>VXBZ01004145.1:16832-57589 GCA_013399135.1 Heliornis fulica | reverse complement strand
CGCCCCGCGGAGTCCGGCGGGCCGGGAGCCGCCCGCTGCGGCACCCCGGGGTGTACAAACCGCGGGGCCGCCGTGTCCTCCGGGCGCCGAATGCTGCCAGCCCCGCAGTCACCCTCCCCCCTCCCCGCCCCGAGAAACGCGGGGCAGCCCCTACCCGCCGCCAGGCGCGGTGCACGTCTCTAAAAAGGCCGGGCCGGGCCGAACCGGGCCGGCGCAAGCAGGTCCCTCCGCGGCGGTGAGCACGGGCCGGCCCCGCTGCCGCGGCGGGAGAGGCTGTGCGTGGGGTCCGGGGCTCCGGCGGCAGGACGCGGTGGTCCGGGGTCGCTCACGAGAAGCTCTGCTCGTCCTCCATGTGAAAACGCATCTGCTCGAAGAGAAGGGGCTGCGTGGGGCTGCCGGTGCCGCGGCCGGGGAGCGCCTTGGCGAAGTCAGATGAGCCTGAGGGAGGAGAATGGGGGTCAGCAGCACAGCGCCAGCCCGGGGGTCGGACCGAGGGCCAAGGAGACTATCAACCCCTCCCTGGCCTGGCCACGGGAGACCGGGCTGGGACCCAGGAGCTATGTCCCCTCTACCTCGTTTTCAGCAAGGGCCATGGCGGGGCACGGGAGTGCAGGGGACTCACAGTGACGGCCACCAGCCCCGAGAAGCCAGCCCGAGGTCACAGTGGCCATGAGAGAGCGGAGCCCTCACCCAGGAGTCCAGCAGAAGCTGGGGGGGGGTTGCAGGGTTTCTGCTGCCCTGCCTGGGGTCCTGGCACCCGGGGAGAGCAGGGAACCCTGCGGGGCTCAGGGATGCTGGTGCCAGGCCTGGGAAGGGAGCTAGGACAGAGCCAGGAGCTTAGGTCAGTCTCCTGCCCCCTCCTTCCCTGTGTGGCCGGCCGGGCCCGGTCCCATCCACAGTCTTGCCCAGCCGCCAGCCTGCCCAGGAGGCGTCGTGCCACCCCACGCAACAGCGATGGGTAAGAAGAACGAGAAGACGTACCAGCTTACTCCTCTATACCAATAGAGCAGGAATCAGGACCCAGTGCTGCCCAAGACAGGAGGGAGGAAGGCAGACAGAGAGGGAAGGGGACATTAGAGAGGCGCTCAGAACAGACTGCGACTCTGCAGCAGAGAACAGCCTGCAACAACAACAGTGGGGCACGAGGCCAGCAAAGCATGGCACCCCATGGCCCCCCCCCCCACTGTCACATCGCCCTGTGGCCCCCCACACTGGCTCAGTCTCCCAGAAGCTGGCCCAGATGGTTGCCCTCCCTTGGCCAGAAGCAGGAGCAAAGGACGGGGCAGGTGCAGGAGGCCACTGTCACGTAATGGTGTCATTGAGCGGCTGCAGGCAGCCAGAGAGGAGAAAGTGGGGGTAGGACAGAGACAAAAGGGTGAGGGAGGAGAGAGAAGTGGGGGGGCAGGTTACCTCTGCTGGCTACCCTCGCCCCCAGCTCGCTCTGCCCACAGGGAAGAAGTGGAAGCCCATACTCCAGGAAGGTGGGTCGCTGTCCCTCCCCCAGGCCAGGGACAGGAGGCTGCCCATGGCCAGGCACACGGTCCACAACCCCCCTGGGCACCTCAGTGCCTCGAACCGGAGTGCAGCAGGCTGGCAGCGTGCCTCCGGCCCCAACGGCGCGGCCGTTACCTGGCAGGTAGACGTCTACCGGAGGGTCACTCTCCGACTGCGTCAGGCTCCTGTGCTCGCCGCAGCTGCCGTCCTGCAGGACGTCTTCCACGGACGGGGGACGGCTACCTAGAACCAGCCAACAGCACAGCCCCTCAGCCCTGCTCTTTGCCACTGAGGAAGGTCCTGAGCCCCCCAGCCCAGCCCGCAGAGGTTTGACTAGCTCAGGTGACAGTGCCGAGGCAAGTGCCCCCAATCACACCCAGCAGTCCCCTCCCACACCCCTCATGCCCTCTGGACCCTGACCGAGCACTAGAGACCCATCCCAAGGACCTGGAGTGTGCCCTGCACATGCTGTACTACTGGCATCTCCCCCCTCTCAGCCGTGCAAGGTGACAGCCCATGGCATGGGCAGCTCCAGGCAGCTCTCAGAGCTGTGTTGGTCTCATAGCAAGGAGACACTTGGCCAAGAAACCAGGGAGATTTGTTGATTCCGCTGCCCGGGAGAGACCCTGGCACCTGCCTCCAGTGACACCCAGCTGCTCAGAGATGTGTCTCAGGGGCTGGATGCTTCCAACCTTGTACCTCCGTTGCCCATCTGTCCCCTTCCCACCAGAGCTGGACACCCTGAGGAGGTCTGGGATGTGTTCACACCTACCCTGCTGCAGGGACGAGGCCTCCTCAATCTCCTCCCCTGCCACGCTCTGTAAAGGAAGAGCACAGGTCACTTCTGCGGGCTGGAGGCCTTTGCTGTGCCGGTGCTTTGTCCCGGGCTGCGCTCGGGGCCAGGGACTCTCTTCCCAGGGGGAGCAAGGAGCCACCCTCCAGTGCTGTGGCACCACGGATGCTGGGGTTTTACAGGTGACAGCTGTGGGTGCTGGGAGCCACCAAGACACAGCTTCCAGCCCTACCCAAACACTGCTGGGCTCAGCGCAGCCCCGATGCCACCCACCAGCTCCCAAAGATGTCTTAGGGGCACAGGGAGCAGCTGCGGCCCTTCCTGAGGGGTCCTACACAAAGGGCCGTCCCCCTGCCTCTGAGGAAGCAATGGCCCTTCATGAGGCACCTCCGGTGGCCCAGAAGGAGCCCCTCCTCCAGATCAGCTCTGGCCCCAGCAGCCCCCCAGCACTGCACACTCACTTCTGGAGAGCTGGTCTCCCTCAGGACCAGCTCACCCCCGCTCAGCACAGGCTGCGAGTCGGAGTCCACGGAGAGCTTCTCTTCATCCTCCTCGTGGATCGGGGACGAGGGGGACCGTAGTGTGCTGTGGTAAGAGAAACCACGTTTGCAAGGAGCCCTGCAGATCCGGTGGCAGCCATTCAGGATGTCACCACCCCAGCCTGTCCCTCCACCAGCAGCCCCAGGCAACACACAGTAGCTCAAAGCTGCTGAGCCGAATTCACCAGTATCGGTGACAAGGAGAGCAGCAGTTACTGGGGCAGCACCACGTGGCACAGAGCTCCAGCACACAAAAGCAAGTCAGACAAATGCTGCCTTCACATGGAAAGCAAGAGGCCCAGGCTGCTCCTTGCACCATCAGGGGCTTCCCTCCCCAGGGGAAATTTGGGAAGAGGCACAGCAAGGAGTGCCAGGAGCAAACCAGGTCCGAGCCCGCCCCTGTGAGGGATGTGTGACGGGCACCTGCAGTGGGCTGCCCACTCCACGGCATCCGCACCTACATCCAACAGAGCCAACAACTAAGGGATGTCACTTGGCATTTTGTGCTCTGAAACCCAGCTCACTTGTCTCCCTGTTCATCTGTTCCCAGGATGCTCCAGGGAAAGCTGAAATCTAGCAAGGTTTGGGTGTCGAAAGCAAACTGAGGGAGGGACAGCATTGGAAAGGAGACATTTCCATCCAAAGCCAGGATGAAATGCTGTTTGGAATCCCCCTCCTTTTGGGGACAAAGCCAGTTCTTGGGACGTAAGCTGGCAACCTCAGGCTGAAGGCACAGGCAGCATCCCAGTTCTCTCATGAGCATGAGAACCGACTGGCCTCCTAAAACTACGAGTGAGCCAGCTGGCTCAGCGAGGGGACCAGCCAGAGCCCTCTCCTGTGTGTGGCCACAAGCCCTCAGGGCTGGCAGGAGGAGCAGACCCTCTGTTCCGTGCTGACCTATCAGGAGACTTGCTCCGCTTGCCCTTTTGGCTGCTCTCCACGGCTCTGTCCATCCCAACGAGCGGCCGGCTCGGAGGTGGCATCCCATCCCCCACGCCGGAGTAGTTGATTTCGTCGTACAGAGGAGCTGATGGGATGGAGGGGGAAACAGAGCGGAGGCCGTTCAGCGCTTCCAGCAAGGAAATGGGCTCGTAGCCTGGAGGGATGTTGTCAGAGCTCTGCAGGTGAGAGAGAGAAGGGCACGTTAAGAAACCCTCCCCAGGCTGGAAGTGTCCCTGGAATGGGGATGACCAGCTGTGACCCAGCCCTGTGTTCCCAGGCAGCCCGGCCCCACAGCCACCCCTCCAGAGCCTCAGCCTTTCCCCAGCAACATCCACGCATTCCCATGTGCCCCAAGCCTGCCGATGCTCCAGGTGAGCTTCCAGAGCAATGCTGGAGACACTGGGCACCTCAGCCAGCTGGAACACAGCTCCAAGAGCCAGACAAGGAGGGTGAGACAGCAGGCTCCTGACAAAGCTGACAGAAATACGTTTGGATTTTGTCTCCTCCAGGTTCCTCCGATGGTTCAGAGGCTCTCCCAGCTCAGTGAGCTCCTCACTTGTGCTTCCAGCCTTGGGACACGCAGCTGTCTCACAGCACCACGGTGCCACTGAGAGTGGGAGGACAGGAGGACATGTGCACCAGCTGAGAGCCTGTCCTCAGAGTCTCCATCGCTGCCACCCCTGCACAGACTCAGTCCCTGTGGCTGCACATTGGCTCCCTGAAGAGTCACCTCCGCTAACACAAAAGGGGTGACAGAACAAGGGCAAAACCACACCAGTTCCCATCCCCTCTGTAACCCACTGAGTTGCCAGTCGAAGGGACCCTTGCAAAGCCATTAAACCAAGGCTCGATTAACTCCAAAAATCCTCCTGATCACCATGGTCTCGTGGACCCAGAGATCAGTGGGGTTTATGCTGCAACCCAGTGGGTCACCGGCAGCTCAACCCGGCCCACTGCAAAGACAGTCAACAGTGCAATGGTCCAGGCTTACATTAAATGAAGCTGTTTGGGCCCCATGCCTGCAGGGAGGTGACTCTGTGCTGTACCCAGGGCAAGGTGTTGCTGCTGAGCTTGGCCATGAACTCCTGCAGCTTCCCCATGCCTGAGCTGGCAATCACAGCTCCAGCCCAGCCTGCCCAGAGAGCGGCCATTAACCTGGGCCTGAACTGACTCATCTGTGGTCACAGAGGGGGGAGGAAAGAACGAGAGGTGCAGGGACTGAGCACCATCCCACATCCCCAAGTATCATCCTGCGACGGCGATGGGCTCGTGCTGAAGAGCACAGCTGGTACAGCAAGGTCACTGAGTCGGCTGAAGGAGGAATCTGGTCACAGTTACTGCCAGCTGCAGTCAGCAGGGCCAAAAGCCATCTCCACACAAGCATTTCCTTTCCAGACAGCAGCTGGGAGGTGCTATTTCCCCAAGAGAAACATCAGGGGAACACAACCCTCTGGCTGGAGTTTGGGATGTCTTCTCCCAGCTGCGCAGAGCAAGGCCGAAGGACTTCCAGGGCTGCTCAGCTGGGTTTGCTGCAGTTTGCTCAGGTTCTGCAGCACAGCTCAGGGGCTGGAGGAGGATTTCTCGGTCAACACCACCCTCACTGCAAAATACCAGGCTTTAAACAGCCCTGGCACACGCTGCTCTCTCGGGACACTGCCCACCGTGCCATGGGAGCACTGCTACGGCTGTAGGTGGCTGAGGAGAGCTGGGGTCACACCAGGTGTGCCACAGCCTCATTACCTGAGCCCCACCAGGGTCTGCTCCAGACCTGACAATCACATCACACCATAGTCCTCCAGGGCTGAGCATCAGGCTGGCTTGGGCAGAGGGGAGCTGCAGGCTGCCTGACACCACGGGGAGCTGTAGCTGCACAGGCCAGGAGCGCCCAAGGAGGGCACGGACAGACCCTTCCTGGCCTGCTGCCCCCTCACCATTCCCCTCCCCAGCCCCAGGTCCCTCACAACTGCCTCTCATGCTGTCCCCAGCACAGCACTCCAGTCACACATTCAGAGGGTTCCCAACCAGACGAGCTCCATCCGCCCCGTTTCTGTAAACAAAAGGACCCACGGCAGCCCGGGTGGCCGCTGTGCCCCCAGCACCGTCACGGAAACCACGCTCAGACGTGCCCACGCCAACCTGCCACAGGGGTGAGACAAGTGCAAGGAAGCGTTTGGGTGAGGCGAGGGGACAGCAGCTTGCCCACAGTCCTACAAAGCTACAAAACCCACCACGGGGAGGCTGGTGAGGGGCGCGCGCGTCTCACTGCTAACGTGGAGCGTCACAGCCTGTGCGGGGCACACGCAGGCCCAGCGTGTTTGCAAGCCTTCGCGTGGGAAACACGTCCACGTGCTAGTGACACCGCTGCCGTAGGAGCAAACACAGCCCGGTCCACTTACTCTTTCCCTTCTAGGCTTCCTGCTGGGCAGGGAGACAGTGCTCACTTTAAGGGGTTTAAAGGGACACTGTCAAGAGAAAATGGTGATTTAAAGTTGTTTCTTGAGGTTAGTGACACACAGAGACACGCAGCATGCCCTCACCTCGCTCCGGGTGACAGCACCCTCTACACACCACACTCTGCCTCACAGCCACGAGCAGAGCTGCTCCCCTGTGCTATTGCTAAGCCCCAGCTGGAGGCAGCAGGGCTACACCGCTGCACCGGACAGATGGACAAATCCAGGCTTTATCTATGACTCTGCTCCCCTGAAAGGCTGTAGGATGATCTAGATGCACATCTCCCTCTCCTCACTCTGATCTCGTGTCCCAGCAGGTCCTCACCTCACTGGGGATGCGCGACCCGGCCTGAGGCCAGCAGCACTCCACCTTCCATCCCACAGTCACTCAGCTGCCTGCTGAGACCCTGATCACCCAGGGAGGCTGGTACAGAGGCCTTTATGCTACCATGCTGGGGCCCACGATGCCAAGGGGACATCAAAGCGTGCTGCCACACTGATGTGGGTGCAAGCCAAGCCCCACCACACCCGCCCCCTTTCCCAGCTCCCACTCGGCCATGCCCAGTCTGCCACTCTTCTGCTGGGACAGGCCCTGAGAAACCTTCTGGGCCTGAGTTTCTGTGGATCTGTTTCCTCCAAAACACAGGAGGGCACCTGGATAAACCCAGTCATATTACTAAACGACAAGAGGATAGGTCCTGGCCCTTGAGCAGCGTTGAGAAGGGGACATGGCCACCTGGCCAAGCAACTTGTGCATGCACAAGCTTCCTGCTCTGGCTTGGAGGTACTTACAGAGTGCTCGTCATGGTCAACGCTCTGTGCTAACACAGGGCTGAACGACACCGGCGACAGAGCTCCCGGCTTCTTCCTCACAGCCCGGATCTGCAGCAGGGCGCGGAAGGCTAGGAGAGAACAGCAGGCAGGTGATCAGGCTGGGCCAGAGCTCCTCAGCTTGTCACAAACATGCCACAGGCATGAGAGCGCTCCCTGTGTGCCTGGGGAGCAGGACCATGAAGCACACCAAAGCCAAGCACTATGGTCTGGCTTCTAGTTAGTCATCCTGTGGTGGGGAAGAGATCTGCTGGCCAAAAAAAATCTGGGTAGTCGTGACCCTTGCAGGGAACAGTTGTGTACAGGGGTGCTTCAGGGCTGATACTACCCAGCACAGAAAGACTTGAGCTCAGCCTTAGCCAGCACAGTGCAAGCTACAGGATGGAGGGAAACCTCATGTGAAACCACTCCAGGGTACTCAGACCCAAGTCCCACTCCTGGGGTCCAGCGAGTGCTGGAAGCATCGCTCCTGCCGCTCACTCACCAGCCAGCGCTGCAGCGGTGAGGGGCCCTGCAACATTTGTGAACCCAGATGAAGGGCTAGTGGCTTCACTCCTGCCTCCAGCACAATGATCCCTTGGTCCTCCCACCACAACTGCTTTGATCTCCAGTCCCAGTCCACATCCCTATTTTCTATCTGCGGATCTTTAATATCCTTAGTTCCTCTGAGCCAAGGGCACGTAGGAATGAGACAGACATCTGTTCTGAGGCAGCTGTGAGAACGTGCTGGGATGGAAGGAGAAGCTGAGGCTTTTCTTGCTGTACCCAGCTGCTTGCAAGATCAGCCTAGAGCCAGAGGTGCAACTCTGTCCTCGCTGCCTCTGCCCTCCCCAGGGAAGTTCCTGGGAAGTTTCGGGGCAGTTTCCAAACAAACATAACCTACTCTGCTGCAGCACGCAAAGGAGAGAACACTGCTGCTGCCTTTTGAGCTGTGTTATTATAGTCTAGCACTTCCTCTGATAAGATCTTAATTTTGGTTACTGTGTCTTTGCCAAGTTTGAACCATTTAGACTTCTCAGGCCATACATCTGTCTTAGGCTCCTGTTTTTCTTTGCCTGAGAAGCATCAATAAGAAACGATCAAATACCTCAGAGGCCGAGCACAGGGTGAACCCCATGATCTGGCTATTCCAGCAAAAACACAGCATTTTCTCAAGAGATTCCTACACCACTGGGCTTTTGGGAAGGGATATGGGATTTAGCAAGTGCTGCCTGACTGTCAGAACGAGCATTTTGGTTTCTTCCACCTTTTGGGAGCTGAGCTGAGCACCCACACCTTCAGGTCCACCCCAGCCAAAGGGCAAGTGGCCAGGGAGGCACAGCACAACGCACCACCCTCCCGTATCCTCTCCTCTCCTCTCCTCTCCTCTCCTCTCCAGGACAGTTATTTCAGGAACCTCCAGACACCAGTGACAGCAGCAGCATGTTTGACACTGAGCCCTGGGGTGGGTACAAGAAGCACGAGCTCCTCGGAGGACGGAAGGTGCCTGTGTCTCCTGGGCACATACTCACGCAGTCTGCAGATGGGGCAGTTGTTGGCCTGGTAGCGCAGGGTGTCAGCGCAGGAGTTGCAGAGACAGAGGTGTCTGCAGGGCAGAATGAGGGTGTCACGGAGGTCCGACAGGCAAACCACACACTCGTTGCTGTTGTCACTGTTCTCGTCATCCGAAGGCTTCGATGAGAGGAGAGATGTTGGCATGGGAATAGAGAGGACCGTGTTCAACTGCCAAGGGACTCTGAAGCCCGGGGAAATTTCCCACCCAACAGTCTGTGTGAGAGCTGCATCCTCTTTCCACAGCTCTCTGTGGGGTTCCCCAAGGAAAGCAAGCTCCAGCCCACGCGGTCTGGTGATGGGCACACCTTCCTGTTGGGGCTCTGCTGAGCTCCCAGAAAGCCACAGGACAACATGGGGCTCCCAGGGACAGCAGGAAGGTGGGCTCTCTGGCACTCCAGACCTTCTGAATGCATCCACAGTGAGGGAGCGGCTCCACATGAGGGTCAGGCTGCCCCTGGGCTGGAGAGGAGGTGGCACTCCACCCATGTCTAGCCTGGTTTCCACAAGTCCTCTGAGCAAGGGGTTCTCCTGCCACAGCATCTTCACCAGCCTCCTGTGCTGGCACAAGCTTCGATGGAGCTGCAGGAGGACCAGGCTATGCTCAGCCTGGTAAGACAGTCAGGGTGAACCCACTGACCACGGCCATGCATCCCACAAGAGCTCTATTTGCTGACACCCAAGAAACCCCCAGTCTCCTCATCGGTGCCACAGGAGTCATGCCATGACCGAGCATGGGCCACCCTCCGCCTTTGCCTGGTCCCACTTCACGAGGCCACTTTGGTCACCAGAACTAGATCACAGGCAACCTTGGTGTAAACTGCAACATGGAGCATCTGCCACCTCCTCCACACCTGGCCTGCTGCCTATGCCAGCTGTGAGCCTGCCTGCTCCATTCTGGGAGGCAGGGAGGGCAGACTTTGCTTGCCCGCTCATGGGGTTTGCCAAGTATATGATGGAAAGAACAAAAATGGCTCCCGGTCACTTGTCTGATGGGACCCCAATGTGTGACTGCTGGATCAAGAGAACCATCACAAGACCCCAGAGGACTCAAACACAGGCCTTCAGTCCTTTTAAACAGATCCTGTGTGAGAAAAATCATTGAAAACACTTCTCCCTCCTGCCTGTTCAGGTGCTCCCTGTTGGCATGGGCAGGAGGAGATCGCAGGGTGCTTTGGGCAGGCCACTGCTGTGCCTGGAGAGGAAATCCTGCTTGTCTTGCAAATCACACACTACACATGCCAGAGAACTCAGATCCCACGGGCAGCACTTGGGGTGCCCCACAGCCCAGGTGGCAGCAAAGGGCAGCTCTGTATAAGGCTAAAGCCAGTGTAAACCAGTGTAATCCAGAGCCAGGCTCTTCTCAGTGATGGCCAGTGACAGGACAAGGGGAAGTGGGTGCAGCTGGAGCAGAGGAGGCTCCATGTGAATGTGAGGAGAAACCATTTCCCTGTGAGGGTGACAGAGCCCTGGGACAGGCTGCCCAGAGAGGTTGTGGAGTCTCCTTCTCTGGAGACATTCAAGACCAATCTGGACAAGTTCCTGGGTGATTTAATCCAGGTGATCCTGCTCGGGCAGGGGGTTTCTTTCCAATTCCTGACATTCTGTGACTCTGTGTGACACAGGCCCCTTGGTGCTACTGTGCTCCCTCCTGCTGGGGAGTGCAGACCACTCTCTCATGCCCTCAGTTCCCTGCAGTGCTACAGGAACACACAGCACCTGACCCCAACTGAGAGAACATGGAGGAACCACAGGAACAAAGCACAGACACCAGGCATGACTGCCTTGGCTGCAGAGAGGCAGTGACACACCCATGTCTGTCTTTACAAGCCCCAAAAAATCACTGCTCCAAAAACACCCATGGGACACTGAACCCTTCTCTCCCAGCAATCCCAGTCCCTGGGAACATCCTCGAGAGTCTTACACTATCTGAAATGATCCCAGCACAACTTCACTGGCTGTTTGGGCCTTACAAGAGTAAGGACCTGCCATCCCTCAGCTTCTTCAGGAATGAATGAGCCTGCAGAAATGACACAGACGTGACAGCCAGGCTGGAAGGCATCTCCCTGTCACCCAGCTGAGCCTAAAAGCAGAGGGTGGAGGCTGGAAAACCACAGCTTGTGGAGCAGAAGCCTCCTGAGCACCTTTACCTTGGTCTCTTGGTTGTTTTTGTTCTCGATGCCGTAGATCTCCTGAAGAAGATAGCTCACCCGGTCAACCTAGGAGAGATGACAAGAGTTGGAATGCCAGCTGCACTGTCACTGCTGTTAGTGATCACCTCCCCTCCCTCCACATGTCAAAACATCCATGTTACACCTACAACCACCAGCTTCCCTCCAGCTACAGGAAAAGTTAACAAATATCACAAAGGACAGGTGGGAGAATGAGTCTGTCCTTGCTCAGAGCGATGCCCATCCCGTCTGCTCTGCTACAGGAGCCCAACCAGCCTCTTCTGTCACTATGAAAATTATCTACAAACAAACACTCTGCTTGCTTGGAGATCAAGAGGGATCAGGGATCCATAGCTCAAGTAAGAGAGGGCAATCAGTACTCTCCTTCTGTGAAACAGCACTCAACCTGAACCAAGATGAGCTTCCATCCATCTCTGTAACCTCAGCAGCGGTGCCATGCCAACAGCTCGCTACTGGTGCATCAGCAGCAGCACATCCCTGCCCGGCTCATCACCTGGGAGCACAAGGCCACACTACCAAAGACAGAGAAACCATCTCCCTTAGCGTGAGAAACACTCCAGGGACAGCCCCACACCACCGCAGTGTCATTTATTACCATCCCCAGGCCCTTGGTGACACCTCTGAATCGGGGGTGTGGAGACAGAAAGTGCTGTAGGAAGGTGGAAGCTGCTCACAGTCCCAAACTTGGGACATACTCCTCCAAGCCTTGCCTGTACACAAGCAAGGGCAGCTGCCTGCAAACTCTCCCAGGCAGCTGAAGTAAAGCAGAGGCAAGAAAGGCTCTGGTTGAAGTGCCAGCAGGGCAAGCACATCTGCACCATGGGGTGTTCTGCCCCAGTCAGCCAGCGAGGACAGCACAACACTCAGAGCTCAGAGAAGCTTTACAAGGACACACAGAGGTACCAGTCTCCTGAGATCTGGGGGTCCATGGCAGCTTCCCCAGAGCAGGGCGTGCTCCTCCAGTACAGAAGGGGCTGCAAGGTATCAAACAGGCACAGCTCCCAGATGGGGGAAGGAAACACTCTCCATCCGTCTCCAGTACTGTCCAGTTCACACCATGCAGGGAAGCCAAACCACTGGGAACACGGTGCTACTACAGCTCCTCGTTCCCAGGGCTCCTGGCGTTCCCACACGTGATTTCCCTCTCTCCTGTTCTCAAGGCGGGTGCTCAGAGGAGCAACGGCTTTGCCACGGGATTTCAGCACTGCAGCAGATACCAAGTGCCAAGATGGGGGCAGCAACACCCAGCCTGTCTGCCAGGTCAGAGAGGCTCTGGGACAGCTGAGCTGGGACACAGCAGCTTTAACAAACTCGTTCCAGCGTCGCCTCGTTTAACGTGTGGCTTACAGACACTCTGTCTAACTCTGCATTGCGAGGCAATGAGGTCAGCCTTGGGCTGCTGAGCAAAACCCTCTGCAGCTCCCAACTCACCCAGGAAGTTTGGGAACAATTATGTGGGAGATGTTGTTTCATAACTTGACATTTTGAACAGAGTCTCATTACAGCATCCTGACTCCTTGGAGGAGCACGATGGGTGACAGGGAGTGCAGAAGCGGTCAGCTCAAAGCATGGAAGAGGTCAGGGAGGGAAAGACCAGAGTGTCTCTGCAGGAGTCTGTGTTCCTTCTACAGCTTGCCTCTAAAACCCTGCAGACCTCACCACCCACTAAGAAGAGGGTGAGCAGTGCAATGTGGCTCTTACTAGAAAGATCTGTAGGTTTTAGAAGAGTAGGAGTAAATAAGGAGTAGGTGATACAATGCAGTCCTTCACCTTCATGCTTCACCAAGCCACCATGTCATCCTCCCAAAGGCTACCTACAGCCTCAGCAGACACCCACAGGAGCCACAGCCGAGTCCACGGCATGTTTTTTCTGCTGATCCATCTGTTTGTATCCATCCTGCTGAATTTCCCTGAACAGGTTTGTACACAGACTCTAACTGATCTCAGCTGAGAGCACAAAGCAGTTTGTCTCCTTAGCTGCCGCTTCCTGCTCCCGAAGAGCTTCAGAGATGGATGCAGGCAAAAGGCACCCAGCAATCCAGGCAACGGCAAGGAGAGGAAGGAAAAGCAAAGCAGTGACAGGGAAGAATGTAGAATGTTACACAGATGGTTTACTTCAGACATACACTCTATACCTCTGTGCTACGCTCTTATGGGTGCAGATGCTATCTCAGTTTCAGCAGTACTGAGTGTTCTTCTAGCAAGAGCTTCCTTCTATTTTAAAAGCCACAGGAGAGAACATATATGCATTACATTTTACAAAGTGCCAACGAAAAAAAATTGCCCACAACCAAACACTGAGTGGGACGGTTACAGGCTCTGCCAGGAAAGCCAGACAAGCACCCTCTGTTTCATTGNCCTCCTTTTGGGGTAGGGAACCTCCCTGGAGAGCACTCCCAGCAACAGAACCCTCCTTTTGGGGTAGGGAACCTCCCTGGAGAGCACTCCCAGCAACAGAACCCTCCTTTTGGGGTAGGGAACCTCCCTGGAGAGCACTCCCAGCAACAGAACCCTCCTTTTGGGGTAGGGAACCTCCCTGGAGAGCACTCCCAGCAACAGAACCCTCCTTTTGGGGTAGGGAACCTCCCTGGAGAGCACTCCCAGCAACAGAACCCTCCTTTTGGGGTAGGGAACCTCCCTGGAGAGCACTCCCAGCAAGACAGCCCTCCTTTTGGGTTAGGGAACCTCCCTGGAGAGCACTCCCAGCAAGACAGCCCTCCTTTTGGGGAGTCCCGAGTGCTACATGGAGGATGGGATACACTGTGTTAGAATGCACAGTGACCCGATGACGACTCTGAGAGCTCACTGCCACAAAAGCACTGTCTAAAGGGGAAAAAAAATAAATGTCCCAGACCCCAGAGGCAAGATAAATGAGTGGCTTTTCATCAGCTCATGAATGCTCTTCTCTCATCAGAAGAGTATGTGAGCAAGGCACCGCTGGCATCACGCTGCTCTGCCCCTCGGCACCCAGGCAGGCCCTTCCAGCCCAACACACGAGCTCTCCCTTCAGAGGCACGGCCCTTCTGGATGCTCCCACTACAAACCCACACCCAGTAAGGCTCCTGCCTGAAACAGTCTGTCCTACTCTGTTAAAAATACCTGCGGGACCCCAATCGACCAACGAGGCAGGAGATCGTGCTGCAACCCAGCGCATTAAGCACCAAGGGTGGGAGGGGAGAGCCTGGGCACACAGGGCTCGGAACAGCCATCGGCTGGAGCGGCAAGTAACTCACTGCCAGCATCAGGACAAAGCTCAGGCAGCCAGGAGTGAGGGAGTCTGAGGGACAGGGAATTACCAAGCGTGATTTTGATGTGTGATTAACTCATGGTGTTTCGTGGCTTGTTTCTGACCTCGGGACTGGAAGGAACATCCCAGTAAAAAGTGTCTAATCAAAGCACTTCATGATCTTCTTGGTAGGCTTCTGATTCAGATCAGAAATCCTCAACCATCAATCAGAAGCAGTTGAAGTCAAACACATTTAAAGCAGAAAACCAGCACATGTCTAAAGGCGAAGGGATCAACCACCAAAATCTCATCTCTTCCTCCAAGAAGTTTCAAACTGACCCTTCCAGTAGGATCATGACCCGGTTTCCTTTCAGAAGATGAAATTCCTGACCAGCCCAGGAGTTTGCAGTTGCTTATGCATTTCTCCCGATGCGAGACTGGATGCAATTTCAGTGTCATCGAGGCACTACACAGCTTCTGTACATCACGCAGGGACAGGGAGATAAAGGGTTACAGATCCCTGGTGTTGCCCATCTCCCTACCCCTTGATGTGTGCAGTTCAGTACACAAACAATGGCTCCAAAGCAAGACTGTGTCTGTGACTGTTCAAGTGCCAGGACACTCGTAGGGCACAGGCAAGGTGAGCCAGGAGGACTGTCCCTGGAGCTGCTTCGAAGATACCTTGGGCACAAGGAAGCTTGTGCAGAGAGAACACATGCATAAGATCCCATAATACCACAGCACACACGTATGTGGAAAGCTAACAGTTCAAGTCTCCAGGTAGGAGATACCCTTTCACACCACTACAGGGACCCTGAGGAGGTCAGGCAGTGCCAATGAACAGCAACACTTCACACCACTGAACATGTGCAGCACCTCAGCTCCCTCACACAAACCTGGTTTACTTACACCCACACAGACACATAAGCTCTGCCAGTTCTGAAGTCAAGTGCCCAACGCCTGCAAAGCAGGAACATGTGGGGAACATATGAACTGTTCAGTAGGGCCTGTTGTGACAGGATAAGGGGTAATGGTTTCAAAATAGAGGGAGGGAGATTTAGATTGGATATTAGGAAAAAGTTCTTTCCTGTGAGAGTTGTGGAGCACTGGAACAGGTTGCCCAGGGAGGTGGTGGATGCCCCTGGATCCCTGGAGACGTTCAAGGCCAGGTTGGATGAGGCCCTGAGCAACCTGATCTAGTTGGGGGTGTCCCTGCTTCTTGCAGGGTGGTTGGACTAGATGACCTCTGGGAGTCCCTTCCAACTCTAATCATTCTATGATTCTATGGCCAAGGCTGGATCCATATGCAGTGCCTGCAGCCCAGAGGAGCGTGGAGCCCCACAACACGGCTCTGCCAGTCCCATGCCCCCGTATCTGTTTGCCCCACACACATCTGGCTCTGCAACAACAAACCCAACCCAACATCGAGGGCTGCCAGCAGCTTGCTGCCTCTGCTCGTGGTATCTGAGCTCCAAATGAGATCTCAGGCTCTTGGCAAGCTAATGGTGAAGCTTTCCACAGGCAGACACCCGTGGTACACCGGCACACGACTTCAACGAAGCAGCAGACAGGAAATGGGTACTCACAATCTGCTTCTGTTTCAGCGGCTTCACGGAAAAACTGCCATCAACGTGCTAGCAGGAAAAAAAGGAAAGGCATTAAATGGCTGAAGTGTACGAATTCAAACAGCCTCATGAAGGTGAGCTAGTGTCTGCTAGTGATGGGGAGGGACAGCCCAAATGACAACCGTCCCCAGCAGTTAGTGGAACAGGGTATCGGAGCGTGCTTTGCCTGCTCCAGCACGGATCTAGCTGAACTTGGCTCAAGTTAAACCTGGCTGAATTGGGTCAGAGCATACACAAAACCCCACGAGCACACTGGAGGCTTTCAGGCTGCGAGCAGTCCAGCTGGGTGCAAACTTTTCCCCTGCAAGTCCAGCAAGACTTGGCAGGGAATACTTGTTATCTAACTAAATGACATCCAGCTCCAGAGCCGCTGTGATGCCAGAGCGCTGAGAGAGCAGGGGGCCAGCACGAGGCTGAGCACAAGGCTCATCCACTGGATGAGTCAGAAACAACTGACACGTGCTCCATGTTGCAGTCCTCTGAGCTGTGGTGACCGCCACTAGACTTTCATTTGCTGAGGGGCAGCTCCCTGCTGGAACCATTCTGTACGTGCCCGGTGTTGGGATGGTGAGAGGAACATGGGCTATTTCTGTTCTCTCCATCACCCACAAAGGCCTCAACACAACCAAAAGAAAGCAACTCTCCTGCTGCAGGTTAGAGAGCAGAAAGGAGAGGCAGGGGAGGCTTCGGCAGGCCCTGCTGCTGGGAGCTGCTGCACATGTGCATCTGTTTGCTGGGGAGTTTCAGAAGGAAGCGATAACAACACGGCACCAAAAGACCTGTTTGCCAGGCAGAGTGCCAAGTTTCTGCCTTTAGAAGGGCTTCCAGGCCAGACTGCACGTAGAGATTCTGATCTTAAAGATCCATATAAAGAGCAGGGTACCAAGGCCTGCCAGTCCCTCTGAGCACACTCTGGTGATCAGCAGCAGTGAACTCCTCTGGCTTCATGGACCTGTACTTCAAAGGCTCCAATTATTCTAAGGATGGGAAATATATTTTAATCAACCAGGGAGGAACTCGACAAGCACTTTGACCTGTGACTTTTCTATTAAAAGAAAGATTTTGATCTTGTTTTAAGAACTCAGTGGAAGATGAGAAGGAGTGGCCCCACCAGACAGCATCTCCCCCTCACAGCACACACATACTGGAAAAAAGAAGGAAAATGCTTTCAATTCTTGAGCTCAGACCTGGACACAGGACATAATCCAGCACTGATGGGATGGCCTGACCAGCTTGAGCTGGTTCCTAGCTTTGCTGCATACCTCACTCAGCTCCCTGAGTATTATGGGGGCCTTTGCCATCACCTCTGTGCACCCAGGGAGCTCAGAGTTTCTGCACAGCACGCAGAATTTACCTGTAATCCTTGAAATCCCCCTTCCAAAGCTGGATCCCTTAAAGCCACTTTCCAAACTCATGAGACAGAAATTTCCAAAGCTCCACTGTGCCCTCATGAAAATACATTCCCAAATCCTGGGTACTCTCCTACTTTCTACAGGGTGCTATTATCAAGCACTGGCCATGGGATGCCAGAACAGGGAGCTGGGACAAATCCAGGCCCAAGCAAGAGCTCTACCTTCTGGCCACGAGGCTAGGCTTACTGCATCAGCACTGTGAATACCTGGAAAAGAACAACCCCTCTGTAAGTAAAATCACACCCACATCCTCAGATCCAAAGCCTAATCTGAACCTAGCTACAGCCAGAAAGCTGTGAAGCCAACAGCCAGGGCAGCACAGGTGAGTCTCACAGACGGGCAAGGCAAACGCGTGTAGAATACTCTAAATCAGGCTGTAACGTGCAGGAAACTGGTGGTTTCATCTGGTCTTTTTCTCCTCAGAAATGACTGAACAATCATTCTGCAAGGCTGGGTGGGGGTCTCCTACCAGAGGACAGGTGGGCTCCAAATGCTACAGCCCTCCCAAGGACCCACTGCCCACATT
The DNA here is from genome assembly GCA_013399135.1 of Heliornis fulica. Taxonomy (NCBI): domain Eukaryota; kingdom Metazoa; phylum Chordata; class Aves; order Gruiformes; family Heliornithidae; genus Heliornis; species Heliornis fulica. Next base: position 40,008 of record VXBZ01004145.1, on the reverse strand, counting down.
GGCCTCTCTCAGGTGCTGCTCAGTGACAGGGATTCCAGTGCAGTTTGTTTTTCCAGATCAGCTGGAGGAGGAAACTAGACGACTAACATCCCTGCCTTAGTCCCAGGGGTGCTGCAGCTGCCCACCTCACTCTGACAGATCTCCAATGGCCAAGAGAAGTACACACAGAGCTGGTGCTTCCAGCAGCCTGTCTAGCACAGGAGAGCCCTGCACACACTCAGCATCTCCTAGCCCACACGCTTGCCTAGGACGCACTGCCCTTCCCTCTGACCCTGCTCGACAGCACCCACACTATCCACCTAGGAGGAACAGAGTAAGACCTGTCAACTTGCTCAAGGGATACAGCAGGAACCAAGCAGATCAAGCAGCAGAAGTCAGCTGCATGCCAGCCTGGCAGTGGGGAATTTCTAACAGCAAAGCACTGACACTACATGTCCAGCTCTGCTCCAGCATCTCTTGCCTCACCGTAGCATGTCAAGACAAGTATCACTTGCCCAGGATATGTGTCTGCAGTGTTACCACTGCCAGACACAACATGGTGCAGCTGCAGATCTGCTTCCAGGGTCCAGTTATCATGGGAAGAGATTGTCTTATCGAGGCTCGTGCATACAGCTTGCCTTAGCCTTACCACACAGGCAGCGGTAACATCGAACATGCCACCGAGAAGTAGTGGAACTCCAAGTCTTTATGCAGGATGTAAACTAATTCTTTAAAAGGGCTTGGTCCTAGAGTAAACTAAGACCAAACAATGGTGCAACATGCTCTGGTTACAGCAGATCCAGTTCTGCCCAGGGAAAACTGGACAGCAGGAGCTGTGGTCTCCATGTAACCGCCTTCAAACACCACAGCCCCCAAGGCACACCCTCTCCCAATCACAGGAAACCCCAGCTACAATTAGCTGAGTGACCAGCTGGGTATAAATGATAATTACAGACTGACAGGGATTATTTGTACTACAGAGCACTCAGGAATCCCAGTCACCAAGCAGGACTCCACTGCGCTGTTACACACCTACAAACTAATGACCCACGGAAATGTTTACACATACAATGAGGAGAAAGAGGGGAAAACCCCAACAAAAAACCCAAACAAAACAAAACAAAACCCAACTCACCTTCTCAAAGGCTGCCAGAAGAACATGGGCATGACCTGTCACCTCGACCACCACTGCAAAAATGGAAAGAGAAGGTTAAACCTGGAAAGCAGCACAAGCATAAAACTACCACAGGATGAATTTCAGTGTTTACAGCTCCTACACCACCACCTGCTCTATTTTCATCTCCCCTTCCAATTTAAAACTTATCTTGTCTCCTGAGTGGTTCATCTCATGGTCTTGCTGAGCAAGAGCAAAACCTGGGTGGGCTCTGTGGTGGGCCCCACAGAGACACAGCTTCATTATCTTGGGGACTCTGAACTATCCCGCTGCACTTTCTGAGGTTGGAAAGGGAAAGTAAAAGAAAGCACTCACTGGGATTCTGCTCTCCCTTCAAATTCCTGGTTTTCATTACCTGAATTTATCACAGAGGTTAATAAATCCATCTGGTTTAACAGCAACTGGCAGCACTTCCAGCCCTGGTACTCACCACCTTATTTCACCCTAACCTGATGTGCTTATCAAACATTTGTTTCTTATATCAATTTTGGATGTTAAACATCTCTGTCCAGTTCTCGGCTTTTTTCCCCACAAAAACAAACATCACATTTTCCCTCTTCCGAGGTACCATCCCAGGCTCTTTGGCTCAAGACACCAAGGTTCTGTTCAGCTCCAACTGGTTGAACCCTTTTGCTTAATGATGTTCAGACTCATGGTAAGGAAATGAGAGAGAGGTCATGGAGGAGTCACCAAGGGAAGGGCAGGCAAATCACCACCTCACCCTACACTGATGAGTACCTGGGCAATGCTCAGCATGTGCAGAAAAGCTGCCAGAAAATTATCATGGAATCCCAGAATCTCCCAGGCTGGAAGGGACCCATCAGGACCATCAAGTCCAACTCCTGGCTCCACACAGGACCAGCCAAGTCAGAGCAGGGGATTGAGTGCACCATCCAGACGCTTCTTGACCTCAGTCCAGCTGGGTGCTGGGACCACTTCCCTGGGGAGCCTGTCCCAGTGCCCGACTATCCTCTGAAGGAGCTGAAGGAAACAATTTCTGTGCCAGAGAGGAGCTTGACAGCTTCCTTCAGGCCCCCAGAGGAAGCACTCCCTGGGCTGCAGCACAAGATCGTGTTTGAGAAGCAGCGTGGGAGAGGAGAGAACCCATGCCCACAGGTTTGCTGGGGAACCAAGATTGCTTTGGGTGCTGTCAGGAACATAATGGAATTCAAGAAGAGGGCTAAAACTGGGTGTTCTTCTGCTTGCTGCCCCCAGTGCCAGCCACGGGCACGGCTGTTCTAGCTCTCTCACTATTCAGGCTGCCAGGTTGCTCCTGGCAGCCTGAATAGCCAAATAAGAGTCAACAGGCATCGTGTCCCTCTGATCCTTTGTGATGATCAACCCATCCTGCGCAGAGCCTTCCCTCCCCGAGGGTTTCTGCCCCTTCCCTGCGAGCAAGCCGGCTGGCAGGAGTGGGAGAGGACTAGCACTGCAAGCTCACGTTCTTCACGGCACGCAAACATCTCCTGGCAGAACCCACTCCAAACCAACATTTCCTGACTGCTATTCAACTTGCTGTTAGATTTTATTTAACTCAAGCAGTTACAAGCTAGCTGTGATGTTCCAGGTGCCCCAGACACAGATGGCCAGCAGCTTCCAGTCCCATGGGTTAAAAAAGAACCAAAATATTCAGGCTGCTCCTCCAATCTCGGTCAAGTGTCACGTATTTCCGTGCTGATATTTCTTCCAGAGGAGGATTTAAAAGCAATAGCCTTTCCAGGTTATTAAAAACCATGCCAGCACATTATTGGCCACAACTGGGCACGGTATGTGCACAAACGTCTGCTTCCCGTGCTGCCTCCGGTTCTATTTTCGGTCCTTCGAGGCACACCCAGCATTAGAAAGTACAAATACCTCGCCAAAAGCTCCACAGACAGAGCAGGGTGTTTTATGTTTATGGTCAAGAAATACACATATATGTCAACTTTACTAGCAGTGCCTGAAATTGCTCAAAGCAGCTGCCCTTCCCAAGCAATTTCCTTTACATGTACTGTGTTTTGTTAGTCGCACTTCAAATGGGTTCATCCAGTCCCAGTTTGCTCTGCTTGGGGGACTCTAAAACAGTGCAACTTGCTGGGCACTTTCTCACCTACAGCATGAGAAACCGAGCAAGTGACTGCACCAAACGCCACCAACCATGGATTTTTTTTTTCCTTTATAATTATTCTTAAATTTTGTACAAAACCTTCCAGAATACAGAAACAAAACGCTGGTGTTGCTGACCACAACAGCCCCGACTTTAGAGGAAGCGATACTTCCCTGTGCCCTTTTCAGCGCTGACGCTCAGAATGAATGCAAACACACTCGCTCCCCACTGAGGGAAATCCTGTGCAAGGTGAGTAACAACCTAAACATTTACTGGACTTCCCTCTCCAAATGGCTCCGTGCTCTAAAAACAATCAATGACATTATTTCTCACTGAAGGTTACACTCTTTTATCATGACCACTCAGCACCCTTTGGAAAAATCAGAATTTGAAGTTGCTGAACACAGCTGTGTTTGGTTGAGCAGCAGCCCGAGCATTTTAAAGCCATTTCTTTTTCCTTGACCACCCTAGGTATCAACAGCTTTTATGGAGACAACTTGGCCCCCAAAGACAGGGAAAAGTCCAACTCCTTCCTTGCCTTACAAGCTGCAAATGCAAAACCCAATGACAAGGGAAGTCGTTTGCTCCCATTTGTGCCTGGCATTGGTGGTGTTTTCATTCCAGAAAGGTTCCCCAAGCCTTTGCTACAAGTAAAATGTTTTTCTTACTGCAGGAGACCTTCCCTGAAGGAGGCACACAACCTCAAAGAGACCTAGAAGGCCACCAAAGGAGCACACCACCATGCTTACCATCCCCTTCGTCCACCACCGCTCGGATGACCACAGGGAACACGCCACGATCCAAGTCAAAATTGAGCTGAGGGAAAGAAATGAGATGAGGTTAGAGGCTTCACCCCAGGCTCACCTGCAGGCAACACTTGAGACTGTGTTAACACCGGACGAAGGCCCCTCCTGACTGTCCCCAGGCCCTGCTCTCAAGAGGACATGACAGAACAGGATTTAAAATTGAGGCACCAGTTTTCAAAGGGAGCTGACCAGAATAACCATACAATATCCACACTGACGCAGCCATAAACACCAGCAGTGGTGGCAAAGCAAAGGATCTCTGCTGGAATTGCACACAGTATCTCATCCTCGCTAATTCCTATAGCCTAAGAACGGCCTGAGTCATTCGTAGGAGGACAAGTTTCTCACAATATCCCCAATGTCCTCGGTTTGCTTGCCTAGGGGGAGGATATACTGGTTATAGCACAGTGGGACATGTTATGTACCACAAGAGAAAATGATTTTCCTATGAAGTTCCTGAAGACACAGAGAAGAATCTGTAAAACAAAGCTCACACAACACTCAGAGCTCCAGACCAATTTCCATCTCTTGGCACATTAGGAAATTCAGGTCCTTGATCTTTTAATCAGCAGAAGTGAAAATTTAAGATCTCATTTGAGTCCAAGGAAAACAGACTCAGTTTCTTCCTCTGCCCTGCACTTCATTAAAGCACTTCAAAAGCTCCACGTCATCTTACAAACACAAGAAAAATGCAACCTTACAAACATGGTCCCATGCCAGGAACCAAAGCGGCTCAGAGACTGGATTTCTGGTGGGTTCTGTCAATTACTTATTTGGGGTTTTTTTGTTTTTTCTCATCTCTTGCCAAGAGACAAAAAGATGTTTTTTCACCAGTGCCCCAGGTAGTCTCTTTTCAGTTTTCCAGGGAAAACCGAGACCCAGTCCAAATCCCACAGGTCTCTCGCTTTCCCACAGCCCCAACAGCACCTGCAGTGTGATTTTCTCCAGCTGGTCCCTCAAACCTTAAGCTATCACGACAGCCACTGGGCTCAAGATAAATGGCAGCCCTGAACACCCTGACCTGAGGGACGGTGCAGTGAGCCTCAACATAACTGAAAACGACGCCTCCTCAAATTAATTACAGCCTAAATGTTCATCCTGAAGTGAGTGATACCTGTGGATGTGGAGATGATATACCCCACCAGTCGAGCGTGCTGCAGCCCACTAGCCAAGCTGCACCTCTGCCAAGAGCTACAGGCATGTGCTTCAGGCTACAAGAGCTCATCAGCCTTCCACAGGAGGTGCAGGGCGAAGAGGGAGCTGCATGTCTGCTGCTCTTCTGCCCATGCTCCTCGTGCAGGCTGCGTGCCCTCGGGGCCACTGAGATGCTGCAGCGCTTCCTAGAAGCGACCTGTAGCTGCAGAACAAAGTCCTGCATGTACACACACATACACATACCTGATTCCAAAGAGAAGGTGTGTGCTGGAAGACCTATGATTTGACCTAGCTTGTCTTCCAACCCGATGGGTATTCATTTTCATCATCTGTATAATCATTTCACATTTCATTCCTCCTTTAACCTCCCAGAATCTACTCTCTTTCCAAAACAGTGGAGTAACAGAGCAAGCACAAAGATCTCATGGGTCTTCCCAACATTTGATACAGAAGAGCCTCATTGAGCCCCTCTCTTTCAGCTTGCAATTCTGAATTGCAAGCTGAAAGACAGGGGCTCAATGAGGTTATGGCATGCCACAGAGGGAAAATTCACTGAGGACAATAGATTAAAACTGCTGAAAGAAGCTTATGGTTTTGCTTTGCATCCTTCTTTGATTTATTACTGCACAACAGCGGTTACTGTTTGTCCATTTGAAGGGAAAGTCCCATCCCAGCACTGCAGTTGCTTTATGATACACACTTGAGGGGTCTCAAACACAAAGCCTACTCAAGGGCCCATTTCACGTCCATTTCTAGGGACCTGAGACCAACCATCTCAACACAAGCCACACGTCCAAACTTGCAAGCAAACCGGTATATTATGAAGACAAAGTGAGCTTTTATAAAAATCTTTCCAGATAACAATCCAGCATAATGTTATTTTCCCTCCTGTTGGCCAGCCAAGAGCAACATCCTATCCAAGTGCAACACTGAGCAAAACCACAAAGTACATCTGGGATATTTGGATGACACTGATAACAGAGCTGGGAAGCCAGTCCAACACATGCATCTCCATGCAGCTCAGTGGTAACATTCAGAGCCCTTGTCCTTCAGAGGACAGGGCTCTGATATGTACACAGAGACAAAACAGGAGAAGAAACTCTTCCACATCACAGTGCTTCCACGTTTTCTCTGCAGCCAGAGTTCCCAGCAACATAAGACAGGATGCAGCAGGATCAAGCAAAGGCAGCTCAGAGCTTTCTTTTCTGTAGCATGACTCCCCTTAAGCTGTCAAAGGGACATGACTTTAGTTCCCGAGTTAAAACCTTGCTGGCAGGAACAAAAGTTATAATTAAGCTTCTCGATTCTTCAAGAATAAGGGGATCTGAGCTCCTACTTTCCAGCTCTCTCAGATGACAGAAGGGATTGAAAAGCAGCTCTTCCAGGCTTTTGTAGGCTGAACTTGTGAAATCATATGTTGGCAGAGAAGCCAAGACATCAGGAGACCAGACTCTGCAGGCTCCTGGTAACTGCCATGGTATTTGTTAAGGCACGGGACTGATTAACGTTATAACTGTGACTTCAAGACAATAGCTATTCAATCTTTCCAAAATACATGAAAGATGACTTTTCTCCTTTTTTTTTTTTGTTCTTTTCTCTTTTTTTAAATGGGCAGAGTTATCAATTGGGGTTCACATATACAGCACTTACACATTAAAATGAACCCAGTATTGGTGTTGAGTCAGCTGAGGGGTCCATAGGACAACCACATGAGCAGCAGCTACAGAGAGACTCCTTCACCTCCCTGCCCCCTTCACTTTTTAGTGCAAGACCCCAGGCCAAAAGCTCAGAGGCTCTAAAAGCAGAGTTACTGCCTGGGCTACAATCTAACAAAGATACCAGAATTAACAGGACTCCACAGACCTTGCTATGGAGCAGAAACCACAGAGCTTAATTAGAACTCAGCCCCCGCCTGTTTGCAGTCACGGGTTAAACCAAGAGGAGGCCGGCATTCCCTCATTCAGCATTACTGCACCAGGGTGCATCTGCCCCTGAAAGGAGAGCACCCCTCCACAACCCTGTACTGCTACAGGTAGTAACACTGGATGCAGCCCTTACACTGAACAGGACTCCCCTAGAGCAGCAGTCTCCAAATTATATTGACTGCTCATCCCATCAGTAAGAAATTCTGAGCTCGTACTCCCAATGTGTATCACGTACTGTTTATTATAAATACATGTTTATTACATATACATGTACTACTGAAGTCCTTCCTGCACACCAAGGAACTGTCTTGCACGCTCCCCACTTTGGAGGTAACTGTTCTGGAGGATCAGCCAAAAAAGAAAAACCCAACCCAAAACCCCACCTAAACAGAGAGATTTATTCAGATGTTTGTTCCCACCAGCTCCTGGCTGACAGGAAGAGGAAGGCTGAGGAGTGGCAGGTTCCTCCAGGAAGAGCTCCAGTGCCAATCTCTGCAGTCTCCCTCCTACACCAGATGTTGGGATGCCAACTGATCAGCGACACCCAGTCTCTGGGTTTCTTCCCTGTTTGCCTGATGTACCTGCCAAGTTCCCACGCAGCGTTCGCTCCTGCTCCTCCCACGGCCCCACTCGTCTCACACTCACAAAACATGCCACAGAAGCTGGGAGAGGCCATCTTCCAGCCTTAACCTCAAGGCACTAAACGGAGTCCGGGGCTTCTGGCACAGAGGGTTGTGGAAAGAAGGGGACACTGAGAAGACACTTACCTCATCATCCTTCCAGTCTGAGAAATCAATCTTGAAGGAAGGCAGGGAGAACTGCTGGCTGACCCCTCTCTTGTAATGAACCGTTTCCGACTGCAGAGAGGGATTCTTTGTGCTGTATCTGAAGAAAGGGGGAGAAAGGAAAACCTGATCAGCGACACCCAGGCTGTCCGCTTGGCTCTCGCTCGCTCCCATCTGTTCACCTTTCAGGGATCACAAGTGGCAGCTCTAAGAGGCAGAGCTGGCAGGGGCTGGCAGCCATTCAGTGGGACACAGAAAGGGAAGGGAAAGGTCAAAGCAAGAAGGTGAGCACGGGGGAGGGAAAGCAGCGCAGACAGGCAAGGTCTGATTGGATCCATACTGACCTGCCCGGAAACTCTGAGTGCCAGAGGAGTACAGTGAGGTGCGGCAGCCTGGCAAAGCCTAGCTCACTAAATCCAGGGCCTAGGAAACGCTGGCTTTCGGCCCAGAACACAGTCTTATTTTCGCCAGGAAACCCAGGAAGAACAAGCAATGATCTCACATTGGCCACACACAACCCAACGTGGTGTTGAAAGCCCTCCCATGTCTCCACAGGACAGCCAAGCACTGCTTGGCTCACCGTCAGCATGGTGAGCGAGTGCCATTTCTAGTCCACTTCTCTGCTCCTCATGGGCTTCCCCAGAGGTGTTGCAGGGCTACCAACACCACCAGAGAGACACTCAGCAGTCCTCCTCAACGGTCACCTAGGGAAGACTCACAATCCTTCACTGCCTTGAGACTCAGTGCCAAAGATCAACACAGCCAGGCTGGGATGACCAGCTCTGGAAGGGGACCATAGCTACCATCCATCACCTGCACCCAGAGCCCACCTGGTGCTGTCTGACCCAAGAGAGATATTCCACTGCCCATTGCTATGGACAGTGTGATTCACAGTGGGCTTCAATGGCAGAGCAGGATCAAGAAGTGTCCATGCCTTTCCAGAGGGTGGTTTCTGAGCACAGGCTCTGGCTATGCCCACTCTGGCACAGCAGAGGAGGCATCAGACCACAAAGCAGGGTGGGNGCCAGGTTGGACGTGGCCTTGAGCAGCCCGCTCTAGTGAAGGTGTTCCTGCCCATGGCATGAAGTTGGAGCTTGATGGTCTTGGAGGTCCCTTCCAGTCCAAACCATTTTATGATCCATCCAGAAGGCTTGTCAAGTGTCCCGAGATTCACATTACACCCTGGAAGGTGATGCCAATGGCCAGGCTCACCACCACGGGCACTCTGCTCCTGCCTGGCAGGTACATTATGTTCTCTATGACAATTCCTTCCCCTCAAAGGACATTCAGTACCATGCTGAAGTTGTGCTGCTTTACTAGGAGGTCTCACTCCATCCTTCGCATTTAAAGCGTGTCATGGGAGAGATCAGAACGACAGGTCTTTTATGTGTGAATTACAGAGCGAGCAATTGAGTGAAGTTTTATTTACTGAGCTGTCAAGCACAATGAATAGGGTAGGCCTGTATCGAGCTCCTTTTGTGGCATTCTCAAAGCTTCCCAGCTCTGCAGAGTGGCACAATTCTCCCTCTGCAGCTGGGAAAGCAGGGGTTGGAAGAGGGACTTTGCTACGGAGACAGTGAGTCAGGAACCTACTAAAAATAAAGTGCAGAGGAGGGAGCAGAGGTCAGAGAGCACCTGGATGACATGTGCCACAGCACCACTGGGAAGCACATATAAACACACTGATGGTTTGTGCCAGGATGGCCAGAGGACCAGTGTCAGAAGCCAAAACCAGTCTACACCAGGAAAACCTGTAAGGCTGTTCCACAGAGGACAGGGTAGAACAACGCTCGCACAGACCCACTGCTCTTGCTGTACACAGATGCTCTGAGCTGGAGACTCTGACAGAAACTTCAAGGAGCACCAGGGATCCCAGACTGTAACATAGATGGATGGTGACATCCTCCTGGGTGACACAGAGGATCCAGCACACAAGCACACACTCCTCACACTGCATAGGACCATCTGACAGGCTGTTACAACACAAGTACCTGCCATATTAGTGTTCAAACGGTCCCTATGCTTCCCCAGCTCTTTTTGTTGGCAGGTGCTGTATTCACAAGTGTCTGTCCCCTGCCTATGCTGCTGTGTGCTCACAGCAAATGAGCTCTGAAGAGCCACACAGATGCTTTATGGAGAAAGAGAGCATGTGTTGAGAGTAAAGGCCGGCAGAGAAGCAACACACTGCCTCTCCCTGCACCAAGGCCGAAGGCTGCCTGTTTGGGATGGGATTTTCAGCTTTCCATTCCAAAGAGAGATGTAACAGACACCTCACAATCAGTGGACACTCACAACGATGGAGAAGTGGGAGGTCTGGCCTGTTAGGTCAGGTGCAAATAGAAATTCCCAGTTGTTTTTTTAAACCCCTTTGCTCGCTCAGGTAGGCCTGACAGTGTGAGAATCACCAGCAACATGAGGTACCTCACTGCTAACTGCGGCACCCAGCCCTGTCCTCTGAATTCCTGCAGCTCCTCTCCTTCCCTGAACTCTCTGCCACAACTCCACTCCCACAAATCCAAGCTCCACACCGACCCCCTCTTGCCCTGTGCCAGTCCCTACCACCCCCAAGCCCAGCTGGATACCAGAGAACTGGCAGGTGACAGCATCACTGTGATTTGAGAGAACAGGGGACAAACTAAATGCATTCCCCAGTCTCACTCCTCCATCAGCTGAGCAGCACCCTGTGCCCACACTGAGCCCCAAGCTAGTTCCTCTCTCTCCCTGTACATGGTCCAGACTTGCTACTGGGCACCTCTGGAGCATAAGTGGCTCCCAAGCTCCCAGCGGCACGACAGTGTTTGGGAACCTCTGCTAAGCAGAGCCGAACATCTGCTGCTATGTGCTCACTGGAGATGCTGTATGAAGGCTTTGGGGGTGTTTCCCCTCTTGCTCAGTACCTGGGGAAATTTTCAGCAAGGGGCCAGTCCCGACTGCACAGACCCCTGTACTGCTGTTCCTCACGCTCAGCTCTGTCTGGCACTGGGCTGACTCACACAGTGTTATCCCAAGCACACTGGGACCCCTCACTGAGAGGACCAAGAGGGGACCCTGGCCAGCTTGCCTCAGAGTTACACCGAGCAGTGTCCAGCCCCCACTCCTCAAGCAGAAGAAAAGCAGAATGTGTGTAGAAACGATGCCCCAAGGGACCAGTTCTGACTAGCAATGGCTGAGAGACAGCCTGTGCTTGGAAGAGCTTGTGAACAAAGGAAGAGTCCTCTTCCTTTAGTAACAACCACACGTCTCTCCAGCAACCTGAGGGCAAGGCCAAGTTACAGGGAGCTTCAGAGGGTACCCAGGAACCAAAGGTGTTGCTGCTGCAGGCTGGGACTGCCCGGCAGGGTCTGTGCCCTCCTACAGGTGATGAGGAGGGAGCCAGTCCTGTTCTGCTGGTGTTCAGAGGGGCCAGGAGGTGATGTGGAGCAAGCACACTCCCCTGTCGTTCTGGGCCAGGATTGCACAGGTCAGCTTTCAGGGAAGAGGGAAGTTGAACAAGCATCTCAATGAACTCAAAGTGATTTTGTTATTGATAAAAAGAAACACAACTGAAAAACGAGGTGGCTGTAACCCTGTGTCTCAGTCAGTCAGGCAATACCCAGCCTGGAGTGGCTCCTGTGCGTAGCTCAGAGGAAAACTGTGTGCTGTGAATTGGTGCACTGCAGTCCCTGCCAGTGTCCTCACCTCCTGCTCCTTCCCAGGACTGTTCCCCCTCCGGGCTGGGGGGAAAACAGACACATCCCACTCTAGCTGAAACCCTGCAACCCACATCGTGCTCCAGCAACCATAGAGACCTGCCTCCACCAGCTGGGCTCAACAGTGAGAGCTCACGACTCCAAGCGGGCTTCAAAGCTGGTGGCTTATGCAGCAGCTACACGGAGAGGCCCAAAGGCTGGATCTTACTAAAGGCAATGGGTTTGTCTCCTCGGCAAAATCCATACACCTCATCCCTCCAGGCTGTGAGCTCGGCACACTGCAGTGCTCCCTGGGGACTGGTGTCTGCCTGGAGCAGAGCAGGCTTTGACTGTTACGGATTGTGCTTGGCAAAACCAGCACTCGCCTCTGATTTCTTCACACAGAAGAAATCTCTCTGCACAAAGGATTCATATTAATCACCCCAGCCAACAGCCAAAAGCAGCAAGGGCACCTTTCAAAGGCCCTGAATAGACAGAGGTCATTAGAGGGACATCTGAGTGGCTCTGCCTCTCCTACGCAAGCCTCAGTGAAAACAGCCATGCGCTGAGCTACCCGTTTCCGTGGGATGTCATTCTGCAAACCACCTATTCAAACTTCCACATGCAGACTGAATATATAATCACTGCAGTGTCCCAGCCACCAGCACCTGAAAAGACTACAGTAGGATGTTGGTGATGAGCAGAGCAAACAAGGAGATGAGACACTTTTTTTAAAAATAAAATAGCCAGTACATCCATTTATACAAGGCAAAGAACGGAGCCCTGAGAAACCTCGAGGACTGCAGAGCCAGACTGACCTATTTTCACTGTGTTGTCTCTTCATAATGAGAAAACAGAACTGACATCACTAGGATATGAGAAAGAATCTTTCCATTAACGTGGACTGCAAAGCTTGAACTTCTAAACCTCTCGTGTCATATTTATCACCAGCTCCCACTCTGCCTGGATGTGCTGGCTGGTTTAGATGCTTCCAGCAACACGGCTGATTTGACTTCTTCCCCTGAGGAAACAACCATGTCATGATTTAACCACACATTCCTTCCTGCTGGTCAGCTGGATACCTAGGCTGGAAAAGTGTCAGGGGCCCTCNAAAGGAAAGGAAAGGAAAGGAAAGGAAAGGAAAGGAAAGGAAAGGAAAGGAAAGGAAAGGAAAGGAAAGGAAAGGAAACATTTGTCCAGCACACACAAAAGCAGGATATGAACATCTATCCCTGCAGTCTGCTCAAAACAACACACCTGTCTCCAAACCAAAGACATTGATGGGTACAAACATGGGAACCAGTCACTGCAGAAGGCAGGCTATGAACTGCAAGTGCTTCGACTAATCTCTCAGAGTTGATGCAGGGCACCCTCTCGTTTGGGGGAAAATGACACACTTTTGGGCAACTGTAACAAGTACAGCTCACACGCCTGTGCCACCTGTACGCTAAGGTACAAGGTCCATCCTGCTCAGCCTTCGACTCTGGGCCCAGATGGCTGAACCCTTCCTTGCTGCATGTGCCATCGCCTCAACTGGAGGCCCGGAGCTGCCTCTCTGGCTGGCTAGTCTGAAGACCCAGTTAGCACCACAGGTGCTGACAGCAAAGTTCCCTTTGTTTGCAGGACACTTTTGAAGCTGACAGGTACTGCTGTGCCTCAGTGATGCTGAGCAATACAAAGCTCATGCTCGTGGGCGAGCAGTCAAGCTGCCACAATGCTTTTCCCAACAAGAGTCTCCCATGATTTCTACTCATCTGCCAGGAAGCTGAAGGAAAGGACAGACATAAATACAGCTCTCTCCCAGCCAGCCAAGTCTCAGACCAACTCCCCAGGAGCACACTCCCCACTAACCAACCATGACAGAGGAAGAGTGGCCCATTTCCAAGCCCTAAAAAAGTGGACACAACCAGAAACATAAAGAAAACTGGGGATATCAGGGGTCTTGAGCTGTTCAGAGGCAGGTCACCACCGATTCCATACCATTACAGAGACTCTGGACATAAGCAGATCTAGCCTGTGCTACCCTTGGTGTCTAAGAAGTCTTTAGGCTCACCACAAAGTAACCAGGCAAAAGGTTTTCAGGAGGTGAGGGCAGCAGCAGCTCCCTCTAGACTTAAATCATGCAAGAGGCTTCTACTGATAACCTGCATTAGCACCAGTGTGCTGGGTACCCTCCCCGGAGCGTGGGGCTGCAGAGGTGAAGACACCTCCACGCTGCCCAACAGCCACACATGTGCCTTCTCCAGACTTTACCAGTTCCCTGTGGTCACACAGCGATGATGACACAGCTCCCTGTGAAACTGAGAGTTCAACAGCTCAGGACAAGAGGCAGGCAGTGGTTGGGAGGTGGCTCTTCCCAAGATGTCTCCTGGGAAATGAGCACATCTCCCAGCATGATTACCTGGGAAAGTGCTGAATGCCCTTTTGAGACAGGTTAGGACAGGCAGCAAATACTGATAAAGTCAAATTCCAGGAGGAAGCTGCCTGGGCTGCAGAGAGAAAGGCTTCCATTTTGGTCACCAAGATGAGCAAATCCTGAAGGCAGGGCCACAACACTCAGCATTGTGGCTCTCAGATGGGCAGAGGTTCTACACCAAGTAACACCTCTGCTCAGGGAGAGTCACCTTCCCTCCTCTCACCCCAAAGTGTATGAAGAACGTTCCTAGCAGGAGTTTCACAGGAGCAGGATGCTGATGCTATCAGGATCAGTGGCTGTTTCAGCAGAGAAGCCAGAATAACTTGTTCAGCGCTTCTAAGGAGCCATGCTGCAGGCTGGGGACTAGGAGAAAATTCCTGCTTTTGACAAGAGTCCAGAAAGTTTCTCCCATTTTAGGATTTAGCATCAATTTCTGAGAGTGGAAAAAAAAACCAAAACAACCAAATCCCGTTTGTTTTTTTAACGAGCATCTTCTTCCCAATCAAGTGCTGGATGTAGTAATAAAGTTTTGAATTTGTACACAGTGCAGCTTTTGCACATGGTTAGTTCTTGAATGGAGCTGTTAGCACCAAAAGAATAGAGAAAAAAGAACTCCCAGCCCAGGCAGGGGGAAGCTGCACTCCCATTAATGCACTGAAGACCACTTGAAGGGGAACGAGTGCAAGAAAGCAGCCCAGATTTTTTTTTTCCACTAGATTTTTGAAAAGAATAAATCAAAATAATTATAGCACTGCCCTTGTAGATTTGCTTTGCAAAGCTGAAATCAGAGCTTCAAAAGGTTTTTTCTAGCAGCCAGCAAACCCAGAGAAGCAGAGATTCAGGCAGCTGCGCTAGCCCCAAGATGTGCTCCATGAGCCACTTCCACATGGAAAAATAGCCTGGGTTGAATGAAAGCAACTTATAAAGTCTACATTTGTACCTTGCTTCCCCCAGCCCTTACTACCTACACATCTGCATGAAATCAGGATCACAACATCCAAAAGGTCCATGGGCTTCCGGCACAGCCCCCCACACCCCTCACTCCAAGAGCCATTGTTCAAGAGCTCCAGAGCACAGACAGCTCATCACCCCAGTACTACAGGGAAATTAAAGTATAATTTATTAAATAAGAGGCCAGCAGCAGAAGCAAGAACTGAAGCCAAGTGCTTTGACTTTGGATGTAAAGGTTTAGCGCTCTGGGGACCGCTGCCACCCTAGCAGGGCAGCGCGGCATCGTCAGCTACATTTCATTAGCGAGGCAGTAACTGCTGACTACAGATCCTGGTTTCATGCAGAGGCAGGCAGGTTCATGAGCAAAGGCTTCTCCTCCACCACCTGAACAGAGATACATCTCTCAGCGAACTGTGGACAGGGTGGATTGAAAACATCATATTTTTTAAAAACCTTTTTTTTTTTTCTTTGAGGTTGACCGTTGTGTTAACAGACAGAAACTCTACCTAGGAATTGCTTGAATCAAAATGAAAAAGCAATCAGGTTGTCTGTCTTGTTGCATAAGCTTTAAAGAAGAGCCAGCAGCACTGGTGACAGTCACTGGCTTAGAACACAGCCCTAAGTTTCAGTAAAAACCATGTTCTTACATACACCAGAAACTGTGTTTTCCTTCTCCAACCAGAGCTTGGAGAGGAGAGATATCCATTCCAGAAGACTGGAACCACGCTCTGTCCTGACATAGTTCTGCTTGGTAACTGCAGTGCTTCCATTTGGCAGGAAGGCACAACTCAACACAGAGTCCAGCACAGTGCAGGTTAACCAGCAATAATGCCACACTGCTGGTCTGAGGTGATTCAGCAACGCTTTGTCCCAGCACGGCTTGGTTCAAGATACACATTACAAATATATAGTTTTCTTTTTAGAATATCTTTCTTCTTTGCCATTTTGCCATAAAATGTAAAACTAGGAGTGTGAAAAAAATACATTCTAAACTATTTGCACCAAAGCTTTTTGTAAAAGTTAGCACGAGGCTTGGTGTGAAACTTACGCTCCCTTGTAAATGCTGATATTTCATTATTACTGACCAGTGACAAATAAATTCTCCTTAGAGGAAAGGCAACAAGTGAATATGCAAAACAAGACTGAGATCAAGAGATTTAAACCAAGACTTGCTGATTTGATTTAGGCCATGTCTGAAGTCTGGCAATGTAAATACATCCACCCTGGCCACAGAGGCCCTCAGTTCTCCCCATCAGCCCATCGCTGGTTTTCTTCTCAGGTCAAAACCCAAGGAACACTGCAGGGCAGCACGAGGGACGCTGGTCACCTCTCCAGGTTGTACCTGTATTAGGAAAAGAGGACTTCAATCTCCAAGGCTGCCATTCCAACACCTTCACTAGCACTAAATTCACAGGAAACCTAAGGACCTAAGAGACAGAACACGGACACTTTATCAGGGTTTCTAAGGCATCCTGCTGCATTCAGCTCTGCTCAGGGAGAACTGGGTGTGCACACAAAGGGTTTCCAGGGTATGTCAAGAGAGTTTTTTCAGGCATTTAAAAGGAGCTGGTTTATTATCTCCCCCAAATGAAGGCTTCAAGAGAAGAAGTTTTGAGGAAAACACATCTGTGAGCACCGAGCTTGCTCATTTCTAAAAATACACCAGCCATTGGTCATTGCTGGAACGTTTATACTTTGCATAAAATGCATAAGCCATGTTTTGGTTTATCATCCATATTTCTCCCTGCTGAAACCTCTTGCAGATCCCTTCAATAAAACATTTGTTTACCCCCAGATTGAGAGCACCACTGTGGGAGCCGTCAGCAGTACGTGCAGAGAGCCACCGATCAGCCCAAAGCTCCTACAAAGGAAGCCGGGAGCTCCTGAATCCCAAATCTTCCTTTACCCACAGAACAAAAATACCTCTTTGTCCCAGGGCTGCCAGAAGCCTGCTGTCATGTACCAGCAGCTCACAGGCACCCAGCTCCCACCAGGGACAGCACATTTCAGCCACCTTAGCTCTTAAGACAAAGAGGAAATTTTTCATACTCTATGGGATACAGTGCTGATCAGAATGGTTTAAACATGCTGGGTTTGATCAAAATGTTTTGGAAGCTGTAGGGATGCACTAGCAGGGGATGAGAAAGACTCCATGGGTGATGTTTTGACCATTCTTTCTACAGCAAGCCAAAGGCTGATGTGGGTACCTGACAGGGACATGCAGGCAGGGTTTAACAGCCATCATCCCACAAAGGGCTTTGGGGCAGAATGGTTTAAACATCAGACTTGCCAGGCAAATGTCAGACTGAGCTTTGCTTTGGTGGCCCAGGTGTTCCCGTTGCAGGGAACACAGGAATACAGTGAGTTAGGTGATCTGGGGAAACACAGGTAGTGTTTGAAGGCAAGAGTGGTTGGGGTTTAATTTCATAGAACATCTCACTGACAAAGCACACAGCTGTCAGCTGCTCTCCTGTTTCTGTACACAGAATGGTTTCCCCACACCCAAAAACCAAACTGAAGAGGGAACAAGAGAGGATACTGCTATGAGGGGGAGGGAAGTGAAAGCAATATTCAAATCTATCAGAATATAGGACACAAAACAGAAAAAGAAGTGATTTCCCTTTCCACCTTCTATGGCAGCACTGCCCTTGGAGTAGGGAATTAACAAGATATGTTTGTCAGGCTCATCACCCAAGAGCTCATGTGCCCCTCCACGTGCCCACAAGCCTGGGACTTACACTGCCATCCCACCAACAAACTCTTCTGTAGCCTGGCAGTAGATTGTGATGGCAACACGGGCATCCGCATCAAAAGTGAACTCCAGGCTGTACAGGACTTTCTGCTTCCCATTCTCCTCAGTAGGACTGTCAACATCATCTTTATACCTGAAAGACAAGACCAGAGGATTAAAAAGTCTATTTGTGTGACATCATCAAGATCACTCAGGAAATCAGGACAGGAGTACTCCAATCTAGGTGCTCCCTGCAGGCAAGACACTGTGGGCTTCCACCTGGGGCTTCCCTGGGGATTTCCATTTGTCCCTCTGAGGAAGGTTCTTCCAAGATTTGACTGAAATCAATGAAGTGAATTATGTCATGAGTGTGTTGAGGGATCACACTCAATCTTACAGTGCCAGGACACAGAATGAAACAAGGAAGAAAAGTCTAGATTCTCAGGAGAAGAAACATTCCCTCTCCTTCTACATCTCAGGCTTAGTATTTGGGCTAAAGAAATCCTGCACAGGCCTGACTGACACCTAATTCTTTTAACTCTGCAAAAAAAGCAAGTGTGTAACAGGCAAACCCCAAGGTTTCTGTAACACAAAGAACTCCTGAAGCTCAGCACAAGCTCCAGTATCACATGGAAGATGATATTGTCATCAGAAAGCAGCATAGCATAGCAATTCCAAATACCTTTAAATGTACGAATCGTGGCTAAGCCTTTGACACTGCTCGTGACTGAAGCTCACACACCTTTATGATACCAACAAAAACTAACACATTCAACTGCATAACAGTTGTGTGATAACCAACAGAGAAGTTTAGAAGATATTTCAATTAACATAAAGGCAAGTTACAACTTGGCTATGGGCACACAACAGCTGGATCCCATGGCCCAGTATGACCCCGGTAACACATCCAGAGAAGGTGATATGAAGCAAGGTCTGGGGCAGCGAGCTCTGGGCAGGGACAGCGGTGATTTGGCCAGGGAGACCAGCAGATCCTGGAACAAACAGCCAACGCAACGTGCTGTGAGAAGATCTCAAGTAAACTCAAACCCCACTACAATCCTACAACTGTAAGTACCACCATTAGCTCACACACCGTGCAGGAGCAGCGAACACAGCAGGTTGCCTTAGAGAGGCATACGACACTACAGCTCCAGCTTCGCTTGCCTGTCAGTATTACCTTAATTGCCACGACGCCTGGACCAAAGCCAAGCAGCTAAACTCTTCAGGAAAAGCTTGGCACCACCTCTGACTTCACGGTACCGGTCGGCCTCTCCCTCCATTACAGCCCCGCTGACTATGCTGCCTGTTGAAGACACTCAGAAATGGGGTAGGCCATCATTCACACCTCCATCATCCAGTCGAAAAACTGCCAAGGGAATCCTTATTTACCAAGATCACCAAGATGTAATAATGCTGCCTAATGAAGAGGGATCCCACATGAATTTTACTTAAGTCCACACTGAACAAGAATGAAATGTTCAGCTTCAGCAATATGGAAGGTGCAAAAAAAGTTCAAGAACAGTATAATCAAATACCTAAGGAGTATATGTGCTAAGGGAACCCTCTGCTTGCATTCCTGTCTGAAGGACTTGGAGAGCTCTGAACAAGACTTCTGCCAGGGGTCTACCCAGGCCAGAACAGCACATCAGGCAAGAATACACCCAACATGCCAGTGTAAAGTACAAAAAGGACAAGTCCCAGGCACTGAGAGGCTGAACACCTGCAGCAGCCTGGATCCAGACTACACTATGATACACTTCCAGAAAAAGTGGGGTGGGTGGGGGAGCCCCAGCACCCTTTCCAGGCAGGCACTGATGAAAGCTGCCTCACTGACCTGTACTCCCTGCACGCACTGGTCGCTATCAGCACTGTGATGCCCAGCGTGCGCCTGACTCAAACTGACACCAAGGATCTAAATAAAAGCCCTAAGTCACGAGGTGGGAGACCTGGGGCTGGGGACAGGTCACACAAAAGCAACACATCACTAGTAAAACCATTGCCCATTTTGTCTCAGGTCACACAAAGCACACTGGTTCCCAGATCACCCTCCTGCTTCAGCTCTGCACCTCCCTGCAAGCACTAAGAAAGAGCCTCCACCCTTTCCAGAAGAAAAGGGATTAAACCTAGGCTAGATTCATTGAGCTGGGAACCCCCAAGGGGCTACTACAGAGCCTGGAGAGAAGGTTTCTGTGGGATGCAGCTGCAGAGAAGCAGCAAAGTCAGAGCCCAGAGTGTTTGGAACAGCTCTGCTTGAGCAGTGGGCAAGAAACATGTGCCTGAATGGTGAAAGCCACGGCAAGGCTGTGCACACATCTTCCCATCACAACACGCCTGGTGCTGGAGGTGAAGAAAATCTTGGGCCACACAGCAAGGAGCTCACGTGAGGAAAGGCTGCATGAGAGCTGTGCCAGCCAGAGACTGGGCCAAGGAACAAGCAAGGACTATTTTGTGGCCACTTTGAGAGACAGAGACATTTCGTGTTCCACTTTACAGTGCGGGAACGGTGGGATGGATCTTCAAGTGAGTAACCATGTCTCACACCTTGCACTCCTTCACTAGGGGACAGGCAGGCAGACAAGGAAATGGTTCAGATGGTTCCAGAACTCTTCTGCCTCCGCCCATATCTGGAGCTTATGGTGTACATGTAGCCAAGCTCTACAGACAGTGGAGATGTGAGGTGGTCGCAGACACATGCACTAATTTAGAGATGAGTGACTGCTTGGTGCCCCTTTCAATCATGCCCACGAGTTAGTGACACAGCCTTCACAACCACGTGCAGAGAGCAGAAGAGACTGACCACCTTTGGGAACAAACAGCTGATCCAATGTTATGATGGAAAAGGCAAAGCAGGATGACCAAGGAAGCTGAGGCCACTTGGTCTGACATTGCTTCTGGATAAAACAACGGAAAGGCTGGAACTTTTTGTCTGTCTGTTAAAGAATTGAAAAATAAAAATATAATTAACAGCAGCCATGACGATTTTATCGAAATAGGTTGAGTGGAACCCAATTTCATTGCCTTATTAAAACATCTGACTACCAACTCAGGAGACATACAGGATGAGTGTTAAGTATTGTCTGACTTAAGCATTACAACAGCGTTAGGGCAGGCACTGAAGTAACAACTAGCTGACGTCTCCACCAGCACTGACTTTCACCAGGGGACTCAAAATGGCGTCAAACAGTGGCTGTGCCGCTGGTGTACGCAGCCCAGCACGCTCAGGGCTGCAGAACAAGCATTCCCAGCACCCCAGCACACAGAATGAGCTGCTCCAAGGAGCAAAACCAGCCCTGCTACAGTGGAGAGGGAAGGCAAGGGACTTCCCTTCTCTCCCAGCAACTCACTTGCCACCCCTTGGCCCATCTGTTCCACCCACCCACTCAGGCCTTTACCCAAAACACTTGGCAGTCACTACTCTCGCGATATTTCTGCTGCTTCAGACACATCCTCAGACCGCTGCAGCTGCCAATCCCATGAGGCAGTCGTTTTTAACAACAAAAATCACACTGCCCTTCTCTGAGGTTCACAGAGACTCATCCTGCTAGAAACTGAGGGCTCACACAAGGTGCTGAAGACGCAGAATTCCAACGCCAATACCTACAGGTCTATTGCTTCTCTTCAAAGCTGCTGGAAGTAGTCAGGATTTGGCAAAGCTCAGAGTTTTGCCTGGTCAGAGCCGAGCAGGAAGCCCAGAGTGGACATTTCCCCATACATAATATTTCTCTATACACTCTGAACTATGGATCAACACCCCCTTCACAGGTCAATAATGACTTTTCAATTAAACACAGGCAGAAACAAAAACCTTGTGAGGACTCTACCATCAGAGCCTACCTCACATCTAGACACTCAGCTTGGCATAGTTTTATTTGGTGGAGGCAGTAAATTAACTATAACTAGTTCTGGGAAGAACGTGCAAGCCTGAGCCACTGGTTGTGAACACGCCAAGGTGGAGAGAGCACCAAGTGTCTTTACAAGCACAGAGGGCAAAAGGAAAAGCCTCTAGTTCAGAATGGAAAGCATGAGACAGAACATGTCCCTGGGGACTGGCAATTAATTCTCATTTTGGGTCTATATCAGTACAAAATCAAAGTAACACTGGCAGTGCTGTCGTCAGCACTAACAGAGCAGCAGCACAAGAACCAGTGTGAGACCTCAGGAGGCAGAGAAAGGATCAATAGTACCAGGAATCAGAGGGATGCAGACCCAGACACTGCCAAGGTGCATGGACACCACGTTTCAAATAGCCCAGTGCTGCAACTCTGCTTGGTGGGGCAGAAAGCAGAGAACAGAACCATATGTACTAAACCCCACTAACTCCTCAGTCCACAGCAAGGCCTCTCCCAGTGAAAAGGACACTTCCCATTTGACTTTGGAGAGACATTACAAGAATTCCTGCGAGAACAAAATACCCTTTCCAGTGCAAGTGTGGAAGGAAGGCAAGAGTTTTCTTCCCAGAGAAAGAAATAACTTCACCCTTGAGCTGAAAACACCAGGCAGCATTCAGAGCAGTTTACCCAGGGCTGGCTATTTGTTCAGTCCCTCCCTCCTCTCCTGTTCAATGTTTTTAAACCACAGGTATTGCTTGTTGTAAAAGTGCCAAACAAAACAAAAACACACCTTCAGTTTTCAAATAAAAACAGTCTGCGTGGCTTTGTGTGGTTATGACTCAAATTGCGTTAGGCCGTGCTCTCAGAACCATCTTGGCTGGGAGCCGAGGCTGGGCCCCTGCCAGGGCTCCAGCCCTGCACCCAGAACTCCCAGTGACTCAAGGACCTCGGAGAAATGCTCAGCCTGGAGAGCTGCCCAGTCGCTGAGCCCAAAACAAAGCGCTGCATGCCAGGCCCTGTACTCGTGCCGTCTGTCTGAGGAGGGCAGCCACGGGTCCAGGGGACAGCCAGCACTGAGGTCCCAGTGCACAGCAGTGGGAGGTAACACATCTTTGTGATTACCCAAACCTCCTTCCCTACACATGGGACACAAGACATCAAAACAAATGTAGGATATGAACACCAAACTTTATCTTGGCAGCAGAAGAAACCTCAGGAAGTTGCACTCAAGATCAGACTTCCTGGCCTGTGATTTGCACAAGGATCTGCTATTTTCTGGATTCTCTTTGCATGAGGATGCAGAAACAAATCTGTCCATAGTGTTTACTTGCCTGACTAACATCTTCTGTTCACACTAATTATTTCATGGTTTTCTTTACCACTCTAGTCTGTCCTGCAGAGACAAATACATCACCAGCCCTGTTTGAATCACAGAATGTTTGGAGTGGAAGAGACCTCACAAGATCATCCAGTCTAACCCCACTGCCTGAGCAGGATCACCTCAATTAAATCACACAGGAACATGTCCAGATTGGTCTTGAATGTCTCCAGAGAAGGAAAAGGAGACTACAACCTCTCTGCGCAGCCTGTCCCAGGGCACTGTCACCTCCACAGTGAAAAGGTTTTTCCCTACATTCACCTGGAACCTCTTCTGCTCCAGCTTGGACCCA
>VXBZ01004142.1:36281-48093 GCA_013399135.1 Heliornis fulica | reverse complement strand
CTCCTGCTGAACAATGACAATACATGCATCCTAAATTTCACATTGACCTGAAACACCGTGGTATTCCTTGATAGAAGTTAGATTTTTAAATCCTGTTATTAGCAAAGTGTTTTTATTTATATTTCATGACCACTTTTTGTAAGATTGGTAAATTGTAAATTTGTAAACTGGCACTACTTATATTATTGATGCTTCTCTGTGACAAAGATAGATTTTAACCCTGTGTTCTAAGATCTGGAAAAAAAAAAAAAAAAGAGATAAGTTACAAATATGGAGGAAACAATGACACAGGGAAAATTAAATTATGTCATTACAAGTGAGATACTACCAGATACTACCAGGCAACCTAATGAAAGCAACCTCCAAATACACAGTAAGTAACAACCACAGTAGATTTGCTTGTTTAGATCCCTTAAGTGAATATCTACTTCATTTACACTTCAAAGAAAATACCAGAGTAATTTAAAACAAATAAACAAGAAAAAAAAAACAAAAAAACAAACAAAAAAAAAAAACAAAACACCAAACACTCTTGTCTCCTTAAACATAATAATATTAGGTTAATTTATTTTGTAAATGTCAAAATATTGTTGTATCAACAATGAACATGAGAAACTATAGTGTACTTACAAACAAGATTTTTTCCATTTTCAGTTTCCCATTTTCACAATATAAAAAAATCCCTTCAATCTAAGCTACTAATAAAATCAAATGCTACATTAAAATTCAGTTTCCCCCAGTACGGGAATATTCATAATGATAGTTTCCATTTTAAATTTTTTTTAGAAATTTATTTTCTTAATTAAAGCTTAGTCAGAGCAGAACAATTCCTTTTGTGCAAAAGGTTTAAATATTATTTGGCTTAAAATATCAGAGTAATTAAGAAATACAAAATAATCACAGTCATAGATCCATAGAATATGTTAAGTTGGACAGGATCTTTAAAGATCATCTAGTCCAATCCACCCTGCACTAAGCAGGGATCTCTTCACTAGATCAGGGTGCTCAGAGCCCCATGAAGCCTGATCTTCAATATCTCCAGGGATGGGGCCTCAAACACAAAATCACAGATTCACAAAATCACATATTCACAGAATCACAGAACATTAGGAGTTGGAAGGGTTTTGAAAGCCTCCAGAGAAGGAGACTCCACAAGCTCTCTGGGCAGCCTGCCCCAGTGCTCCATCACCTTCACAATGAAACAGTTTTTCCTTGCATTCACATGGAAGCTCTTCTCTCCCAGTTTGGACCCATCACACCTTGTCCTATCACTGGCCATCACTGAGAAGATCTCTGTCCTCCTGACACTCGCCCTTTACATATTTATAAACATTCATTAAACTTCTCCCCACCCAACTCTCCAGCTCATCGAAGTCTTGTTGAATAACAGAATAACCTTCTAGGGTATCACCAGCCCTCCCAGCTTTCTGTCATCAGCAAACTTTCTGACTGCACACACTATTCACTCATCCAGGTCACCAGTGAATATATTGAACAATACTGGTCCCACTACTGATCCTTGGGGAATGACCTGATCTGGTGAATTTGCTTTGGCAGGGGAGTTGGTCTCGATGACCTCTGGAGCTCCCTGCCAACCCCTACAATTCTGTGTGAACTTGAGGGTGCACTCAATCTCACCATCACTAGCATTGATAATTGCTAAATGTTAGCTTCTATCTACTCCACTGATTACAGGCCTCTAGCCAGACTCTATCCCACTGATCACAACTTGCTGGCATCTTCCCTTCAACCAGCTCTCAATCCACCTCACTACTCTACCCTCCTGGCCACACTTCCTCAATTTGCCCACCAGGATGCTGTGGGAGACAGTGTCAAATGCCTTAGNACCAGTCTATAGTTACCTTGGTCCTCTTTCTTGCCCTTTTTGAAGACTGGAGTGACATTTGCTTTCCTCCAGTCCTCAGGCACCTCTCCTGTTTCCCAGCTTACCAAAGATGATGGACAATAGCCTAGCAATGACTCCTGCCAACTCGCTCAGCACCCTCAGGTACATCCCGTCAAGACCCATGGAATACGGATGTCCAATTGGTTTAGCTGGTCCCTGATCCAGTCCTCATCAACCAAGACAGCCTCTTTGTTTATCCTGACTTACTCTAGGTCTTCATACCTCTGTGGCTCCTGCAAACAGTCTCCAACAGTATAGACAGAGGCAAAGGGACATTCAGTAACTACACCTTCTTACTGTCCTCATTCACCAGGGCACCCACTTCCTTCATCAGTGGGCCTACATTGCTTCTAATGTTAGTTTTGTCTGTTATGTAATTGAGTAAACTCTTTCTGTTATCCTTGATCTTCCTTATGAGGTTTAATTCCAAGGAGGCCTTAGCTTTCCTATTTGCCACCCTACATGCTGGGACAACAGTCTTACATTCCTCCCAAGTAGCCATTCCCTCATTCCATGACCTGTAGACTCTCTTCTTCCATGTGAGTTTGCCCAGCAGTCCCCTGTTTATCCATGCAGATCTTCTGTCTCCCCTTCTTGATTTCTCTCCCTTTGGGTTGCTCTAATCTCGAGCTTGGAAGAAGCAGTCCTTGAATATGGACCAATTATCTTGGCCCACAAGGGGAAATGGTCACAAGTTGGACCACAGAAGGTTCTGCACAAATGAGAGAAAGAACTTCTTCATGGTGAGGGTGACAGAGCCTGGGGACAGGCTACCCAGAGTTGTTGTGGAGTCTCGTTCTCTGGAGATATTTGAGGCCTGTCTGGATGCTGACATGTGCAATCTCCTCTAGGGAACCTGCTTTGACAGGGGGGTTGAACTTGATTATTTCTGAAGGTCCCTTCCAACCCCTACAATTCTGTGATTCTGTGATAACAACGTGTCTCAGCTTCTGAATGAGAACAGCATTTTCTATGCTTTAGAAATATACTTATGCCTTTAGAACTGACCCTAAATAGCCTTTAATACATTTTCTTCTTGGAGGATAAAAACAAGGTTAGGATTAAATGGATAAGATGCATTAAGACTTCACAAATTAATTCTCTTCTACAGATATATAACTTCTATTAATCACAATTAAACATAAATCTAAAAGCTTATGCTCCAATTAGCCTAAATTTTTTTAGTATTGGCTCAATCAGGCAAGAATTATTAATCTATGGATTTCAAGAACTGAAAATAGCAAGATATCCTTAAAAGAATCCCTATATAAAATATAGCTCAAAGAGCTATAATGCAATGTTCATTTAATGTACATTTTTTTTATTCACTGAGGTTTTGGAGCTTTTCTTTGATTTTTATAATTTTCAATATATGTATTCTTTTATTAAAAAAGAAGTCTAGAGGAAATTTTGAAGTAAAGATTTTAAATGGCCCAAAAGGGGGAAAAAATTTTCTATAGTAGAAGTGTCAATTTCTACAATAGAATCAGAACTGTGCCCAAATCCTATATGAATATTTCCTCCAAAAATAGATTGAAAATCTCAATTAAAGGTAAAAACCGAGGGGCTTCAAAGTGAGCAACCTCATTCAAAAGTTACTCATGCCTATATATTTATATCTTCTTTCCTGAAAATGAGGTGTTTTGCCTGCCAAGTAGGACCATTTGTTATGTCATAGACATTCATGGGTTTTCCTTTTCCGTTTCACAAACTGCTTCCTGCAAGGCAGCATTGGTCCTTGACTGCCTCCACTTCACCCTCACATCTCCTGATGTATGCAGCTCTTCAGACGTGCCACATGGCAGTCCGTGACAAAAGCTTCCAGTAATTCTGTCAGATCAGAATGACTGAATTTATCAGACAGTATAATTTAAAATGCAGAATCTTTAATTCCTTCAGTGCACACATAAAGAACCTTGTCTTGACTCATCTATTTTCAGTACTACTTTTGGGTTTTTGTTCTTATGTAGTTCAACTTTTACTTAACATTGGAACTGGCTCAGATTTTCTATCAAAGCTTTATTTGTTGAAAATATAGCTTCTGCAAAATTTAAATTCACAGTGTAGAAAGGTTTTGATTCATGGTTTTCATCTTACACCGTGAAAGACAGTTTCAGTTTTAGCATTATTTATACATATCTATAGATTTATTAGTGTTCCCTTTTTTGACAGACCAAGCTAGAATTATTGGAAAGTTTAAGTTTTTAATCCCTCCTACTTGTGCTTGGCTCTTTTTTTCCTGGAATACTCAGTCATATAACATAGAGTATTATGTTCTTGAGTTATTCTACAAGACTATATCTCTTTAACCAAAATGACAACTCCATTCTATAGAGGAAAAAAAAAAAAAATCAAGCTCTTAATGTTTTTACCACCCTAGGGCAAAAAAAGACCTTTAAGACTTTTTATAAAGCCTGTGTGGTTTTGGCAAAACCTGAATTTTAAATGAGTTTGCCAGTTTCAAATGTAGCTTATGTCATAGAGCATTGGGTTAATACAGTCCAAAGTTTACTTCATACATCTCGTCTCCCCATTTAAACCTGGGATGATCCTGCCATGTTTTATTTACTAACCATGTTTGTAGGATTCCAGGCCATAGAAAGTAAGATTCAATGCACTTTTCTTTCTGATGTATAGCCCAGAGAGAGTCATATAGAAGAGGTTGAAATGAGTCTCTTGAAGAAGACTTTTAGGCACATCCAGGTGAAAAACAGAACTAAAGAACAACAAAATATTTCTTCCTGTACCTGTGTCAGGGGGTTGTTAACATGGCATAAAGAAATGAGACTTAATAGTCCTCATTTAGACCTTAATGAAGGACTCCTTATTCCAAGAAACACCACAGACACACAAATTTGGGTTTATGACCTGAACAAAATGGCATGGACTGTCCAAGTTCCTCCTGGAATATTTTGACAGCAGAAATAAATATGAAGTTGACAAAATGATAAAGAAACTTTCTATTTACCATTGGAGAGTTTTAATCATTCAGGAATTACATTTTTAAAAACTTTCAAATAGCAGTTTCCAGGTTTTAGAACATTTGAAGAGAAAAAGGAAGGAGACATTAGCATAGACTATTTTAAAAATTGTAGGCTTCTGCATTTATGTCAATTTTTTCCTGTTTTAAAGAAGAAAATACAACAATTCCAAAATTCTGTAACATCTTCGGTCATGTAGCAGCTAGTAAAGTACTCCAAATGGTTACAAATTTCATTTCAGAGAATCAAAGAATCAGAGAATCCTAGAATGGCTTGGGTTGGAAGGGACCTCAAAGCCCATCTAGTCCCAATCTCCTGCCATGGACAGGGACAACCTCAACTAGCACAGGGTACCCAAAGCCCCATCCATCTTGGCCTGGACCACTGCCAGGGATCCAGGGGCAGCCACAGCTTCTCTGGGAAACCTGTGCCAGGGCCTCACCACCCTCACATTAAATAATTTATACTCATTTAAATCTACCTTTTTTCACATTAAGGCTATTACCCTTTGTCCTGACACTCCTTGCCTTTGTAAAGAGTCCCTCTCCATCTTTCCTATAGCCCCTTCAGGGACTGATAGATGCTCTAAGGTCTCCTGGAAGCCTTCTCCAGCCTGAACAAGACCAAATCACTCATCCTGTCTTCGTAGGAGAGGTGCTTCACCCCCCAGATCATCTTCATGACCTCTTCTGGACTCACTCCAACAGCCCCATGTCCTCTATTGAGGACCCCACAGCTGGATGCAGTACTGCAGGGGATGAGAATGTCACTAGTGCACAGCAGAGGGGCAGAATTACCTCTCTCGACCTGCTGGTCACACTGCTTTAGATGCATCCCAGCATACGCTTGGCTAACTGTTTCTCATCTCTTTATCTTCAAAGTATAGAATTTTGTAATATAGCTTCATGCTTGATGACAGTACTGACAGCAAATGCACTGGTGTACAAACCAAGGGAGAAGAAAAGTCAGAAGGAACAGCTATGTCAAGATGTAATGCCTTTTAAAGATGAACTTTTTAAGGTTTCTTAGGTCTATTCCAGAAAAAATTTGCATCAGTGATTGTAGTGAGTTTGTATTTCAGATATTTATAGTTGCTGTTGGACCATTGGTCATCAATAACCAAATATACACAAAATGCATTATTAATTTCATATTATTTAACATTTCATACACATTGATATATGAACCACACCACATACATGCAGAAGCTTTATAAGAAGCAATGCTCTAACCTTAGTTACATTTGAATATTTGAATTTAACAGTATTTACTAGTTCATTAGTCTTCAGATTATAAATAAAAAAAAAAATCTTAATCTAAATAAGAAAAACATCTTGTGTGATGTTCACAGCATACATTCTCAGTCTGGACCAGTGACTCTAACATGGAATGTTGTGAGAACTGAAACAAAAATTGGATATTTTACATCACTGATATGAGTTAAATATTGTGAGGTGTAAAAAATGTGCATGTTAAAGATGAGATACATAATTCTGGTCATCATTAGGATTTCAAGACACAATTAGAGGTAAAAGAAGAATCAACTGCAGCAACAAGAGCCTCTGCTACAATCCTTGTCATTCACAATCCTTTTGAGAAACAGCAGAACCAGATTCACTAAGTGATCCTACACTTGAATTCAATATTTCCCTAAGCTCTTTGTTCCAGTTTCCAGTGAGTGTTAGAAAACTGTATTAGTTCTCAGTTGACCAATCAGATACCACACATACTGAAGTCCTGTTAGACTTNAGGAAGATCTTATAAGATGGTTTTAAGAAACTTATTCAAGGAAGGTGGAGCAGTGAATATAATAATCCTTAGGCAGAAGAGGGAACAAAACTCCCCTGCTGTACTCCAGACAAGTCTCTAAACACAGAGTGCTTATGTCCTTTTTATATGTCATCAGAAATCCTGATATGACAAAAACACAGGCTGGGTAAGATACATCATTTTTCAATTAGCAGTGAACAAAAGATAAAATTTAAACAAAAAATGGGTAACAGATACATACATAGATTTTTTGTTATTTTCCATCTCTTTTTTAATAGAGCTCATCTTTCAAATCTCAATAAATTTTGATAGAACACATGCGTCAACTGAAAATATTGGATTAATTTGAGAATCATAATTTTTAATTAAAGCTGCTCCTTCTACTTGCTGTCTATAGCAGATCCAAGTTACTCAGGTGCAGTTATATTCAGCTTTGACAGCTCACTATTATAATTATATAAATGTTGGATTAAAATACTAGGAAATTTAAAACTCTTACTTGTGAGCCGTAGTATTGGGAAAAAGCACTAAACCCAGCAATAACTGTAGAGACTTATACACACTGTACTTTTTATAAATAATTAAGGATTCCTAGACTCTTTTTTACTGCTTTGAAATTATAGATTATGTGGTTGAAATAAAAGTTTAACTTTGCTGCCTATAAAACCTAAAATCTGATTTTGGAGGTCAGGTAAGTTGCTCAAAGTCATCTACTCATTCTTCTACACCGTAAGATCTAAAACTCATAACTGACATGATTTTTTTTTTTTTAAGGCAAAGAGTGCTGTTGTAATAGAGTAATAAGAACATTAATCTTAATATAATGAGTGGTGACCTTGGGTTTTGTTGATATTATTCAACCATTTTTCTATCATACATAATTCCAGAACTTTCAGGTGAGATGAAAGGAATTTGGCTGGTTATTATATGAATCTGCAGGCTTTGAAAATTTAAGACTCCTTTAAATTAACTAAGAGAGAGATTCTTAATAGTATTTAGGTACCATTGGATTGGAATCTAAATTATAAAATCATATCATGAATGGTTTAGGTTGGAAGGGACCTCAAAGACCATCTATTTCCAACCTCCTGACAGGGGGATATAAATCTCTCCTCCTTCATTTTAAACTCCTTACCCCTTGTCCCACAACTACACTCTGATAACTAATCTCTATCCAGCCTTCCTGTAGGGTCCTTTCAGGTACTTCTTGAAGAAGTGCTCCAGCCCTCTAATCATCTTTGTGGCCTTACCCTCAGCTCACTCCAACAGCTCAATACCTTTCTTGTTCTGAGGACCTCAAAGCTGAAAACAGCATCACTTATCTTGCTGAAAGCAGGAGTTGCAGATGTACATCTTTGAGGATATACCAAGTAGAAAAGAGATAAATGGCATCACATCCATTTAACAACTACTACGTTGAATGAATAATCCCGCTTTGGAGGGTTCCCCAGAGGAAGCTGAACAACATTTTGAATAAGATGTTATTTTATTTGAATAACAGTATTGTAATCTGGACCTTTTTTAATTTCATTTTATTATCTGCAGTAATGAAAGCGTCATGGCACACACATTCCAATGTCATAAGAGTGTTTATAGCTGCAGTATCACTGTGTTACATATATTTTCATTGATTTTACAGAACTATTACTTAAGCAAATAGAGATCCTTTTCCTTTCTTTGAAGGAAACAACAACATTGTATCTTTTGTATCAACAACAAAAATGAAAACATGAATGAAATACAAATACAAAAGTAGTTTTGAGACTAAAAGAATGTGGTTTTTTTTTCCTGTTTTGCAACACAATTTATCTATTTAATGTTATCAGTATTATATTGCAGTTACAATGTCAAATGTACTTGCCCCAGTCTCATTTTATTTTAAGATAGTAAGCACAAACAAAAGGCTGAAATAAGTGTTCACTGTTCACTGCAGTTGACCGCAACCCATGCCATTACTTCCCTTTTCATTTGGTTGTAGTAATACTGTGTAGAAAGCATCTCGTTAAAGCTCAAATGAACCACAATCTTGGAGGAACATTTTATAGTCGATCGCCGCTCTTTGTCTAGACAGGTTTTTCTTTAAAACTTTTGAAAGAAATCCAATAGCTAAATCATTTTTATAAAATACACATGCCATATATACATTGCAACTTTTTGACAGACCAATAAAAAATTAGAGTCAATTAGTAACCCCAATAATTATTCAGTGACCTTTAGTATGTCATAAACCTAGACCTGCTTGCCATAAGATGTAACTATCCTTTTCCAGAACTATAATGAATGATTAAATCACTGAAGCTATTATACAGAAAATACGAATTCACTAAATTACTATAAATAGTTATTTATTATATGAATAAAATACATATGTGGGTGTGCAAATATTTATATGGAGTACCCAGGGGTTTTCCATGCCTCTCAGCCATACTTAGGGTTGCAAAACCCAATCCAGATTTTTTTTTTAATAAGTAGTGATGTAAGAAAACTTAATGGGTAAAATGCAAGACACAGAAACCTTGTGTGGATGGAGCTCTAATGAAGCATACTCTTCACCCCTCCAAAACCATGGTCAGTATAATGTGCAGCACAGGTGGAATGAGAGTGCATTTCTTTCTTTCTCTTACACAGGTCCTCTGTTACTGATGCTTTTTTCTGAAAATGGGTTTTTTTGAAGCATAACGGACATAAATGAGTTAAAAAAAAGCTCTCCTGTAGTGGTAGGATACTCAGAATTCACCCTGTCTATGAGTGACTGTGAATATGTCTTGTCACATAGGTGCAGATACAATGCTCACAACCACTTTTCTCCGTTTCACCCAGGGAAGGCAGAAGCAGATGCTGGTTTGTAAATCTGCATCTTTTCCCACACATATAATTTTCCATTACTGAAACTGAGATAGCTTTTTGACATTTTGCTGGGTTTTACTTTGCTAGTTTCTGAGGTTCTGAAAAGTGTGTTTCCCGGGAATGAACCCTCAGTTTATCCCCAAAAGAAAGATGGAAATGTACCTCTGCCTGTAATGGCATTATGCATTTCAACTCCAGAGACTGTTTTCAGGATAATAGGTCACGCTCTTCCCTTCCCATACATGTTTTGTTAAAACTGTTTCTTCCTTCACAACACTGGTTCTTCAGAATTCCATCTCAGAGTGGGAATTAGTTTCAAAAAGCTACACAATTGACTGCAGATCACTGTCCAACTTTCCAGTAAAGGTGGAGAGAACTTTATACAGGGACTCTTTACAAAAGGGCTCTAGATACTTGCAGAGGATCCCACAGTGTTGGAGACATGATGGTATGCTCTATGACCGATATCCAACTGATAAAATAAGTCAACCTTTTTCCTTCTCTCCTTCCCAAGCACTTAAGCAAGAAACACCACGGTGCTATACATTGTTCTACCAAACCTATGCTGTGAACTTCTTCAGGCACAGGCTGTCTAAGATCTGTGTTAATACCATGTTGACTGCAATGAGGACTTTGGTTTGTTTAGATTTTGGACCATCCTGCAATGGACATGTGTAAGTATCTCCATCTTCTGCATTGCTCTTCAGAAATTCCTGACCTGGAAATCATTCTGAAATTGCTAATGACAAGATTTTATTTTTCTTTATGCACAAAATTACTTTCATAAGTGCTCACCAGATGCTAATTCATAGCATTGTGATGTTAGCTTCTGTGTCCTCTCATCATTTCAAAGCTTTGTTCTCATCCAGACTAATGACGTCTAAATTTATTTGAGACCTTCCCAATTCTGCTGTTTTTCCACATTAATTTGGGTTCCAGAGATAACATTCTGGCACTTACTGTAGTCAGAGAATTTACAGTGGTTGCTGAAATGCTGACACAATTTTGAATATGTTCTTCTTTCTTGTTCATTCTTCTGTCATGCTCAGGACCTGTTGAAAAATATATTCCATTACAGTGTTGGTAGGTCATAAAATGTGCACTCCCTTTTTTCTTTTTTTTTCATAATATAGGGTTTTCAAAATGGGGGTGACACAACTTATTAGAGTTAATAAATGTTTATAGATCTTTCTGAAATATGAAAAAGTGAGTGAACTCTGGTCTATTTCCCAAACTCTGATTCATCAATATGAAATGGAAAAGCATGAGAAATTTCCTTCTACATTTTAAAAATGCATTTTTAGTGCCTCATGGCTAGTGACAGTGTGTTTTTAAATATGTTTTAATATTTTAACAAAAAAAAAAATTGTGAGAGCTATATTACCCTTTTATCTGGGACAGACTGAGGGGAAAAACAGCAGATCAATGAAGACATTTTGACCTATGTCTCTGTTGAATTTTCATTTAATTTCTTCATCAGATAATTTATTTTGGCTTTCATTTTATGTATCATCTCAGAACAAATAAAGATGAAAAGATTTCTAAAAGCCTCAAGCAAAACAAATAAGCTTTCTCTCTCTGGCCTGTCATATGCCACAATCATGACAACATAGAAGCCCTAAAATCTCTTACAATAAGTTTCCAGCATGGGCTAATGAAGCATGAAGACCATGACTCTGTGAGCTCCAGATACTCTACCACAGTCAGAAACTTTGAAACTCAGACTTCCACATTGAATTTTCTGAATATTTCAGACATTTCATTCAGCAGTGTGTTATATTCAAATTGTCTTTAAATTACTTTCATTTTTTCAGCATTATTTTCAGAACTATTCCAACTGTAATTATAAGTAATTTTATTTTTTTAATTTTTTGTGATTGAAGAGTGCAAATGTGCCAACTCATGGGTTAATTAAATGAAAACTTTTCAGTTTTTCAACTAATTTAAGCAGCACTGAGAGTGAAATCAAAAACTTTGCTTTGCTCATAAAAAAAAAAAAATAAAAAGGAGCATGAAAAATTGTAAATTAAAACTAAGCTTTCCAACTTGGTTTCTGGTCTGTCATTCTCCAAATTTATTGACAAAGCTGATACTACTAGATATTCCTCACACTATCCCATGAAAACATGTAATCTCTTTTATAAAAAATAGTAGAACGACTCCTGATATGAAATTTGATGGAGTTTCTCTCCAAGGAAATACATGCCTACTGTGAGTTTCCTGTAACTTACTGGGTTCTAATGCAAAATTGTAAGAAACTGAGAGCATTTTTCAATATCTTTTGAGTCAAGGGTAAGCTTCTACATAC
>VXBZ01004142.1:14865-27970 GCA_013399135.1 Heliornis fulica | reverse complement strand
AAAAAAAAAAAAAAAAATATCCAGGTTATATGCTTGAAATTGGACATTTAATGAAGAGCTGTTCTTGCAAGCACATGGGAAATTCATTCTATTGCCAAGATCCAAGCAAACACAGCAAGGTAAAAAGCAACACTATGGATGGAAATACAAGATTGGACTTATGTGCAAGCACTTGCTTCATTTTATTTAATTTTCTATTATGGTTGCCAGCAGCATGTGAATGCTGTAAAGGTGGGAAAGAGAAGTATCAATACATGAACAGGAGAACAAGAATGGCCAGATTTTCAGAAGTGACTGCTAATTTTATGCTCTGAGTGAAAGACAGCCTCTAATTTCTTCAGTGTTTTTGTGCTTTCACAACAGAATGGTTTTACTTATTTTTTTGCTTGATTGATTCTCCTGCAAGTATAGAAGCTATTGCAAAATCAATAGGAAATTTTGGTCTCCGTGAAAGATTTAAGTAACTATAGAAATCTAAAAAATATATTGTAAAGAAAAGAAAAAAGAAAAATGAATGTCCCTAACAATAAAATTAGATTAGTAGTTTCCATATCTGCAGTGCAGCGTTTTACAATTCGATAACCATAATTCTATTACAAAAGTACAAAACAGTAAAGGTACAAAGTTTCCAAATAAGATTTAAATTAACAACCTTGCGTCAAATGAGAAACAAGATTACTGAAACTTCCAGCATCACTTCTGTTATTTACTACTCCAATGATTTCTCAACACAAATATTCTCTAAACAACTCCAAACTTTCAAAATTTTTGGTGTTTTTTGTGGGTTTTGTTTTGTTTTTTAATTGTAACTGTTAATTGCTTCATCATGTGAGGTAGTTTTGTGCTAGTTTTGGCTAATTAAATGCCACCTGTATAAGGAGAACGTAATGAAACTAGGGGAATTGGCTTGTCAGCAGCACATTGTTAAACTTGAAAAATCATCCCACACTCAAAATCCCAGAGAGAATGAAAGTTTCTAAGGAAAATTTGAGGAAAAGTCTATGGACAAAAGATATGGGGGGGCAGGGGTAGGGGGTTGGATTGTGTTCGTTGTCTTAGGAAGCAAGGATCTGAGAGCTCTAATCATAGATGAGCAATTGCAGACAGAAAAAGCTGAATGTGTGTATGATATATTAAAAGTTCCTTTCACTAGAGCCTTCTACTTCCTTGAGGAAGGGATTGACTCTTCTAGCAGCATGTAATTCTCTGTAAACTAACAGGTAAGAAGTTTTGGAATCATGAGTTTAGTAAATTAAATCAAAAGAATGTACTTATAGTAAAAATTTAGTATTTGAGAGTAATTACTTCATCTAATGGTATTTCTAAAATTGTCTGGGCCAAGATGACTAAAACAGTCATTTATTTCCAAAACATACATTTCAAGTAAACATCTACATGGTAACTAATATGTAAAAATCTTGACAAATAATATTAAATGTTGGATTTTATCTGCTTACACTTAGCCTTAAATTCCAGGTAAAGCAAACTTTTTAATCACTTTATCAGTACTATTGAAAACATAGAAAAATATGCTTGCCCACGTTTTTGTACATTCATATGGAGATATTGCTGCCATACTTTTCAGCCTGTAAGAAGGAAATTTAGAGGATTGTTATTCTGTATATTTCTCAATGCAATTGAATAATTGTCAGATTTGTCTGTGAAGGCACTCTATGATTTGGTGATAAATTCTTCCTGTTTTACTGTAATTTTTAAAATCATATATTCTGTGGCATATTTCTTTTATCGGATAACATATGTATATATCCAAAAAGATGGTTGCAGCAATGTTCAGGCTGCCATTCCATTCCAGGCATTAAATCACAGTTTCTATTCAACCTTGACTTGGTTCATACATTCATGTCATCTGTCTCTTAATACCTTTTAGGGACAACCTACTATTCTAACTCCTGTGGTGCAATTATAGCTGAAAAACTTTGCAACTATATCTATTTTAAGAAAAATTTTGTCCTTATTTGGAAAAATAACTGGGATAACTGAAATCTATGTTGATCTTTTGGGTTGGATGAGTTTGTTAAATATATCTGGTGAAGATCCTCTCTGAGATTGGACTGAAGGAGGATGAAAACTTCTATTGAAATACTGACATTCTCAAAATTAAGATTCTATCTCAGTCATTGTAAATTCAAAAAATGAAACTATGGCTCTTAAAGCTAATGCAATAATTAATGCACGTTTTCATGTGGTTTTGTAACATCCTTTTACCTTTGGGTAATGGCCCTTGGGACTGTTATGCATCTGTAGAGGTATGGATAGGAGATTTACAAAGAAATAATACAAGAACAATACACTCATACTCTGTGTGGCCATGTCAATAATCAATACATACACGTATCAAATGTCTTTATACATTTCTATTGATTGTTTTTATGTTTGAGTTTCATCATTGGTTTCATCAGTATGCCTAGCATGGTAAGATTTACTATGGTTTAATTCCTGCCTGTCTTCTTTTTTTTTCTTTTTTTTTTTTTAATTTCCTTTTATGAGTTTTGGGATTTAACTGGGTTTGGGTTTTTTTTGGTTTTTATTTTTTTTGTGATGACCATTCAAACAAGTAGCTTCAGAGAAACTTCTGTATCCTAAGGGTTAATATAAAAAAAAAAAAATTTTGTTTCAACTTATTCTTAGCAGTGTACACCTTGCTGATGCTCAGCTTTGATTTCTGCACAAACGCTTCACCAGCCAATTTATTTTTACTCTGGTGAATGTGGCAATTCAGTGTTACAAAAGGTCTTTTTGTTAGGAGAAACATTTGTAAGAAATTGGTATATAAAATTTATTATTAGAGAAGAGCCTCAACAACTTTCCTACACAGTTGGTGCAAAAGAAATGTAGAATAGTGCTGGGGCATGAATCACCCCAGTAGTTGAAAGTCTTACTGCAGAACGATGATGGTGGAGATTAGCCTGCTCTGGTTTCTGCTGATTTTATAGCAGTTATTCTGCAAATAGAAAGGAACTCACAACACATTCTTGTTTCAGGGGGATTTCAAATGTTAGGTGGTTTATATGAGAATAGTCCTATGAGCATACATTACAGGACGTGGTAGATTCTGTAATTGTCCTTGCATTTTTCATTCCCTTTCTGAATGTTTAAAGTGAAAATACGAAGATATTGCTCTCTCATGTATCCTTTGTCATCTCAGAATGGCTAACCAAATTACTTGCTTTGAAGGTTCCATATGTTTGTGACATGTTTAGGTGACACTGCTTAGAAATACTTGAATAGACTGTATTCATATTATTCCCACAATGCATATATGCTGTAGCTTATAAATAAGTCTCTATATACCAAATATGAAGATGGAAATAGGCATACATGCACTGTGAATATAAAGACTTTGCTTGCACATTGACAAATGTGGTTTATCTTCATATTTTCCCCCTTCAAAGCCTAATGCATTGCAATTTCAGATACCTCAATATTTGTATTTATATATGTTTTCAAATGTATATCTGAAGACAGGACTGGTTAGCAACCTTTCTATTCTAGTTGCAGCTCTAATATTTTCCTACTGTACGCCCAGCTGTGATGACAATTGCAGTGATGAATTGCGTTGTAAAAGTTTTCATGTTTTTTAACAGTTACTGAAGCTATTCCAATTCTATAGCTTTATTTAAGCTGTGCTTCTTGGACTCACAAGCAATCTTTATCAAAGTTGTACAATAACATCTAGGGTCAGCATCTAAAAATGAAGTTCTGAAAAAAAATTTTTCCCAGTCTCTCTGATCTCAATCTGCAAAGTCAAGCCAGTTTTTAAGCATTCCATTTTATTGTACTTCAATAAACCCTTTTGTATATAAAGAGCATTACCTGTATCAAAGACATATTTAGAAATAGAAACAAATAACAAAGTCCTACAAAGCTGCTTTGCTTCCCAAATGTTTAAAATATTTTCCTATTTTCTCAGAAATATGCAGAAATCTGGCTCTGTTTCTTTACCTGACTGAAGACAATTATATCCAATTCTAAGTTAATTCTTGGTCAGAAAAGGCTCTTTTGTCTTAAAGATTTGAGTTTTTTTCTATAAACTGAGAAAACACTGCATTTAAATAGTGTGTAACTTAGCAAGAGTAATGCAAAGCATCTTGATCCAGTCTTACATCCTTTGAACTTCACTTAGAACTTCACTTAAACCTCGTAGCACTTTGTGAATTCAAATGCCTGTGTTAGGGCTCTCAGCATTATATTTTTTCAGCCACAAATACATGCAGGACCCAGATGATCTTTACATGTGCACTAATTGAGTTGTAGTGCACACATCCACTTTACAGTGAGTCACTACAGAGCACTTGCATTAAATCAGAGCCAAGCTGAACAGTGCCCCTGCGAAGCTTGTGATTATCAACACAGCACAGACGATAATAGTGCCTGATATAGTGCCAACCATATATGGGCTTTGACTAGATTAATTGCTAAAACACAGAGAAACACAGAGGAATCTTGGGTAAATAGCTGATGATTTCAGATTCTGCTCAGATAAGATTTCTGAAGGTACACGAGGTTTGTCCAGGAAAAAAATAGCTCTGTAGTACTCCTGTGAGCTGTAGGCAATCAAACAAATCAGATTTTCCTACTCATTTTTACCTCTTTCTAAGTGAGATTGTTGCCTCCTCTTGTGCCAGAGTGGAGACACTAAAAAGGAGGATAGGAAGGCTTCCTCAGACTTCAGTCCTTCTCGGGAAGTTCTGTCAATTTAATCAATGCATTTTAGAA
Source organism: Heliornis fulica (assembly GCA_013399135.1). Lineage (NCBI taxonomy): Eukaryota > Metazoa > Chordata > Aves > Gruiformes > Heliornithidae > Heliornis > Heliornis fulica. The sequence continues at coordinate 23,233 of VXBZ01004142.1, read as the reverse complement.
TCAGAATAAGTGTTAAGAACTTCAAAGAGCAAGAAGAGGGAGACTGTACTAACTTTGCAGTTCTGTTTTTTCCCATCCTGATCTTAATCCATAGTATCACATTAAGAAAGGAGATTGAGTCTTCAAACCCTGAGCTAAGGGAAATGAAGAGAACAACAAGTAGGGGAATGAGTGACTGACAATGACAAATTCAATGTTCCTATTTTGCAAGTGCATGGAAATATGTCTAGGGCTCAAAATTATTTCCTGAGTGAGAGGATGAGAGAATGCTTTGATTTGGGCATTTTAACTTTTCCATTCTGTGTGCTCACTTCAAACTGCTGAGCATCTGTGAGCTGCAGCTTTCAATAATTGCAGGTGGAAGAAACGAAGTTCTGTGTTTATTCTATTACAACCAGCCAAAAGATGACAGATGATTACATTTTTATTTTTGGAACAAGTGGTTATAGATTTGACTAGAATTTTAATCTCCAATTCCTTACATTTAGAAGCTTGCCAGTTAAGATTGTTTCCTGTTTATGTTCTACACAGAAGATGGTGTCTATTCTCCATCACCAGATCTGTCAAAGCATGCAGAGTAATTTCCAGCACTGAAAGTCACACTTACTAGAAGCTAGAGGTAAGTGGCCAGATCTCTTAATGAATAATATAATAGGATAGGTTTGTTTGCCAGCCTGGATATAGCATGTTCACCTTCATGGGGTTCACATTTGACACAAGAGTCAAACGGAAGTACTCCAGAAGCTATGGAGGAAATTCAAATAGCCATAGGTGTACTTTAGGATACTTACGATGGCATTTCAAGTTGAAAAAGAACTTTTGGCTCGAAATTTTTACCACCTGTTAGCCATGTTGCTTGCGTATAATTGTGTATTGGCTCAGATGTTTCCTCCAAGTGTAGGAGTGCTCTCGCAGTTTTTGCTTCAGTCAGAAGAAACTTTGATCAAAAACATAATCTAAAGTAACCTTTTCCTGTCAGAGCAGAGTGGAGTATAGTAGAGTTCATTACTCCCAGTTCTGGCTTCAGGTCAATAATGAATATAGTCTTTAAAAATGTAAAAAAAAAAAAAAATCTGAATATCATGATCTTATTTGGCCACATTTCAATTCAGAGTCTCACCAGGAAAATGAACATGTAAAAAAAACTACTCTGCTTACTTTTGCTAATAAAAAATATATATCTTTCTCAAAGGTAATTCCATGTGCACTTTCTCATTCCTAGCTGAGAGACGTGGATCAGGTACTCCCATTGCAGTTATAATTTTTAATTATTTCTATTTCAAAATAGAACTAAAAGATCACGAGCTATTCTTTTTTCTGTAGTATTTTTTTAAACCAATCTCTTTCAAGATATTCTTATATCACAAAACGTCATCATATCATTTTATAACTCAACGATGGTTACACTTGCTGAGCAAAAATCCTCTTAAATGGATGATACAAGTGTAAGATATCTATGAATAGCATATATTGGAAAAGAATAGCAACTTCTCCGTTTTATGAATAAGTTAGTAGGAAACAAGGTAGGCACTCAATTTTTTATTAGACTAAATTGATTTCTGATCAATTCAGTAAGTAAACAGGTATGAATGAACTTTGTCTAAATGTGTATGCCACAGAAATATGTGCATTTGGGTGTTCAGGAACAGTATTCAAAGAAAGGGTAAAATTAAGGAAAATTTAGGTATAGTAGAAACTGGTCAGATGTCTTTCTTGGTGAATAAGGTGGACAGAATAGGACTGGAGATGCTGCATGAATGATTGAAGACAAAGACAAAAGCACCATTTGTAAAAAACGCTGAAAAAGGCCATACAAGATCAACAAGAATATCAATCCAGGAATACAAGAATGTCTACTTTTCAGTCAGTTTTCTAGTCAAATTTCTAGTATATCATGATATGACTGTTTTTCAAAGGCTTAAACTAGAAGAAAAATGCATTTTTTCAGACATAGAAGCGTGTTCTTAAAGATAGTTTCGTAAACAGGATAAAACATGAAGAGGGACAAGGATCAAGGAAAGTATTTTCTGATTCTGGACAAATAAAACTAAAGTTACGGTTGGTTACAAGGCTCATACTCCTTCCACCATCCAAAAAAAATCAGAGTCCCCAGGACACCAAATGATCAGGAGGTAGCTTCTCCTGCCTTCTCCCCAAATCTTCTTAAAAAATCTGTGTGTGCATGAAGGTTCAGTGTAATGTGATTCATATCACTGGAAACCTGATGGATTTCATTTTTGTATCAGCTTCCAACCGTCTTATGGTAGTCACATTTCTGAATTGGTTTTAGCTTTGACACTGATTATGGTAGGTTTAACTCAGCAAGCAAAACCATTTGTTTTGCTTTAAGCAACTCAAGCAGTTCAGAAAAAACAAACAAACAAACAAAAAAAAAAAACACAACTAATTTACAGTCTGGGGAGGGAAAAATAAGTAAATATGTCATTTTATTATATTGGACAAAATGCTTCTTACACTAAAGTAAATAGGGCATTGTTTCTTTAGCTAGAATCCAGGCTAAGAACAGAAGTAGATTTAAGAAATAAAAGATTTTATCTTCTTTGTATCTCCATGACTAAGGTTTAAATCAAAGCAAGGCTGTAATTTTAAGTGAAAAATTAATCTACATTGTATTTATGTCCAAGTTCAGACAGCATTTTTCTTCTGTCTGTGTTCTTCTGGCTGTATCCCACTATGTTTTAGATGATAGAAGAAAAAATGCTATAAAAATGTTGCTGTCATAATGTTTCTGACAACTTTATCTAGAAAAGGGAATAGAAATCTCACAGACTTTTGTTGTGGAAAGTCTGTAGAAGCCTGTACAAACCATATAAACTTCAGGAATTAGTCGGTAGTAGTTTAACACAGTATTACATATGCACAGCAAAATTACTTATACAGATTTTAAGATTGATGTCGTGAATTTCTATTCATAATTTAATAGACTTATGTAAAATGAATATAGAACTATTTTTACAGAAACTACTCTGTATGCCTTAAAGTCTACAGCTAGCTAATAAAAAATGACATTTCCTATTTAGTACTTACTTGTGTCAATAAAGATAAAGTATTTTTATTACTATTAATGCTGAATAACAGAAATGACTGAATTAAAACATTTATTTGGAACATTTTATGTCATTTATAGCTTCATAAGAAATTACAGTCATGTAAAATGTAATTATTATAAGTAGAAATTGTTTTGAAATGATGGGCCATGACTGATAAGAATGATTTGGAATCAGAAGATAATTAAATTCTTTAAAAATGAAACTTTGATATTTTTTCCCAGAAGGAGAGGTGTTTTCTATACCTTGGTTCATTTCTGTTTGCTATCTACTGACATAAATGGGTATTTGAAAAATATAAGACTAGGATTAAGAAGGGAACAATCTTGTTTTCATGCCCTCTTCTATACTTTATGAAAGGATTAAAACGTGTCTTGCTTGGCTGGTTTTAAAATTATTTTTTCCTCATCCTTTTATTGATGTAACATCTCCATGGGTGGATCTCTCTAGTATCTTCAGATCTCAAATATGTTTATCTAATGTGTACTTAGGTTATTTCTAACTGTATTTCCTCACATTTCAGAAAACATCATAGTATTTTTAAGCTAATATTTTAACTTTTCTTGAAGACATTTTCTGAATCTCTACAGAACTTCCATCTTCTCAGAAATACCTGGAGATAAAATCCTATCTGCATGAGTCCAAAGTTAATTCAATATTAAAACCTGAATAAGTTCTTTAAAATTGTCTCTTACCTCTTAAGTTATCTCTTTAGACTCCGAAAAGTTGCCTCTGCAGACTCTTACCTCTTCAGATTCCAAGCTGGTATTGCAGTGGTAAAAGATGTGAAATTGAGACAATACAAGTTATTACATCATTATCTGCAAGTGAAACAATGAGATTTTGCATCCTTAAACATTTGAGCTTGCAGTTTGGTTTTCTGACTTTATTTCACATATGTATAATGAAAAGGCAGCTATTACAAGACTTGAATACAACTTCTCCTTAATTAATGGTTTTAATATGGTGCTTCTTTCCTTCAGGAAATCTGCTATTCTCCAAATAACTGTTTAGTCTGCTGAAACGATTGGGTGCAGACATCAATGTATAAGACAAAATAAAATAACTGACAAAGCACTTGCTGTTTCAAGCAATTTCTCAACAAAACTTGTCTGCCCTCCTGCTTGCTTGTAGTATACTGACTATAACTTCAAACCATTATAACATTTTGGATGCCTTTAAGCCTTCATTTTGTGCTGAATACTTGGCCAAGTGCTATACATGCCTTGTTCCAACTTGGTGCACCAAACAGATGCATCAATACAATGAATCTTAAATTAATTGAAAAGGCAGAGTGTAGCCACAAGCAATAACAACACATTACTTTCCTAACTGCATAATAATTATGTAATTCTATGTGTGTACTACTTCAGGTTCTGTTGAAATTGATAACTCCTGATTTTCCAGTCTTTGTAAACAAAGGCCCATGCTGACACCGTCTACAGTTCAGAATTGTTATGTTACATTAAGCAGCACTGTGGTCATACACATTATTAATTACAGAGCCTCTCACTGATTCTGTGATAGTTTTTCTTCAATGGTACAGTTTTATGGAATCACAGCTTCTTTTGAAGAAGCTCATCAGACTGAGAGCAGCTCATTAGCTTTGGTCTTTCTCTCTGTTTGCTATGATAGACTTCCCTAACTAACTTTAGATGTGAAGTAATAAAGTTTTATCTCTTTTCACAGTTACTCAAGGCAGTTCCTCATGCACTTCACTTGCAGACAGAAAACTGAACAGACTTGAGCACACAAGGAATCCTACATCAGATGCCCACAACATTCTCATTTGAATGAGGAAAGTGACTTCAATCAAACATCACAAATGCTCATGTTTTGCAGAGATAACATAGGTTTTCTCCCTCCTCCTGCCCAGAATCTTCTCAGTTTCAGAGGCCTGAAATTTCAGCTCCTAGACTTCTCCTCTTTAAATAGTTATTTCTCTAAGGGACATCCCTATAGGAGGTTTCATGAGACAGAAAGAAGATCATGATGCTTTCACATAACTTTAAGAATGGACTGTTTCCAAGGCTGCAGTGAAGCAGAGTAGTAGGTGGATGAAGCAAGGAAGGAAGTTTTCTATTTCCCAACCAAAAATTTGTATATTGTAACAGTGTTAGTCTTATTTGGCTGTTTCCACTAGTGAGGTGTTTGTTGGAGTTTTTTTTCAAAGAAGAATAGCTTTAAACAAGTCACCTGACTGATTGCATTTACTACACATTCTTTTGGACCTCAGTGCTCAGTGTACATGAACAGTGTTCATTTTGGAGGGATTTCAGTCAACATATTTGCCCATCAAGTCCTTAGTGAAAATGCTGCTTACATCCTGACATGTTGGTAATAAAACACCTATGTCTTCCAACATGCATCCAACTGCAGGCACCAAAAGAACTGTCTCATCTAGAGCTTCCGTGACACCCTGCAATGTTTCTTATGCAATGTAAAGGGCCAAATGTCATGTACATCTAGATACTAGCAATTTAAATTGCTCTTCCAGCTTTCTCCTGCTTCTTCCTCTTTCACCTAGGTTTCTGGTCGTCCTCTCTTTTCTTGTCTACCTCTACTGCTCTCCTTTTTTCAGAAGCTCTTATGTCTCTTACTGAAAAATAAATAGTTACTGTTCCTTTAATTTCTCCTTTTCCTCCTGCTTAGCTCCATTTTGTGCCCTGGAATTAGTCATCCCTACATTAAGACAGAAAAGATTCAGAGATGCTCCCTAAAGACTTAAAAAGAAAATATTCATTAATCTCTACCATGAGAGAAGTAGGTTTTAGGCAGAGGGATGTCTTAGTAGATTTTAAAGGTTGTGCTGCTGCTCATTCTCTTGTATTTCATGGCAATGTTTTATAAAACCTGATATGATTAAGGTAATGATGCTGTGTCCAGTTTTTTTGGCTGGTTAACTTTATATGGGGTTGCATTTTGTATTTCCACTGGAAGCAGTGCTGGTAACACAGGGATGTTTCTGTTCTGGCTGAGCAGCACTTCCAAAGAGCCAAGGGCTTTGCTGCTCCTCCCCCCACCCCACCAGTGCGTAAGCTGGGGCTGCACAAAGGTTTGGGAGGGGACAGGACAGGACACCTGACAGAAGGTATAGTCCATGCCATATCACATGATGCTCAGTATATAAAGCTGGGGAAAAGAAGGTGGAAGTGCGTACATTCAGAGTTATGGCATTTGTCTTCCTAAGTCACTGTTATGTGTGATGTAGCCCTGCTGTCCTAGAGAAGCTTGATGATGGGAAGTGGTCAGTGAATTTCTTTTCTTACTTTGCTTGTCTGAGCAGATTTTGCTTTACTTATTAAACAGCTTTTATATCAATTTATGAGGTTTTTCTCACACTTATTCTCCAAATTCAATTCTGCCAATGGTAAAATAAGGGGGGTGTTTTCAAGTTGGAACACAGGAAGTTCCATGTAAATATAAGGAAGAACCTTTTCACAGTGAGGGTGACGGAGCGCTTGAACAGGCTGCCCAGAGAGGTTGTGGAATCTCCTTTGGAGATATTCAAGATCAATCTGTATGTGTTCCTGTGTGACTTAATCTAGGTGATGCTGCTCACTAGATGATCTTTCAAGGTCGATTCCAACTTCTAACATTCTGTGGAAACTGAATTTTCCCCCACCCTACTGGGGAAAAATAAGCAAGCAGCTGTGTGGGGCTGAGCTGTTATCTGGGACAAAACCATCACACTGGACTAGAGCAACAAGTGTTTCACAGGAAGCATGAACATCCTGTTCCTGCTTTATATGGAGGTTTTAGGGGAAAAGGTCCACTACTGAGTCAGGTTCTTATTTGGTTTTGGTCTTGTAACTCATGGTTCTGATGTTTCTATATGTGATAGTGTGTGATTTCACTGTGGGAGGGCACACTGTGGCAGTGGCCTTCACCAATTGATCCCATCTTTGTGAAAGCAGAGACTACAATTTGCTGTAAGATGTTTCCTCAGCAAGGAAGAAGCAACATCTCAGAACATGACATTTCCAGGAGAGGAGGCATAAGGGAACAGGGCTGCCTATTACCAAAATGCAGGATAATAAAGGGGGCTTTCAGCAGTCCTGAGATAAACAAGATGCTCTTCTGGCAGAGGCTGAGGAGCTGGAGACTCTGGGAAACTAGCAGAATCCACAATCCTGCAAGATTGTAGTCGATGCAACCCCAGGATGTATAGTCATCATCCAGGTGTCTAAGATCCAGGATTGCTGGTACTTTGCCTGACACTTTGCCTAGGTCATGTTAGTCTCACTAGCCCCAAAGAAGTTACCTGCAAGTCTTACAGAGCCTTTCTGTCCATCTACTTCTGACATTTTGACATAAATGTTTATAAGTTTTAAGGTTTTGACTCAGTTAAAGGTTAGGGGAAAAACTTACAACAATCCTATTAACCTGTTGAAAACAGGTTCAGCAAGTGTCCTACACATTTCTGAAGACTACTGCTCCTAATAAAGGCCTCCTACTCAGTCTCACAAACTCATATTGGGTCCACAAGAAAAGGAACCCTATTCTACTCCTTTCTCTGAGCATCTTAAAGAACACACTTCACACTGACCCTGTAAAAGACCACAAATTTCTAATTATTTGAAGAATTTCAGGGACTTATTTTTACTCAGCCGTTCTATTAGTGTAAAATCCTTTCAATTCATCTTCTTGCTCACTGCCTAAAAATTTACATTTTAAGAGTCAGAAGAAGAAATCAAATGTCACAGGCTTTTGTGGTTCTGCATAAGGCTCTTCATAATTATTCCCTGAATAATATCTTTTGAGGGGGTAGATTTACAGCCAGAGGTCATCTTCTGAGAATTTTTTGTGGGGGAGAGGAGAAACAGTTTGTGAGATGGTATAAACCCTCTTGGATACCAAAGAGTTGTCCACAGAGTGTGTCCATGATGAGTCTGCAGATTCCTGCCAAGTCTGAACAAAGTGCTTGTATCCTGGAATGAGGACACATAGGTGGCTTAGTTGAGAATGGAAGAGAGGAGAGTTATACAGAGACTCATCAGTGATTTGGTGAGTGAACACAGGAAGATTTCTTGCTATGCTCAATGGTATGCATGTAATTAAAATTTGCTTTTCTTCAAACAGAAAGTGAAAGCAAATAGAGTACCTGCACAGGGTCCTGCACCTGGGCTGTGACAATCCTCATTAACCATACAGGTTAGGAGATGATGCGCTAGAAAGCAGCCATGGGAAAAAGGACTTGGAAGCAATTATGGATGAAAATCTGGACATGAGCCACTAATCTTCATCTGCCTCCCAGAAAGCCAACATCCTGGGCTGAATCAAAAGAAGTGTGGCCAGCA
>VXBZ01004141.1:15443-33644 GCA_013399135.1 Heliornis fulica | reverse complement strand
ATATATATATATATATCATAGCAGATATGCTATGAAGAAATGAAATACATTCTTTGACATAACTTTGTTCCCATGTTCTGGAGCTTGGATTCTACTGCATTTATTTCTAAAGCCTCTATTGCTTTTACTATTCTGATACTGACTTATACTTGATGGTTTCTGTGTGGGTCATGTATTGAAACAGTGAGGCAAATAATGAGGCAAACTCAATTTCAGTATTTTTCCTAATACTAACAAAATATTATCTAAATACTGAGAAGGGAGAGCCTTTTCTATAAAGGGTGCAGACTGGTGGATGTCCTATGATTCTACAGGAAATACAAGAGAGATACTTCCACTGCACTGTCAAGTAAAATTCCTAGGAGAATTCAGGTCAGTGAGCATATACTGATGAGTCAGTGGGCATGAAGTTAGACTTGTGAGATAGTTTTCAGTTTATTGATGTGAGTGACACAGATCTGGATGTAAAAAGATGTACTGATAGGAAGAATGACAAAAGAATTCCTTACACCTCTGTACCTTCTTCAGATAAACACTCTTCTCTCCGCTGAAAAAAGTTCCAGCTCAATGTAATAGTAAGATTCATTAAACATAAGTGATGAGGGATCTTCCCTACTTGGGGGAACAAATTATGTTTTAATACTCAGAGAAAGCCTTTAAATCCTCTTTTCAGATCCTAAATAAAGCAAAATATTAGAAAGGAAAAGCTTCTGCCACAGCAGACCCAGGAGGCTGAGGGGAGACATTATTGCTCTCTACAACTGCCTGCAAGGAGGTTGCAGAGATAGGGAGGTCGGTCTCTTCTCTCGGATAACAAGCAATAGGATGAGAGAAAATGGCTTGAAATTGCACCAGGGAGATGTAGGTTAAATATCAGGAAGAATTTCTTTACTGAAAGGTTTGTCAAACAGTGGAACAGGCTGCCCAGGGAAGTGGTGGAGTCACCATCCCTGGAGGTGTTTAAAAGCCATGTAGATGTTGTGCTGAAGGACATGATCTAGAGGTGGACTAGGCAGGGTTAGGCTGTGGTTGGACTCAGTGATCTTAAAGGTCTCTTCCAACCCAAGTGGTTCTATGATTCTGGTATATGCAGCAGGTAAAAATAGATTTAACAATGAATGGTACAAACATGTATCTTAATCAACATGTTTTAAGACCTTTGCATACTGAGATACCTTCATTGGCTTTTCACAAGAAACTGGTACACACCCAGGAGAGGTTTTCAGATACAGTAGAGTACCCAGTTTTTCTTGAAAAACTGCAATTTTCATAACAGTTCATGGGAAATGTCTATGTGTATTTTAAATTTAGCTACATGTTTTCTAGCATATTGTCACAGAAGAGAGAAGGACTGTAGTAATATATGAACATCAAGAAATCCAGGGAATGAAATAACTAGATATCTTTCTGAAGGAGGGGTGTAGCTTTGGAGTTGGAGAACTGTGAGCACAGAATACAGACAGAGGCAGAAATGAAAGGGGAGAGGGGAAGTTTAAAATGGCTTTAAGGAAGGAGAGGAAAAAGAAATAATTCAAGAGGAGAAATGTTTGATTGTATTTTGTAGTAGGGATGGAAGGGAGTTGGCAAGATGCAATTGGGAGTGAAGTCAAAAGACAAATTCTTCATCTTAAAATGGTAGACATCCTTAGATTATCAGGAGAAATACCACCAAACTTGAGGGAATGGTGTTCATAAGGCTTTCATATCTCTTGAGTGCTGATAATGTCAGAAACATAAGGTATACAAGACAATGCATATATTTTATTACCCACTCTCACTGTGAGAAAGGACATACTGAAATGGTTTTGGGAGATTTCAGTGCCAGCTCAGGAGCATGAAGGACTGATAAAGGAAAGAAGATGTGGTTTTCAGACCCTAAGAAGAGGCCCTTAGCACATGATTTGCCATGTCTTTTGAGGCTGCAGAGGAGCAGCACATTTTGCACACTAGATGTTTGGAGCTTCTAGAAGTGCTAAGTTGTGTTCAAGGAAAGCATGCTGAGAGACTACAGACATCTGGGTGGAACAGGGTTGCAGGCCCACTGCTTGGGGTGAGTTTAGTGGAGAAAAAAAAAGACTAATTCAAGATAAAATTGATGGAGTTTGGTTTTGTTTCTTTTAATCTTTCCTCTCATTTCTGTTCTTGTTCTTCGATTTTTGTTTCTTACTTTGTATTTTTTAGTTTGTTACTGGTTCAGCTGGAAGTTTCTGGCTTCCTAGTACATCAGGGTTCCAGGTCAGAAGTTCTAACCCTGTGGCAATATTTACTAATGAATTTAAAACTGGTTAATTAAATACAAAACATATTCTGAGCTTGAAGTCCTTCACTACTTACACTGTGGTAAATATCTTTCTGAGAAATGGAGATACTTGTTTTTACTTCTTAGAGCTGAATGGCGATTCCTGCAACTCATATCTAAATGCATAGCGTTGTTGAGTGGTTTATTCATTCTTAGCAATCTCAAATATGTGGACTCCAGAGGTCTGTAAAAGGTAATTGAGCACAGAAAAGCTGCTGTTTAGTAGGCTTTCACTGCAGTGCCTTGCAGCTTTGATGGAAAGATTGTACAGATTTGCAAAATTAAAGTAGTTGAGAACTACTGATCTGAATAATATACATTCAGTTAGGCTGGGTTACTAAGTACAAAATTATATATAATATCTCCTGTGGAGAGAATAATGAACAAAGCTTAAAAAGTGCCCTCCAACTCAAGCTTCTTGGGAGGCAGAATAACCAAGATGATCCAAATTCACAAGTAAGATACCAAATTGAAGACTGAGGATGTAGTTTACTGTCCTAAAGCAGTCATAGTTACCTTTTAATACTCATCATTAAGTGTATGTTTCTACTCTAAAAAGTAATTTTATGAGTAGGAACCTCTTTCTCATGAGCATTCCTCAAGATGGTCCTAAATCTTACTAGAGCCTTGTGTTTCTTTTTGTCTCCTCTCTTGTTTTCTTGGCTCAGATTAGAGCCAAGATGAGATAGATAGGTTCTTTACTGAGTGGGTGATTGGACACTGGAACAGGTTCCTCAAGGAAGTTTTTGCATTACTGATTTTGCCCAGGGAGATGGTTGAGTCATCATCTCTGGATGTATTTAACAGACTGGTAGGTGCTCAGGGATATGGTTTAGGAGAGGACAGGTATGGTTGGACTTAATGATCTTAACGGTCTTTTCCAACCTGGTGATTCTGTGATTCTCATTACCCAACTCTGGTTTCTCTGTGTCTGCAGTGCAGTGTAATATATTAGAGGGTTTTCTTTCCTTTATTCTGTGTTTTGTCTCTGTTGCCCGTGACACTGATTGCGGAATGATCTCTCCCTGGCTTTACCTGGACTCCTGAGCCTCTCCACAGATACCTTCTGCGCTGTCCAGCTAAGGGGGGAGTGATAGAGGGGCTTTGGTGGGAGTCTGGCCTCCAGCCAGGGTCAAACCACCACAAAAATGAAGCAGAAATCATTACAAGCATCAGCAGTTATGACTAAAGATAATAAAAGGAAGTATTGTTTTGTTGTTCATAGTATTGCATAGTTCAGAGACTGTTGCTTTATTTGTCTCCAAGGTTTTGTTTTCCTGGTCAGATTTGTTGGTTGGTGGGATAGCATACTAGAGCAGAATAATTATGACAATGGATGCAATTCTGAATCAGCTGCATTTCCAAACTATCAGTGAAATTCTTTTGGGCAACAGCTAAAGGGGCTGCTTTGTAATTTTGTGGAAAATACTTCATATATGACTCATTATTTAGGAAAAATATGCTAGCAGGCCCAAACACCTGCGTACAACATAAATATATAAGATTAGTCTCTGAATATTTCATGTTTCTGAAAGTTTTCATACCGCTTTTGTTTTTAGCATAGCAATAATGCAGCTGTGTGTGCCTAACAGAAAAGTTTGAGCATTTGATTGCACCCCCAGAGTGTTTAAAATTGAATACAGTGAAAAAAAATTGTGAAAAGTCAAGAAAGCCATTTTAAATCCTACCTAGCAAGTCATTCTCTTCAGTCTAAGACAATAAAGAGTGTCCTAGATTTTGTGCAAAGGGCAGTCAGCAGTATGATTAACCTAGACAATCATGACTTGATTTGTCAGAAGCATTTAGTAAGGATCTTGCACTTCACAGTCCCAACTACCACATGTGCATGTCTGATTCTGAAATAATTTTTGTATCTGATATGATTACACATATAATACAATTATTTTACTAATGTTGATTTTAAACCAGTGGAACCTTTGGATTTGTCTTGGCTTGTTCTGTTCAGGAGAAAGTCAAGTAAATTTGGTCATGGCTATTTCAGATTAAAAATAGATTAATTTATACTATATTTTTATTCTATGAAGAAATGGCACTAAGAACAAATTTAAATTTGTAGTAGTAGTAAAAAATAAGAATACACATTTTACTGTGCTGTTTTGATGATGTGTTACAAGTCAGCTCTACTCTTGAAGTATTAATTCTTAGTCCTATCCTTGACCTTCATCTCACAGTTACAAAACACTAACAAAAAACAAGTACTTTTTCAGTTCCACCATGGATTGAAGAAGATCACTTCCTTAACCAGTTATTGCATCAAGATCAGTTGATAGGAGAGCTGGATTTTCTTGTGAGCTGTGTCAGCGTAGGAAACTGGAAATTGAGTCATAAATCTTGTTTTCCTAAGTAGCAAATTAAGTTGTTAGTGTTCAGTTCTTTTATTTATTTCAATAGATTTTGATGTCTTGGTTATTTTTTATTTTGCATAACTAATGAATTCTCTAATGTGAGAAACTCGACAGTGTTTTCATCATTATGTCTGTGCCCTGATTTAAAATATAACACAAAATTCCTCTCCCCAGCAATTTCAAACGGCTGTCAGGTGAAATGGAATACATGACAATTAATGGGACAACAATGAAAAATCTTGAAATTTTACAGAATCAGGTAAGGACAGATAAAGTTTTCTTAATATTTTTCTTTCTTTTTTTTAAGAAATGCTGAGATCTTCACAGCTGCTTGACATGGTGTTGCCAATGAAGCTAGTTTGCAAATCTCACTCTCTCAGATTTAAATTATTTTAAATGAAGGAAGGAGGAGTATGTTTTCAGAGGTACAAATGAAAGTTAGTCATGCTGGCTGTTAGCATGAATTTGGAACCTTATTGTGCTTTCACTATCAACGAGCTTTCATGAAGTTTGAGGTCTTCAGCAACTGCAGTCAAGTGATAGGACTGCAGTAGGATATGTTTTTCTTTTGCACTGCTGCACAGACATGTTCATTTAACATGTTTAATTTATTCCAGTCATTTCCTAAAAACATCTTCTGCATAAAGGGAAAACGTACTTAAGTTGTGACTGCTGGAGGTATTTTATATAAGGCCTTGAATGAGGTCAATAAATAACTGTGCAATTGACATATCTTAAAGCCTAAACAGAATGCCTGAGTAATTAAGGTCCTCTAAGTAACTGATTGTTCAGCTAAAAGTAATGATGCTGATTTTGCTGGTTTAGACTGATATGAAAACAAAAGGAAGCCTGCTGTGGGTCTTGGATCATACTAAAACTGCGTTTGGACGTCGGAGACTGAAGAAATGGGTAACCCAGCCCCTCGTGAAATCCAGGTTAGATAGTTCTTCATTTTGGGCTAAATTTGTGGTTTTCTTTATTTTTTCCTGAAGACTTGAGGTCCATAGTAGAGTTTACACAGGTAATTATATGATAAAAGATGTGGATGTTATATATAGATTGGAAAGAGTTAAACTGTTGTTTTGGCACAGAGCATCTAAGTAGTTCAAAGCAGTAGGTTTGGTGCAAGTTAGAATTGTCAGTGCAGAAATCAGAATGGCTACCATTCTAATTCCCTATTTCTTTTCAGACAGTGGATGAGGATTGCCTATCCATAAATAAAATAAAATATCCATAAAAGGATATTTTATTCCTAAATTTTTAAATTAACATGGGATGTCTTTCTTGTTTTACTTGACCATGTAGAAAGTAACAGTATTAAGTCCATGGAAAGTTTCTTGACTACATTTAAAGTTTTAAGATCTACTCCTTTGAATGTATGTTCTCTGACCATTGCCAGTGTAGAGTTTATTTGATTGTCACTTTGTTTACTTCAGATAGACAAGAAAAAATACAGGAAATACTACCTAAAATATTTTTTTTACTGTTTTAAAAAGTAATTTTCTGATGCTTCAGAATATAGTGCATAAATATATTAAAAATTTGTCAAGGAAAAAAAATAGTTCCATAGAACAGTTGTGTATTACCAACAACAACAAGATGCTAAAACAGTGCTAAAACCTCACTATTTAAAACTGTTGTAACAGTTAAATATGCACTATATTCTGAAGCATCAGAGCTCAATTTTCTTATTAGTCATTTGTAAGGATCATTTCTCAAGAGTGCAGGAAAAGCACATAACATTTTTTCCCTCCTATTTTATTAATTTGTAATGTTAGAGACCATTTTCATTTGTAGGAGCCATACTGCCCTGCTGGTTAAATGGTTTCACACTGCAGTTTGTGGCAGAGATCTAATAGGTTGATTTCAGTATGGTTGTTTTGGGTTTTTTTTTAATAATAAATTCTTCTGATAATAGCTTTTATATGTTTTACTCACTTCAAAAAGTCTTTTGATGTAACTGTCCTAAGTTGAATGATTCTGTGTAAGTTGGTTATGTGCCTGGTCTTCTCACTGAAAGCATATAGATAGAATTTCTGGTCCTCTTTACAGGAGCGGATTAAAATAAATAGTTTGTCTTTTCCTGCCCTCTACAATCTTTTGGAAATTGCTGGTAAAGTTGTCAGCGGGGGGAGCCAGAGCACAGGCTCTGGTGTGGTATGGTGGCAGCACTTCTGATGGGGATAAGGAGTTGAGTACTTGTAAGCTTGCAGACGGTGAAATACCATTCAACAGTAAAATAGAGTTCCTACCTGGACACAGAGGGTAGAAATCTGCTTGCCTTGGGACCTCAGGCCTTCTTTCTTGACCAGTAAACTTAGTTTAAATTCTTCCTTGTTTGCAGTTTCAGTTTCCTCTCTTTCTCCTCTACCCTTTGCTCATTCCAGAGATTGCTACTTCCCTTTTCAGCCTTCTTTCTTAGTATGGAAGGAAAGTCTGTTGTTGGAGGTGACAATACTCCTTGGTTGAAGCTAAAAAAGCTATACTGTTTCTGTATATTTCTCCCTTTCTGAATTTAAGTTGTAATTTCACATACTTAGTGCATCAGACATTCAGCAGTATTGTATCCAGTAATGCTTTTAGAGAACATTCTGTAATTGTAATTCACCAGTGCTTCCTGGAATGACATTTTCAGAGGAAGTAAGATTTCTGTACTGCATCTCTTCCATTCAGTGAGTAGGTGCATTTCCCTCGGTGTATCAAAAAGTGAGAGGATGAATTACATACTTCTTTTATACCTTACAGTTGAAAATCACTTGGGATGATGACTAAATTTCCGGAGGAGAAGTGATACTCTAGGCTGAACAAAGGTAGAATGTGTACAGGCAGCTGATTTGGTCAAAACTGAAGATGTCCATTACACCTTTGAGTAAGACATTGAGAGGTTTGCCTTTGGCTTAATCAAGAAAGTTCTAATGTGCTCACTTAATCACCTAGGTATGCAATGTTGAACTAAGAATGTGTGAGTCATTGAGGACAGCTTGTTAGGAGGAATCTGGAAAGTCATTATTTTTTTGAAGGAGTTACATCTTTGTGGATTACAGAAGCATTAACTTGCCTTGCCCATCTCGTCTGTGAAGTGTTAAATTTTATGGACTGCCTTTTTTGCTTATTTTCTGTAAGTGGAGCCTGGAGAAAGAAATAGAAAGCTAACTTGGTTGGAACCTCTTTGACTGGAAAACATGCTCTTTCTCTGTCAGGCAATGGAGTTTCATTAGGAGAAGGAACAGAGCTATGTATTAATCTACTCAATAGCAAAAGGGCTAAGGACTGGTTTTAGTATACAGTGTTGTAGCACAGTGTGATGTTTGTGTGTTTGTATGTGTGCAACATTTGAAAATAATACCTTTCCTAATACAAAATTAATCTCAGAACATCTGAAGTTGATGTGAAACGTTTGGTTTTTGAATAGCTACAGGAAGAGGAGAAATATAAGCTTAACACAGACCTAGTTAAGCAAACCTGCATCTGATTTGTATTTTTATTGTTTTGTTGTTATAATGTTATGGTGCTGTCCAGTGGCAGTGGTGTAGAAGGAAGTGCAAGGAAGTTGTTGTCCAACTCTGAACAGAATAGACAATTGTGGAACAAGTATTGCATCCTTATTGACTATTAATCTGTGTTTATGCCTTGCTCAGCTGTTGAGTCTTGCACCATATGTAGGAGATTATTTTCCTTGAGATCAAACACCTTCCTTCACGTCGAGATTGGCTGGAATTGAAGAGTTCAAAACCGAAAAAGGCAGATACATAGCACAATTATATGGAAGTTTTTTATTTCCATATTAGATCAGGCTGTAAAGCTAATAAAGCTGTAAGTAGATACTTAAAGAGTAGAATTTGAGATAAGTGATGGATGGATGGATTTAAGATAAGTGATGGATGTATCATACCAAGCAATTTATAGCCACTGTAGGGGCATATGTGTAGAATTCCATTCCTGTGTAGAGAACTCAGTGGCCTGTATGTATAGAAAGCATTGCATAATATGATTTCTCCCCCTCCCCCAGTCTGCTGCTGAAAAGGTAGAATATTTTTTAAATATCAGTGGGTGGACATAATGAAGTATCATTTCTAGTACTGGAGCCAGGGAGAAGGTAGAGACCTTGTTATCTAACTGGAAGACAACTTGGATACTGCTGCTGTTTGCATCTTTTGCAGAGGTACTTAGTTATGAGTTTAAAAAGTATCTAGTGCAAAATTTTAAAAGCTGGAAGTGATATTTCTTGTATATGAGATGCAAACATACTAGCTTGCACAGTGCTCTCTGTTTGGGATGATAACTGCTCTTTTTTGGAGGCATTTACGGTTCGAAGTAGCTTAAACAGATCAATGATCCAAAAGTAAAGTTGTATTTAAAATTCTGTTAACTCTTTCAGGAATTTTTGTATTCTATGTATGATACACAGAAGCTAATGTAATGAGGTTTATTATAAGATTATGGAGAGCAGAATGCCCTATACATAGATTTCAGCAGTCATGCAGCTTCCAACATGGAAAACTTTCTCCGGGCTGTGGGAAGAATAGACCATGTTAGTCTATGTTGAAATAGGAAAAACACCCTCCCCCTTGCAAACATGCGCAACTTAACATCTCTGTTTTGAGGATACATGTGTTGGTTATGGTGTACTGCAAGCCACAGATTATGCTGATTATTGTACTGGAGTAAATGCAGAGCAAAAAAATAAAAGCCTCTAATATAACCAGTGTGCCATGTGAAATGATTGGTGGTAAAAGATTTCATCAATGTCTTGGGCCTCTGAAGTAACAGGCACATGCTGAGATAAAAGTGGCAATACCCAACACACCTGAAAGCCCAGGGTCCCTCTATTCGCGTCCTGTGTTGACCCTGAGCTGGCAACAAGGTGTAGTCAGTGTGAGGCTCGGTGTTTTCTCAGCATTCTCCCACATCCAGTACTCTGATGGTGCCACTGGTGCTGGGTTCCTGGAAAAAGGCTGAGGACAGAGAAGTCCTCCTTAATTCTTCCAGACCACTAGTAGAAGTCCAGAACATGGAATAAATGAGTTAAAAAGTGTTCCAGACCAAATCAAACACATGGTGATGAAAACTTTTTTTGGGATGCTGCAAGGGGCATCATCAAATCACTTAAAACCTTGTTAGGATGAGCTTGCATTTTTAGCCCCAAATTCACCCTAAAGTATTTCAGCCTTTTACTGTGTGGTTCATGATCTTGTCTCGATAGCACACTAGAAGTGAATATGGGACTTAATTGGTTGGAACTCTCTGTGTAGTTCCTTGTTTGCATTTATTTGTAGTAAATTTACACTCATTTCATTTTTCCTAGTTAAAGATGATGTTTAAATTTCAAGGAGTGAAAAATTTTTATGTATTCAGAGAGTTATCGGAAACATTTTAAAGATTGTTTTGCACAGTACAGCCACTTAATTAAGTACCCCTAAAAAATAGATTCCGTTGTTCCCTCATGACTTTAGTAGCCTTTGTTGTACCCCAGTTCTACCTCTGAATGAGGTGATGCTTTTATTGAGGCTGACTTAAAGTCTTGTAGCATAATAACAGTAATTTCTATTAGTTTGAATATGGTTTGCCTGCAACAGCATAGAATGACTGTACATAGCTTTAGCAGAATCAGAACAGCACAGTTCAGATCTGCAGACACTTTCTTATCTACTATTAAAGAAGAGAAAGAGTATAGATTACTATTACTAAAGCAATGCCACTTTTATTTGGAGGAGATATTCTGCGCTGGAAAGATCGTTCCTTTATAGCAATGTTGGCAAAATGTCTTTCCTAATATAAAACCAGCTTGTTCTAAATCCTCTTAACTTGGATGCATCGAGTGCTGTTTTATTTATACTTCTCTGCACAAAGTACCATCCTAAAGGAAAGGCTTTAAAGTTTGGCTTTGTCCTTGTTCCCATAAATAAGAGCAAAACCAGCTGCATAAAGATCTTTAAAGAAACCTATCTTAATTCAGAGTTAAACTGGCTGCCGTTTGCCATCATCATCTGGATTAGAAGCATCCTTTGCAGCAGTGATTTAGGGATAAAATCCAGCCATCCTACAGCAGAATTTCACAGGCTAAATTTTCCTCCTAAGAATGAAGATTTTATAGCATCACTGCCAATATAAAATGCAGGTTACAGCATACGCCTGAGATCTC
Source organism: Heliornis fulica (assembly GCA_013399135.1). Classification (NCBI taxonomy): domain Eukaryota; kingdom Metazoa; phylum Chordata; class Aves; order Gruiformes; family Heliornithidae; genus Heliornis; species Heliornis fulica. The sequence goes on along the minus strand of VXBZ01004141.1, from coordinate 22,837 downwards.
AAAATTGTTGTAGTAAAGAAAAAGATTGCAGCATCATCACATGTACTCATTCATTTTTGCTAGCTCTGTTTTGGTACCACTGAATGCTCTGTCTAACTCCTTAGAAATGGAGTAATCAGGAATTCATTCATGTTGGCTAAAGTAGCTAATGGTTCCCTTTTTTGGAACCAATGGCTGAAATATATTGTGTGTGAACATAAACAAAAGTGTTTGATTGCCATTTGCATATTTTATACAATCTCTTAAACAGATGTGAAGACAAAGTTTATAGTACTTGTGCATTGCTGTTAAGTATTTGAGGTCCGTTCAGGAATATTGTCTTCTCATGTGTCCATGTTTATTTAGGGGAATGCTGGAGCTCCCTGGAGATGTGTACCACAGTAGAGTTTCGAGACTAAATTATTCTTTCTTCTTTATATAGGGAGAAAAAAGTGAAATGATCCAAAAGGTTGCTAAGGGGTTTTTAGGTTTCACTCCAGTGTCATTGCAGTAATTATAATTACCTGTGTTTGTACTCTTTCATTGTTGCTAATAGATAAAATTACAGTGGTTACCGCAAATATTAACAACTCTGATTTATCCTATAAAATTAGTGGGATTGTAATGTTGCTACTTAAGTAAAAAAGCCAGAGATTGAATTTTTTTAAATGATTATTGTTTTAAAAGACGTACGTATACTTTTATTGATTGCAGATAGGTAATACTGCCATGGCTTTGGGTTTTGATGGCATTAAAGGCTTGTTATGAAAAACAGTGGTCTAAAGCAGGAATTGCTCTGTACTGTTTCACACAGTCTTTGACTTGATCAGCTCATATAAAGTCTTTGTAAACTGTTCAGAAGGAAGATAAATAAAAAAGTTATAAGCGAGACAATATAAAGCAACAGAAGTCAGCTCAGGCAGGGGCTTGGACTAGATGATCTTTTGAGGTCCTTTCCAACTCCTGACATTCTGTGATTCTGTGTTTAACCTTGTACTGTGTTGAGGTGAGTAGCCGCTATCAGAATAGAGTGTAAGAGCAGAGCCACTGGGTAATGTTACTGCTCCAGAGTATTTTCCCAGCTTCCAGAAATTTGTGTTTCAGGGACTTCCTCAGGCACAACTGATACATCTGCGAATCTTGTGTTGTCTCGATGTTTAAGTAATACATTTTCTTTCTTCAAAATGCTGCAGTTAAGCAGGAGACTGCTAGGCTTTGATTTGTAGCTCAGGAAAAATAATGTCTCTTGTTTCATACCCTCCATTATATTTTTTTCAGGTGTAGAATTCCTGTGATCGGTAGTTTTAGTTACTGCTGTGGTCTCTAAGCACATTTAGTACACTTTATATATGTTCACCATACTTGAGCTATGTTCTACCGTAATCAATTTACTCATACTTTGTGCATTTATCATATGTTAAGAGATTTCTGCTCAATTTATATTTATTTACCTTGTATAAAAATAAGACTATATATAACTGAAAAATTTCTGCAGTTTGCATATAGCAGTTATGTTAACAATTCCACCCTGGTTTAAATATAATGATACTTCATCTAAAAATGTTTTGCTTCACTGTATGAGAGATGATCTGTTAACATGTTGGCAAACAGCAGTCCTGTTTATATTATTAATATGTTCAGATGACAATTCATTACAGTGTGTTCATATCTGCAGCCTTTGGCTTTTTCAAAACATTTTTCTAGTTCAGGATTCAAATATTTTTGCATTTGACAGTATTCTATATCATTCACCTCTCTGGCAGTAGAACAATATTATCTCATGATTTAACTTCAAGTAGTTCTTTTAAATGACTAGAGTAAAAAAAATTCTGTAATTAGATCGTTATGTTTAAATACATTACAGTGTGATTTTTTAGTATCTTGTTAATTCTGATGTGGATAGTACTCAGAAGTAAGTGTATTGCTTTTATTCAGCTGACTTGTGTTACATTATTTTACCGAATACTGTTTGGAAAATTGGATAGAGCTCAGTTTACTGACATGGTTTATATAGATGGGAAAGAATAGGCTAATACGGCTCTTCAATAGATAATGAAGGAATAGTCGATTTCTAAAATGTGGGACTGTTTCTTAGCATAACATGTTGAGTTTCATTGTAAAATGTTATTAGACTCAAATTTTTTTGTGATGGATTTTTTTTTCAGATTATTCAGAGATTAGAAACCCCAAACTGTACATCAGATGTGTTGAATAAGTGTGCATTGCAGAACAAAGTTCTACTGAGGTGGTTTAACAACAGATCAGTGTAATATATTGGTGCTCAACAAAATGTGTACCAGCTTAAGTGTAAATATTTAATGCTTAAAAGCATACTTTGAAATCATCTGGCTGTTTTTATAATTTCTTTTCCTTGTCCTTCTTTCCTCTTATACATTTAGCTTTACATAACTCTTTCCTGTTCTTCTTGGCTTTTGAAATGGGAAACCCAGTATGTTTTGTTTACAGGTGGAAGAAATGGGTCATTTGATACTGGATACTGTTTTCCTCGCCCTTTCTTATTTGTAGGATTAAAACAGAAAAACTGTATGGATGCTTAGATTTAGATTACTGGAGCTGCAGTAACATAGCCATATGTGAGGATGATTAAAGTGCGGATTAAGCTTTGAAAGGAGGAGGGTTTTTTAATATCTGCATCTATTTTACATATTACTGTATGTTTTCAAATGGTCAGAGATATAACCATGCTGTTCAAATTAAGTGACAGTGTTCTAGGACAGAATTCTGCTGCTTATGCATGCTTTTATAATAAAAATACAGATTATTTTCTTTTTTAAAGTAAACGTGTAATTTAACAGTTCAGTACTCCTTCATGCTGAGGAGCATTCCAGAGTCTCGAGTACAGTGAATTTTAGTATTTTTCCATGAAAATATAGTTGTGGCTGATGATAAAGACCTTTCAGTGTAAAAATTTGCTAGCTTCAAAGCTGCGTACTCTGAATATTTTATTACTTTCTCACTGATACAAACACTTCTCAATTTCCTTTTCATTATCTGGTTGTAGAGCACCTCACTAATTGATGCACAAAGCTTAAATCTCTGCTGTCTTGAACAGTCTGTATGGATGCCAACAGCCTGCCTGCTCTTCAGTTATTTGGTTGCATAACTTTTAGTAACCCTGCCAGTCTACCCCAGCTACGTGATTGTGGCTCTTAAGGATTGGATTTAAAGCTCAAATGTGTTCTGTGCTGCAAACAGCCCCTGTAAGTCTGAGCAGTTGTGCCAACAGTAGCTGCTGTCTGCTGCTGTTGCTTGCAAGTTGCCTGCCTGCCCAGAGGAACAGGGAAAAGTGTTTTAGTTTTGTACATTTGGTATTGGTGGAGGTCTGGAATGGCGAGGGGGAGGAAGGTATTCTTCTGACCTGTAACAGGGCTGTTAAGCAGAGTCTATAAAGTCTGGCATTCCAGTTTGTTAAGATTCTGGAATATGTAGGTGGTTGTGGTGTCATTGGAGAGTCTGTTGCCCAGAGATAACTGATTAGGTTCCAAAGGTGGCCAGGATCAAGGGACAATAGAGTTTTGCACCAGTTTGCACGTAGGCTGTGGAGGAGTGTATCTACCTGTGCTTCAGGTAGATGATGGCAGGTGGGGCACTGCAAGCCCTGGTGGTGTACAGCAAGGCTGCTCTTGGAATTAATATGCTTCATTTATGTTTTTACTGTTTTAGTGAAAAGCAATAAGTCACTAAATAAATCCTGCCACTTATATGCTGTAAGATTTATGTATATCCCAGTGCTCATCCAGTCATGATGTTATCCCTTTCACATGGCACGCAATAAAATTTCCAGGACTCCTAAATGTAGTTGTCTTCAGGGCCAGAGGCCTCTGACTGCTGGTCTGTTGTAATGCATGCAGCCTGTGCAGCTGCTTAATTTTGTTGATTTCCTTATTTCCCTATTTATTAGCAGGTACAATGAAAAGTGCCATGGTAGTTCTGCAGTAAAAATCATGGATAAGACAGGCAGCCATCCCCAAAGCCTTTAATTTTGATGGTATCCTGGCTTTTTATCCTTCTGTGCTGCCTGAGCTCTAAGCATCTTGCTGGTCCGTGCGAACAGACGTGGGTTGGGCTTCATGTTCCTTGCACACACTTGCTGATATATGAAGTGTCTATAGAAGACAGCTTTGTTCTTGACCTGCAAGGGTGGACAGACACACACAGAGCAGCATGGGGATTTTTTGAACTTTCTCGTGTCAGGAGGATAATATTGTGATAAGGCTTAGTTGTCATTCTGGAAGAAAATGCAAGGATTTAAAAATAAGCACTGGGATGTCTTGAGGATTTTTAAAGTGTCTTGGAACATTATGTTTCAGATTCAGCCTTACTTGCCGGAAACTTTCCAAATGCCAGCTAAAGCCTTCCAGCGCACTTGTACCCACAGAGCAGATGTTTTTGTTGTGAAACCTCAGCAATCTTAGTACAGCTTTCACCTAGTTGTCTTTGTTTTGTGGTGCACACAAACTCTTTACCTTAGAGATAAAGCCTGAACATGTAAAAGCTACTTCCAGAGGGATTGTGCTGTGTGGCTTTGACACATCTATTTTGCTGTTGTCCCACAGTGAGCTAGCCACCTTTTGCTCTATTTCAGTGCTTTGTCTCACTTTTTTCTTTTGGTCCAAAGATAAACTCCTAACCTGTATGTTTTGGATGCACCTATATACTCCAAGTACCTCTGCATCTCCCCAAGGTACTTCTCTGCAAATATAGGGTTAGGTATTCAGGGTTCAGTGCTGCTCATATTATATATGCCACTAGAAGAACACACAGACATAGGCACTGAAGTTTATGTTTGGCTGTTCTGAGCCAAATCAGGGGATCATAAGCTTCTATCCAGGATCTTTCTTGCGTTTTGAATGAAGCCCAAATTTCTCTGCTTTCTTACCTGTTAAGTGGCCTTCGTCAAAGGTTTAAAAAAATTACAAAAAATACAATGCAACAAAACCAAAACAAACCAAAGGAAAAAGTTTACTACCTCTATGACTTCCTCTCTGGGAATCATAATTTTACTTTATTGATCTTATGATTATTCTTTTACAGTGAAATAAATGCCCGGCTTGATGCTGTGTCTGAAATTCTGCTGTCAGAATCCAGTGTACTTGGTCAGATTCGAAATCTTCTTTGTAAGCTGCCAGATATAGAGAGAGGCCTCTGCAGTGTGTTTCATAAAAAGGTATAAACATGATTTTTCTAATTCATTGTTTTCTAAATGGCATTATTCTGTCTCAATGTATTTCCATGGTTTTTTCATGTTTGTTTAAAAATATTTTCTTAGTAAGATTGAGGCTGACATCTTAAAGGGATACAAGTTTATAAAAATAATTTTGCCTTATGTTAGAATCTTATTTTATATCAGTAATATGCTGGTAAAAAAATGGCTGAGTAGAAGTTTAGAATACATACATTGTATTGCTAATGCTAACAGGAAAAACATCTGTGGTACTTGTGATTTAGTTGCTGGATTCAGTGAGATGGGATAGTGTAATAAAATTTGTGCCATAAATTATTTCCTTTTAAAACAGTGCATTGCATTCTGTATACTTAACTAAAATCACACTTGCAAGTGAAACCATTTGTCTGTAGTTAGCTATTGTCAAGTGAATGTTAATTTGTTTATGAATTCTGTAATTCGGATCTCAGTTGCACATTTTAATAAGAATCACTTGTAATGAGACACTGACAATTCTTAGTTGAAGCAGATTAATGTGCTAATAGCACCTGTGCAGTACTTCATGTTCTTTTATTTCACTGCTATGTAGAGAGGTTTTGACAGTTTGTTTTAGATAAAAGAACAGGTGGGTAGAATGAGAGTGAAGTTGTAATTTCTTTGAATGGTACAGCACAAAGGTTTCCTCTCTGAGAATAGGAAACTTAGTTCTGACATAATTTTTAAAGCGCTGATGAGTCTCAGGGTTCAACACACAGAAAGACTTGTGTATTTCAATGAATGGTTACGGAGGTCCAGTAATAATGAAATTATGGGAGTGTCCATCAACTTCCCCAGCCTCTAAAATGTATTTTATCCACGTGACACAATTGTTCTTTCAAAACAGCTGTCCAGGAATTTACACTTTACTTTTTAATAGCTTAACTAATTTTAGGTTGTGATATAAAGTTTGTAGGGATACATCTGTTGTTTCACATCCTGGGAAACCTCAGCAGTGCTTCCCTTTTTTTTTCAGTGCTAGACTGAAACTACCTGTTTCTCCAGGTGTCGCCTTCCAGTTGTAGGGCTGCTTACCCTTCTCTGCTTTAAAGCGTGAAAGTATTTAGGTAGAACCATTAAGAGGCCCTGGATTATCACAGGATTTGTGGAACAAGATGACAGTGTAGTTTGTCTTAACAGCCACTGTAAGATGTTGGAAAAGTTGTGGCAGAGAAGTGCACTGGGGAAATCTCCAAGCACACACTTTGATGAATTAGTTTCACTTGGTAAAAGTCTAGTTTGTCAGTTGTTACAGACACTGTGGAGGGTGCCCAAAGCACTGAAATCCTCAGGACTTCAAGGAGATGACAATGTCCCCAAAAGACATAGTCTGTTTGGATAAAACATCAAAAGAAGACTCAGGGAAGCAGAATCCATAGTCTAGACAGACAGTGAATATGGAGCCTCAAGAAAGGTCCCTGTAACTGATTTTCATGTTGATTTTTGGGTGTGTTTTTTGAGTACCCAGTAAGCTGTGCCATGTTCCCACTAGGAGACTTTCCAGTTCTGTTAATTCCAGATGTCCATCACCCACATGCTTAAAATAAGGCTCCCTACAGTTTCATTCCCACTGAGGGCTGCAAAACTGAGTGAAGTGTTGATGACTTAACTAAAGAAATATGCTTTAATGCAGGCTTGTTAATTCAGTGTCAGCTGCAGGAAAAAATAGGTGAATGTTACAAGTATTTAACCCTTCAGGTCCTTTAGACTTCAGTGACATCAGGATTTGTTAGGAGTGTTTCATGAAAGGAGACCTTGGCAGTGTACAGAATTGGCTGGATTGTCTCCGTTGTTCCAAACATCTTTCATTCAGATCAGCCACTGCAGATATTTTATCGTGGAATGCACTTTGCACTAGTAACATTTATATGAGATGGGAAAAAACAAGGCATAACAATGCTCTGGTTTGGAACTGGCTTTGCAAGGCAAAGCATTCTTATTGGAGGTCTTCCAGTAAATAGCATCATTGAATATTTTCATGATCTGACATATTTCTTTGTTAAGTCTGATACTGATGCTTGTCTGGTAGTGTGGTGGGTTTCCAATGTGGCTTCTTTAAGAAGTGGCTAGAAGTTTCTTCAGAGTCCAACACAGTAAATCCCAGCTGGGCTCCCCAGACCAAACTCCCAAACCCTGTTACTGACAAAACCGGCCGGGCCAATCAGCGCCGGACACAGCACCTCTGGGAATCACA
>VXBZ01004139.1:55632-78961 GCA_013399135.1 Heliornis fulica | reverse complement strand
TTATCAATATCTGAAGTGTGGGAGACAAAGGGAGATGCCAACCTCTTCTCAGTGGTCTGTGGGGACAGGACAAGGGGCAATGGCCACAAGTTGTACCACAGGAGGTTCTGCACTGATGTGAGAAAGAACTTCTTCACAGTGAGGGTGACAGAGCCCTGGGACAGGCTTCCCAGGGGTTGTGTGGAGTCTTCTTCTCTGGAGATATTCCAGACCCAATTAGACACTGACCTGTGTGTCCTGCTCTAGGGAACCTACTTTGGCAGGGGGGTTGGACTTGATGATCCCTCGAGGTCCCTTCCAACACCTACAATTCTGTGATTTTGTGATCTCATGGGGAACCCATCCATCTCCATCCATGTCTCATGGTTCTGTACCTCAGACCTTTTACCTGTATTGAAAAAAAAATAAAGTCAGGGATATGGGGCTTATTTGTAGATATCACACCTGCTGCTTGTGGGTCCTTGCAACCTGTGCTCTCCTATGATGGGATTTTGTACCTGCCATCCCAGGGACATTCATGAACACAATGACTTAGCTGAGCAGCTCTATTAACAGTTAAAGCCAACAAGTGTCCTTGCTGGGTGGGAGGTTTCCTCTCCCCAGGCTGCACCTCTTAATGTTCCTCATTGGCCTGGTGTATGATGTTTATCCCAGAGTGCATTCCTCTTGGATTATATCATGTGTCTGGGAGCTGGAGTGCTATGGAATAGTATCATCAGCACAGGGACTGGCTTGGTTTGGGATCAGGTATGGAAAAGCATCATCAAGGGCTGAAGCTACTAGGATCATTTTTAGCTTTGAATAATTGACCAGGTGAGAAATAAGGCCCTGCATCAGGTGGTTTATACCTTAAAAATTCATGTGAGCTTGTTGGCTTTCTTAGTTTGATGCCAGAAATGGTCAGAGGGGAGGGGGATGCCTGTGTAACCACGATGTTGAAGCTGTTATCCATCATTTTAAAACTGATCTTTTGCAACTGGGGATGCAGCTCTGAGGAAGGAAGGTTTCATCCTCGTTGGACTGCTGTGACTTGCCTAAAATCTGGGTACTTGCAGCCTCCCTCTGGGCATCACGTTGAGGCCTTGGGCATCTGAGATGATAGATGGGGCAAAGGGATGTTCTGGTCATTTCACCAGGTCCCTCTGCAACAAAATGCATTAGGGTTGGTGTAAAACCAGGTGTAAACCTCTCCCTTCCCTTTAAACCTGTTTCTGCCAAAACAACCCCTCTGTGTTGGAGACCTCCCATTCTGGGATTTGTTGATAGTTTTATGGTAAAGGTCCTGTTTGGGATGAGTTTGAGGCCATTAAGAAAATAATTGTGTTCCCAGCTGAGATGAGGTTTCTGTTACACTCAGCAAATGTTGGGATGGCAAGATCTCCTCTTCCTGGAAATGCTTATGTTTATAAAGCCAAGGAGGAGGACTAGAAGTCGGAGCTGTCCAGACTAGAAGGTTTTGGGGTGGTCACCTTGGGAGTGATACTGGAGGAGGAGAAAGCCATCAGAATCAGAATGTGTTAGGTTGAAAGGGACCTTTAAAGGCCATCTAGTCCACCCCCCCTGCAGTGAGCAAGGACATCTTCACTAGATCATGTTGCTCAGAGCCTCATCAAGCCTGACCTTGAATATCTCCAGGGATGGGGCCTCCACCACCTCTCTGGGCAACCTGTACCAGTGATCTATCACCCTCATATTGAAGAATTTTTTCCAGTCACTGCATCCTTTCATCTTCTTTGAAACTGCATCCTGGGCTGCTTGTGCTCTGAGTTTGAGATGTCACCAGGAGGCAACGGTGGGGCTGGGATGCTCATGCCCTCTCTGCTCCCTGCAAGCCCCTCCAATCCCCCTGATGGTGGCTGCCGTGAGGTGCCGAGCCACACCAATGCCTGTTTTCCCCTGCCCACAGCTGCTCCGGAGGCTTGGCAAACTCCATTTCCTTTCGGGAACGCCTCCTCCGGGCACAAACACAGCTCAGCATGAGGCTTGCAAGCAAAATTGCTTTCAAAAGCTATGGGAGACTTATTTTCCCCCACCCCAAATAAAAGCGCTATTAACCTGACAGCTTCCTGGGCTGAGCAGGGAAGTGGGGGGGTTGTGCAAAACCTCGGTGCTGCTGTGATTTAATTCCTAATTTGCCCATGTTGGGGGTAACACCGACTTTTTCACACTCAAGGTGAAATTCTCAGAAGTTAGGCTGCTGTTTGCTTCCAAGATGTGTCTTTTTTTGAGGCACACAGCTCTCAGGGCAGCAGAGATTGTCCATATTTCAGCCATGGATGTAAATGAGCTGGAAGTCACCGTATTGGCAGACAGACCTGCCCGCACAGGTTTCTTTTGTCAGAACCTAAAATACACCACACCACACCTTGATTTCTTCCTTGTGGGGGATGAAGGATGCTGGGGGAGAGATTGCACAAGTGGAATAAACTAATAGCTGTTTAAACACAAGGATGATAAATTATCCGTGGCCTCTTGCAAAGCAGATGGGATTTGTGACGTTAACAGTTAGAGCAAAGATTGTTTTAGTAAAGCTTTCCTTTTTTATATATATATAAAGAAAGGATAGTTTATTTTTCTTTTTACTTTTAAGAAAAAGAAATAGAGCAGAGGCTGTTTCAGCTGAATAAGGGATGTCATATGTTCGAAACCAAACCCATTCTGTGAAGCTGTAGGGTTTGGAGGTTCTGGGTTCCCACTAAATCAATCCCGTATGTCAGCCCATGTGTTAGGTTGAGGGGCTGCTTGCTTCTGGCTTTGGGGTTGTGAAATGCTTCTGATGCTTAACAATTTGTTGCTTGGGGTTTTTTTTTTAATCTATCCTATCCCCTTGAATGTCTATGAAAATCTCCCTGAAGGATGGAGAGCATTGGAGGGATGCTGGTTGATCATTGAGGTTTTGGCTCAGCAGGGTCTCTATGTCCAGGGCTAAGAAAAAACAATGGAGATAACAGAGATATGGAGAAAATGTGGAATAGTGACTTGCTTTTTCCTTTCTGGGACCTTCTGGCTGTTCACACCTCAAATTCCATGTTTTTGTTTTGGTTTTTTTTTTTTTTGTGAGATTCAAGTCTTCTATCTATAAACTTGATCCAGAGCAGTGTGTTTCTTGTCCAGGTTTGGGAGCAGCATCTTGTCTATGTTTATGGCAGTTTTGTCTCCTCATGAAATCTCTTGAGCAAAGACAAAGCTGGAGAGCAAACAATCAACTGCCTCAAGATCTGTTTGTCCTGGCTATCTCCTGTGATCCCTGAGGATCCACAGGTCAGAGAGGATAAATTCTGTCCTGTGCCCATCACCCCCCCATCACAACACCCACCCTTAACAATAACTAAAGCAGAGAGGAATTAAGAGAGAACTTTTATTTTTCTTTTTTATCCCTCCTTCCCTGTATTTCCCCCAGTGAGTGGGAAGATGGAGCAGAGTGTTCAGGCACTTGAAGGATGATTTTAACTCCTGTCCAGGACCTTGTTGTCTCTTTATCATAAGAGCTAAAACCACCATCCTAGTGCATGAGTTTTCCCCCTTCCTGATGCTTGCATGCACTGGTGGGGGAAATAGGGTGAGGATAGAAAGATTGGGTTGAACATCTCCTTCATTATATCTCCATGGGTAATTGGGGATGGCTCTGCTGTCTAAGCAACTTTCCACTTCACACTGATAAAACCATCAGTGTGGAGGATGATAACTTGTCCCCCCGTGAAAGCTCCTGACAGAGGTCTCAATGAAACTGAGCTGAATTTAGAAGAGCCAAGGGACTAACTCTCATCCTGCTGTCACTGACATGGAGAGGAACCCCACTGACCTCCCACAAAACCTAAACATCAGTTATTTCTCAGATTCTCATTAGAGTTCCTCAAAGAAGTCACAAACACTTGAGTATAAAACCAAACCTGGTATTTCCAAAGCGTCCGCCCAAGCTAACGGCAAAACACAACAAGTGGATCAGAAAACCCTGTTCCCATTTACACCAAACCTCCTTTGTGAGGCACCACTGATTGGTTTAATAAGCTTTATAAAGGGGGTAAACACAGTTCTCAGCTGTGTGCATGTGAGGATCCCTTCTGTGGGGAGGAGGATGATAACTTGTGTCAGAGCAAAAGCCCTGGTGACCTTTACTTTCAATGGATTCACACACACACACACACATACAAAAACAAAGGGTAACCTTGTCAGCAGCAGTTTCTTTATCATGGGAGGGGTGTGTGCCTGCAAGTTACAGGATTAATGGTCTCTGGTTTTAGGCTGGTTTGAGCCAGTTTTGCTGTCTGTTCACATTGGCAGTGTGGGATCTGGAGACCAGGCTGTGATTGCATCTGTGGCGTCATTTGGACTCAGCCTGAGAAAGTCCACGCTGGAAAAGTGTAGCTGTTGCTAGTGCTGCACTTCAGTAGATAATTAGTCTTATTTTACAGATTAATTAATGGTAGTTCAGGGGCGGGAAGTGGTCTCTGAAGTACTTTTATTGTTGGAGAAGCAACTCAGGAGCATTCTGGTGCTCCAGAGCCACGGTCCCAGCTGCCTCTCAGAGCTTCCCAAGGATTTAAAGAGAGAAAAAGCCAATTATCTCTTTACAGTCTGGAGGATCTGTGGCCTCTGTCATATCCTATGCAGCTTGCTTCACTTTCCAGTTACATTCCCTTTCCCCTGCCCCCACTAAGTGATGTTAGCCAAGTGGGCCTGGCTATATAGTCTTTGCTTTTCCTTCATTTGGCTGATGCAAGAGACAGAAGACAATCCCCAAAGTTCCCTCCTGATGAAATAACTGTTGCTAATCCAACTCCTCAGTCCTTTGCTAGAAAAGCAGCTCTGCTTGTGGTAGAATCCAGCCCATTCTTTTTGCCTCTTTACTTTAAAGGTTGATCTATTTGCTGTTAATCCAGATTTCATCCAGCAGCATATTGGCCCAAAAACTGGAAGTTACCAGGATCTACCCACCATGCCTTACACAGTCACACAGGGATTCATATCTCACATGATGTACTCTTAATTGTGGGATGCTGTTGAAAAGACAGGTACTGTTTTTGTCAGAGCTGGTAATCCTGTGTCTGGGCAGCCCAATTTTCTGGAAAACTGACTCACCAAAGAGGAAAAAGGAAGATTAGGGTTTTTTTTTTTTTGTTGGATGAGTGAGCTAAGTGAGTCATTCTCAGTGCCAATGGCTGCTGGGTGGGACTCAATTTTGGAGGATGCAGCCAAGGATGAGGTGGGAAGCAGCAACCCAAGGAGAGCAGGCAACCTTGTCCACCATGGTCAAAGGAGAAATGGGTCATCACCAAGGATGGGTCTGGTCTGAGGTGGGTTTCATCTCCTTTTCTTTCTCTTCACCCTGGATAAAGACAATCCAGGGTTTTTGCACTTCTCTTTTACATACCTTAAGCTTCATTGGGTGGCTTTGGGTCTTCAGCCCTAACTCCAGCTGCATTTCAGCTGATGCTTGCCAAATGACATATTCAGGGAGGCCAAGGGGTGTAGCATAAACAGGCAGCTGTTCGCTGACTCCATCAAACAATGCATCTAATGAACTTTCAAACACCTCCCCCTTGTCATAATTTTTAATTAATCCTTGATTTTTTGGCTGTAGGGATGTCTGGCTTGCACTTTGCCAAGGCAACTGGATATAGACTAGGTAGCATCCTCTTCACCTCATGTTCTCAAAGGTGGAACCAGTCCCCAATCAATGACCTTCTATCCAGGGTGGGATGTGTTAGCACATGTCTCTTGAGTGGGAGCCACTGTGTCTTCTTGGGGTTTTCTTAGGAGATTTGCCATGCAGAAAGCTCAAGCAAGGTGCAGAGACCAGAGTCCTGCAGCCACTCTGGGCACCTGAAGTGTGGGGGAAGACGTTGCACACCTGCACATTCAACAGGTCCTGTTGAAATCAGTGGGTATAAAAATCTCCCCCAAGATGTCAGATGGCCAAAATTTATTGCTGAGATGTCTCTGCACCACAGCAACAGCCATAGAAATGAAGAGGTCATGGCTGAACCAGTCCTAGAGTGAATCATTTTCTTCCAGGTGATGGGGCTGGTGATTTCTGACCCGTGGTGTTTCCTCAAGCAGAATGTCCTTAGGGCTGCAGGAGGATAACTCATCTTCTTTTTAGGAGGGGATACCTTGGCTTCCTGCCTTTATCAACAGAGCAGCTTATTGGCATCCATCCAAAGGCAGCTTCATGTGGTTTCAAATGCACGCTGTACACAGATGAACTGTAAATGCCTGTGGCATGTTCCTTTACCCATTTCAAAGAGCACTTTCAATTGCTCCATGTGATGAGGAAGCACGACTGTACCTGACTAAGCTCTTTGTTGATTAGCTGGCAATGCAGGATGTCTCTTTCTTGGACCAGAAAGTGTCCAGGACCTTTATTTCTCCTGTCATTTATCAGAGCTATTGGCCAAGTGGCTTGTTAGCTGATGAATGTTTCATGCTGCTCCATAAGGGAGTTTTTAACTGCTAGCAATGAATTGAATCTCATTTGCAAAGCAATTGCAGAGCCAGTAAGAGAGGATTTGGGGTAGTGCTCTGAGGAGGGAAGAGGCAATAGACACTGTGCAGATACCTAAGCTGAGCCTTGTGTGGGGCACTTCAGCTGCCCAGTGTTTTGTGATTGCTGCTGGTTGGAGACATGGATGTTGCAATGGGAGTCACTGTATCTGGCCACTTCAGGGACCCTGTTTGAGGTTAATTGGTAAGGGAATTCCCATGTCTAAAGGGGTTTGAGCTGCCACATATCAAAGCTCACAGTTGGCTTTGATTCTTCTCTCAGTTAAATTAGTACTTTGGAGATTGCCCTCTTGCTTTTCTTCAGGTGGCCCAGCAGGAACCCAGGAAGGTCTTGACAGTGCTCAGAAAGCCAAGCCTCACACTGATGTGTCTTTAGACCTGCTGGGGTCTGACCCAGCTCCCACTGGAGCCAACAGTATGCCATGAGGAAATGAGCTGAGCTTTGGAAAAAGAAGTTAGGAGGTGCTTTCCTGTTGAGACATCAAATAGGCATAGCCACTGGGTAGGATTTGAGAGAGGAAATACCTGTAGATGGAGAGGACACTAACACATGTAGTTCCCTGTGGATGAGACATTTAACATATGGGGTTTGGGTTGGTCTTGGTTTTGGGGTTTTTTTTTGAGCTTCCAAAGAGATTCCCACTACTGTAATTTCCCCTTGTAATAAAAGATTTCAGTGTGTTCCAAATGCAGCTTCATGAAAAAGAAAAAGAAAAAGAAAAAGAAAAAGAAAAAGAAAAAGAGAAAAAAGAGAAAAAAGAGAAAAAAGAGAAAAAAGAGAAAAAAGAGAAAAAAAGAGAAAAAGAAAGTTTTAGTGTAGGAGTGACTGCACAAGAGAGCAAGACATCTGCAGAAAACCAGAAGGGATCATCAGGCTTGATGTCATTAGGAAAGGGCTATCTGGAAACATCTTTAGAGAAAGGAGCTCTACACCCCCTGCATCCCCTCTGCACACACACGTGTTTTCTCAAGAAACAAACCAAGATGGGCTGGGACTGGAGCTCATCTTACTGATTTTCTGTTGTTTCTATAGAATAATGGACCCTGGAGGATTGTGTGTTGGCTTTGAGCAATGCTTTGGTTGCAGGCTCTTTGGCCAGAGTCCCAATTTCTGCTCTCTATTTGCAAGAGGTCTGGGAGCTACTGCCAGACAAGTAATATCAGCAATCAGGACAATATTTTTATAACATTTTTTCCCCTTTGCACTTCTTTTTGCACACTGGCAAGTAGTGCCTGGTTTGTCTCCTGGGAAGGACAGCAGGGCCAAGAAGACCATGCTGAAAAGGGAGAGGAACTTCTTCCAAAGGGTGGGTGATGGAAGATGAAGTGTGAACTTATAGGAAATGGTCCTGAGAAGGTGCACAGGCTGTGGGGAAGGCACCTCAGCCAGATCAAGGGGTGTGTGGGGAAGCTGATACTGCAAGGAAGTTAATAAAGTGGTTTTAAACAGCAGTGGGAAAGGAGAGAAAAGAGACCAGGGGGTTGAGGGCTGATTTATTTCGTTTTATTTTTGCTAAATGAGTGCTGAGCAATCGAGTCTCTGTTGCCAGGAGTTTAGCAAAGAGAGATGTTAATGGATCTGCTCACCCAGTTTGGGGGTACTTTTTGCTTCCAGCCTCCTAGAAATAATATTTATAAGGCATGAGGAGCCATCATCCATGACTGCAATGGGAACCAACAAGGACAGCCCTTGCTACTTCTGTTGACCTGCAGGATGCTGTCAGGTTTCAATTTATACTCTCCACACAGGCAGAGCTAAAACCTTTCTGGATGGTTGTTGAAATCATGCAGCTCCTGTTAGCCACAGCTGGGTGAAGTAGCTGTTAGGATGTGATCATGTAATCACAGAATGTCAGGAGTTGGAATGGACCTTGAAAGATCATTTAGTCCAACCCCATGCCTGAGTATGATCACCTATATTAGATCACACAGGAACATGTCCAGATGGATCTTGAATGTCTCCAGAGAAGGAGACTCCACAACCTCTCTGGGCAGCCTTTCCCAGTGCTCTGTCACCCTCACGGTGAAAAATATCTTCCTTACATTCACATGGACCCTCCTCTGCTCCATCTTGGACCCATTTCCCCTTGTCCTATCACTGGCCATCACTAAAAAGAGCCTTGCTCCATCCTCTTAAAACTTACCCTTAACATATTTGTAAACATTAATTAGGTCACCCCTCAGTCTCCTCCAAGCCGAAGGGACCCATCTCCCTCAACCTTTCCTCAGAAGGAAGATGTTCCACATCTTGGTGGCCCTGTGCCGGGCTCTTTCAAGGAGTTCTGTGTCCTTCTGGAACTGAGGGGCCCAGAACTGGACACAATACTTCAGGTGAGGTTTCACTAGGGCAGAGCAGAGGAGAAGGGCCTCTCTTGACCTGCTAGCCACAGCCCTTCTAATACACCCCAGGATGCCATTGGCCTTTCTTGGCCATGAAGGCACATTGCTGGCACATGGTCATCTTGCTGTCCACCAGGTGGGACACGTCCCACCACAGCAGAGTCTGTGTTTGACTGACCAGCCCTCGGTTCCTCTACTTTGTCAGGAGAGGAACCAAATGGCCATTGTCTGTCCTACCTGCCACCAGCCTGAGGAGGGTTGGGATTAGCTTTCTTTTTTAGCCAGTTTACTTGAAGCAATGATCCTACTTGCAAATCTTTATCTGAAGTCTAAGCAAGGGAGATGTGCTGCCCATTTAGACAGTAGGCAGCTGACCTTTCCAACTGTTTATCTTGGAGGATGTTCCAATGACACCATTATCTCTATCACCTATAGTATATTTGAACAGAGCTTTGTCTTTCCTTCCCTTGTAAAGGTTTTGGACACGTAAAACTCCACTGGGCACACAGCCTACATCATTTCTCCAACCTGTCAATGTAGGATCCTGAACCCAGCACTCCCAAACCTCACATGGATGTTCTGACATGAAGACCAATGTGTGCTGAAGTTTGCCAGACTGTAAAATGACTTGGGGGTCAGCTTCTTCCATGGTCCAGGAAAAAAGGTTGCATGTGGGATAGATCTTGCTTTAAGGCAGCCTGTTCTTACAGCTACTTTTCAGGTGTCTTAACTTGGTTATATCTGCAAAGACCATTAACCCAACATTTTTTTCCTCCATTAAATACCAGTGGGGGTCACAACATGAGAGACAAGGTGTTTGGGACATCCATGCTATTTAAGAGTATAGTTTATCCCTTTGGAAAGACAGAGGAGAAGACTGCATGAGTCAAATTGTTACATATCTTCAGTACTGTATTTTCTATGTCAATTAAATCTATTTTCTTATTATCTTGTTTTCCAGGTCAACAATGCAGTTCCTAGCCTGGTTCATTTTGCTGATCCTCCTTCCTTGTTTCAGTACCACCAAAACCTGCTTCCCTGGCTGTAACTGCGAAGTGGAGAGCTTTGGTCTCTTTGACAGCTTTAGTTTGACCAAGGTGGACTGCAGTGGAATAGGCTCACATATTGTTCCTGTCCCAATCCCTCTGGATACCTCCTACTTGGATCTATCATCAAACAAACTGGAAACAATCAATGAATCCATGCTTACTGGCCCTGGATACACCACTTTGGTGAGCCTTGACCTGAGTTACAACAAAATTGCCAAGATTTCCTCCACAACCTTCTCCAGGCTTCGGTACCTGGAGTCCTTGGATCTGAGTCATAACTCTCTGGAAGTCCTTCCAGAAGACTGTTTCTCCAGTTCTCCTCTGGGTGACATAGATTTGAGCAATAACAAGCTTTTGGATATAGCTGTGGACATTTTTGCTTCAAAAGGTCAAGGAAAACCCCTGAATGTGGATCTATCCAATAATATGCTCAGCACAATCACAAGGCACCGTGAAAAGAGCATCCCCAACATCCAGAACTTAAATCTTTCAGGAAACAGGTTAACATCAGTGCCAAACCTTCAAGGGATTCCTCTCCGCTACTTAAATCTTGATGGGAACCCTCTAGTCAAGATTGAGAAGGCAGACTTCACAGGGCTAAAAGATTTGATTCATTTATCCCTCAGCAGCCTGCATGGCTTTGGAGAGTTGTCTCCTTATAGCTTCAAGGAACTACCAGCCCTCCAAGTTCTAGATTTATCCAGCAATCCTCACCTGAAGTCACTGAGTGCTGAAGTGGTCTTTGGTTTGAACTCCGTACAAGAGCTCAACCTCTCTGGGACAGGGATGTCATCCTTGCCAAAGACCGTGCTGAAATACCTGCCCTCCATCAAAAGCATCACCTTGGGGAAGAACATACAGTGTCTTAAGACCATCAAAGAAGGACAGTACCATCGACAGATTGGGCTGACTAAAAAAGAAGTCCTCAGTTGCCACGACAGCCATGGATCTGTAGCAGCAGCGCCTTATGTTTNGTGTGCCTTTTGTAAAACTGTCAATAATTTATATATTTGTATATGCCAATACTGAATTGTTTTGTGGATTTTATAAACTCTCAAATCCCGGCCCACGTCATCTGCAGGCTCCAGGTTCTGCTCCGTGCATTGAGGTCCTGCATGCAGCCTGGTTGCTCAAGAGCAGTGATGCTGGACAACAGGGACCAAGCCTGCTCTGCAGATCCTGGGGCAGAACAGCTGATCTGGAGCCCAACCTTGCCCCAGACACATTTGTAGGAGCAAAGCTGCGTCTCTCTATAGCACACACCAAAATGTACCAACTCCATAGCTGCTGGCTTACAAACCTGTGCACCATCTTTGGTTTTTTTTTTAATTACTATTCCCCACAAAGTGCCTTCTGGATGTTGCCTTCATTAGCAGCACCCTGCTCCCTGTCATGCACTTTCAGTCTTGAAGAAACAGTTCCAGACAAACCTGAATACAGGGTGCTCCTAATGCACAGGTTTTTACATGTTATTTGCATAGGTGTGCAATGAACATTGAGTAAGTTGAGAACTTTGCCCACAATTTTCTCCCTACATTCCCATTTCAATCCATTCCACATTAAATGACTTCAGGTCCAACCTTGGCAACCTCCTGCCTTTTAAACCTCAGCAAGCTATTGCTCAGAGATGATGTGCAGCAGGACAAGGGAAGCAGAGGGGTCTGCTAAGAGCCACGTCTCACCCAGGAACCAGGCTCCCATGAAGCAAATTAAATGTCTTGAAAAGTGAAGAGATCATTAAGCCTAGCTTTAAAAAAAAATAAATTAAAAGTCTATCCTCCCTTTTTGGGAAAGATTAGAAGAAAATTCTGACAGGGATTCTGATCTGGACAACCTTATCAAACAAGAAGACCCAGAGGATGTGAAATTAAGCTGTTCCATGCTGACATCCCCAATCTAAACCAATCTGTGACTCAGATGGGCTCAAGTGAGGAAGTTTCCAGCACCAAAATACTCACCATAAGATGCCAGAGAAGGAATTAAAACTGAAACCTGTGACCCTGAAGCACTTTGCCTATCAATGGAAAGATCTTTGGGTTTTTTCCAGGGTTGTGGCTTTTTTCCTCTCACACAGCTTGGCTGCCAACCAAAATCTGATAAAAAGTCTGGTCCTCAGAGATTTATTCTGGGTGGGTTTTTTTTTCCCTCTGTTGCTGAATTGCTGTCAAAGGAAAGGGGAGCCCCTCTCGTCCCCTTCTTCAAGGTAGGAGAAAACAGGGGAAGGCAGCACAGCTTGACTCTGTGAAGCCTTCAACCTGCTTATAGGAGTTCATGAAGTGGAGGTGTCTGCTGAGGTCTGGTCCAAACCTGGCACTCTGTCCTGGGGATGGGAAGGGATGTTGTGGATGGAGTTCCTGCTCAGGCTGGTCTGCAGTTTGGTCTCTAAACACAGCCTTGCATCAAGGCAACCTTCAATGTTTGAAGCTGGCTTAAGGAGGTCCATGCGAAGGTGAAGCAGATATAGACCCATCACACAACCCTCTGGGAATGTTGGGAGAATCCCAACCTTCACACTTACATTCCCAAAAGTCTTTGCAAATGGAAATCCTGTTGCCCAAAGTCTCCAGGGTTGGTTGAAACCTACTGAACCCATAAAAGCCAGTCAACACCCCATTTCTGTCTCCTCTCACATTTTCATCTATCCCTTTTTCAATCATGGATCTTAGGGTGGGTTTTAAACCCTTCCTCTCAGTGGTGGGGTTTTTCCTCCTCTATTGAGCCTTTCAATGCTCAACCAGCCTTCACAGCCACAAGAGAGATCTTAAAAAGGCAATGGGACTGCTTAGAGGCAGGGATTGGGGGCGGGGGAACAGCAACCCACTGCAGTGCAAGATGGGGGCCGTTTGGGAGGGAGGTGTTTTTTTTTAGTGGATCTTGCCTTTCTAAGAGAATACTTTTCTGCTGGCAGAAAATGTAATTTTTAACTAGTTGTTTAATTTTATAAGCCTGTACTTAGAACCAAAATGGTTCAGGAGATCACATCCTGTTAAAGTCACTGTTTTTGCACCACTGTGGTAAGTTTAAAACCCAATGTGACAATCCAGTTGAAGACTGCAAGACCTCCTTGTGTAATCCCACGCTAGCTGCTAGCTGAACAAGTCTTAGCAAAAGCTGGCAAATACCATTGCTGTGTTAGTTTGTTGTTTGGTTTTGTTTTTACAGAACCTCTGTGGCATTGTAAGGCTTTATGTGATGACTCATAATATAATAAAGTGATTTGGAGGAGAATAAACCCAGATCCCCTGGATTTGTTGCTGGGAGGGTGACAGCTGTCACTGGGTCTGAAGGGCAGGATGACTTCTCTCCTTGCTCTGCTCAACCCTACCAGTCTCAGAAGTGTTGCATCTCCAAACTGGGGGCAGGATTTGTCCCACTGTGCTTGGCTTGCTGTGCTTCTCACTGGCAGACAGGCTTGAGAGCTCCACTGGCTGACTCGAAGGGAGTTATGGACAAGCGGCACAAGGGTATCTGGAGCAACTTTCCTGCACCAGGATCTGCTCCAAAGCTTTTCAGAGGTGGTGGGGATGTCCTCATGGATTTGGCCAATCTGGGAGACAGGCTGCTAGGGTTGAGAGGCTGAGTGGGTGATGCAGGGAGAGCCCATGAGCTGTTTCACAAGTCGATGGGGGTTGGAGGAAGCGAGTGGCTGCAGGAGCGATGCCATAGCATGGGAAGCCACACACTGCCAAACCATGGTGCTTTCAGTGGTGAGATACACGTGGTCTAGCTGTCTCAGCACCACTCCATGAGGAGCAGGGACTTCTGCAAGGAGGGCTGAGAGTGTGCAGAGCTGTTGCAACTAAAGAATAAATAGAAACATCTTAGGAGGTCTTTACCCGCTCTTAAATAGCAAAAGTAATTTTAAGCATTTCTCAGTGCTGGGTATAAAAGTGATGCAAGCAGAACCCCAGTGAGGAAACCACCCCTAAGATGCTGCAGTGTTACCAGTCCTCCCAAACCTGTAGGAACAGCTGCTGCTTCCATCCAGGCAGGCAGAGCTGTGGGCTGACTGGAAGACACTGTTGTTGGTTCTTCATCTGCCTTTCCAAACTGCCCTGTCCTCCAGGACTGCAAGGTCTGGTTAGACCATAACCCGGGGTTAGATATCTCCAGGAGAGGCCATATCCTGCTCCAGCACTGTTATGGACTGTAGAGGAAAAGCTGTCACCAACCCTTAGAGATGACTGCCCCTTTGGTGTCCACCATTCCATTCTGTGAACATTAGACTACACCACCTTCTGGGGTTCCTTCTAGATGGGATCCCTCCTGCCCTGGGACAACAGGCTCAGCTGGAGTACTGGAGAGTGTCCTGCTGTCCCAGTCTGCCAGAGGATGGACATTGTCCAGTGAACAACAGGTTTGAAGCTTCCTTCTCCCACTTCCACGTGAATGACCCTCTGAAAGGATGATGTCCCAGCACTGTGATGGACTTTGTCCTTCCCAGGACTCCTTTGCCTTGTCAACTTCTCATTTTGCTAGTGATTTTATTGTTTAAATAGCTTTCCCAAAGCCCCCTGCATGGGAAGAAGCACTCAAGACTTCATCAGCAGCAACATTACCCACTCACACGTCCCTCCCCACGGCAGGACTTGGACATCTGAAACAGAGCACTCATGTCCCCATGGAGGAGGACAAAGCACATGATGGCTTCAAGCTTGGGAAATTTGCTGAGGCCCTCATGCCAACTTCCTAAAGCTGCTGTCAGCTTGATAAGATGATGGGATGGACTAAGCCCTGGTGTCAGACATCACCCCAGCCACCCACACCAGGAAAGACGGCCAGGCTGGTTAGCTGCAAGCTGGTGTCCAGGACCAGCATAGCTCTGAAGCTGGATACATTTGCCCTGGCAAGCAAGACAGGCTTTTTAATTAGAAGCTGAATATTTTTAGGAGCAGGAAAACCTCAGTGGAAGCTGGGCAATAAGGATAGGATGGGTTAAGGAGGAGGAAGAAGTGGCTGAGCTGGCATTTGCAGCACTCTGTCTCCTGGAGGGTTATCAGCATCTCACCCCTCTTCCCAACACGTTGTGAAAGACATCAAGGATTCCTTCTCCCATCCATCTCATGCCCAAGGCAGCACTTATAAAAATCCTTTTTATTTGAAAAGATGCATTTCCCAGTTCCCAAAAGCTCCCATTTCCTTCTTGCTGGTCTGTTGGAACCGTTTCTCCTGGCTGTCAGCTGTCAGCCTACAGAAGTCCCTCGCTGACTGATTATGTGACTGACTTCATAGCAGCAGTAGGTGCCGTCCCTTTTAAAAATAGCTGTTCCTATGAACATTTTCCATTTTGAAGGAGGTTTTTATTTCCAGAGCATTTGTTCCACACACCCTGGCTTGGTCAGGCAGGAAAAAAACAGATGCACTCTTGCCATGCCAGAAAATAACGCTGCATGGTTGGGCATAATCCTTCTGGCTCCCCCAGGATCTGGGAAAACTCTGGGGCAGCGAACCCCTTTGTCCTGTGCGTGCTTCTAGAGGCAGTGCCATAGCGTTATTCCTGCCCCATCACCCCTGAGACATCCCCTTCCTTCCTGAGTGGATAAGTGGACCTGAGAACCTGATTAAAAGGTAGAAAATTGGAGCTGAATCTAGGCCATCAGATAAATCCTTTCAAGTAATAAGCAGGGCCCTTAATCACAGCTTTTGTCTCCTAGCATTTGTATGCCTGTGTGCACGGCATCCCTCAGCGCCAGAACAACACCCACCCCCCTCCTGCCCCATCTCCATCCCTGCCCTGCCTTTCATTAATGGCATTCAAATGGAAGTGGTTCATTCTGCCACGGAGGAGCACCCCAGAGAAGGCAGCAGCCCGCTGGGCCAGGCGCCGGGCATCCTTCAGAAGTAAAACCCCTGACAGCTGCAAGGGGGTTCAGGTAGGGAGATGTTTGGGCAGGGAGATTTTCCCTGCTTCTTGCAGGGCAGTTGGACTAGATGACCTCTGGGAGTCCCTTTCAACTCTAATCATTCTATGATTCTGTGTGCTGCCACCCCACCCAGCTCCATCATCTCTGGTGGTCCAGCCTCCACTCCAGGTGCACCTCAAAGGGGATGAATCAGCCTGAAAAAAAAACAAAACCAAACCAAAAAAAAACCTCAAAAACACACAAAAAACCCTCAAATATATATATTTTTTTCCCCTGGAAACTTCCCCACCGCTGTGGTGATGTCCTTTAACCCCCACCGCTGCCCGCTTGGACCTCTGCTCCACACACTCCCTCCTCTTCCTCGTTAGCGGTGGATGTGTGTCACGGCGCTTGCCGGTAATTGACTGGGGCCCTGCTGGGAATTCGAACCTACATTTCAAAGGGGTTGTTAACCTCCTTTTCCTTCTCTTTGAACTGTTCCACTTTATTGTAGGTTAAAGGAAACACACGTCTCCTTCCTCCTGGAGCACTTTTTGACGGGAGCCTGGCACGTTAGAGCTGGTGGGGTTTTTACCAGCAATGATGTTGTTGGTATCTTGATGCTAAGTGGTGTGTGATGGATTTTAGTGGGATCCAGCTTGATTTTGGAGGAGTCTGAAGGTAAAGGAATGGTTCAGAGATGCTTATGGGGCTTGTAGAGGTACCTCCCCTATGAGGACAGGCTGAGGGAGCTGGGCTGGTTCAGCTTGGAGAAGAGAAGGCTGCGGGGGGACCTCATTGCAGCCCCCCAGGACTTAAAGGGAGCGTATGGACAGGAGGGGAATCAGATTTTTACAAGGGTAGATAGTGGTAGGACAAGGGGATGGAATGAAGCTGGAGGAGGGAAGGTTTATGTTGGATATCAGGGGGAAGTTCTTCACAGAAAGAGTGGTGAGGTGCTGGAAGGGGCTGCCCAGAGAGGTGGTGGATGCCCCAAACCTGGAGGTGTTCAAGGCCAGGTTGGATGTGGCCCTGGGCAACCTTGTCTAGCTCCAGGCCTGGAAGTTGGTGGCCCTGCCTGTGGCAGGAGGGTTGGAGCTTGATGATCCTTGGGGTCCCTTCCAACCCAGACCATTCTGTGATTCTGTGCTTCTGTGATAACATTGCTGTCCTGGAAGCATGTGGTAGGGTCTCAGCCCACAGAAGACCAAGGCAGATCACCCAGAAACTAGGTTCAAGCCCGTCTTCTGTGATGGACTTCCAGGGTGGAAAGGCACATGAACAATAACTTTTCCAAAATGTGTTTCCATGGGAGGTTCACTCCACTCTGTGACTGCAGAGCAGCAGAGAGTTTGTCCTGACCTTCATTTCCATTGCATCAAAACCAGAATTTGTGCATCTCTTACCACAACAGAAAGTTTTCCCATATGGTTGATGCTGTGCTAATCATGTCTGAGGGGCTGGTGTATGTTCAATACCCGTCTTAGTAAGTCCTTGAGAGGAACTATCTGAAAACTTTCTTTTTATTTTCATTTCAACTGCCCTTAAAACAGGATGGTAAGTCTTCCACTTGCCCATGGATCTTCTATGGTCCCTAATTAAACTACACCAGGCTTTTAAGTCCCCTTCTGCCAATGACTGTCCTTACCTTGTTAGACTCACCTATAGGTTAATGTTTACATCTCAGAAGATTCCCAGATTTCCACTGAGCCCTGGTCACTGACCTTCAGCTTTTGTGAGGGAGAGCACATCAGTAAAAACCTCAGCCAATGCAGATGTGCTCTCCCTCACACTCATGCTGATGTGTCTGACTTCATGGTTACCATAAACAAAGTGCTTGTAGTTACCACAGGGTCAGCTAGCACTCATAAAACCTCATTGTGTTCATCAAACATTAGAGAGCTTTTATTAAAGCATAAATCAATCTGTGCTCCTCAATAACCTTTGGAATATTTCTGAAGAACAATATTCTATATTCTTTTCTTGCTTTACCTGTACTTATTGCCATCATGTCTTGTAATGTTTCAGTGATTACAAAACCTGAAATAATGGATAGATGTATTTGATGGGAGAACTGGGCATCTCTGGAGGTAATTCTCAAAACTGATAAGCTGCTGTATCTAAGGTAAGAAAATCCTGAAGAGGATTGGTTTGTTCTATAAGATGCACCAAGATAAAAGCATTCCTGTTTGTTCCTAACCTAGTCTCTTTTGCATGAACACAAGGGGCAAGAATTTTCCCTATTTTGTGACTGATCCTAATCATCAGCATAAAATTCCACTTCATCCAGAAGGATTTATTCATAGAGCATTTTTACATTTAAATTTTTTTTTGTTACAAAGTTATTGCTTAGCTTCCAAGCACCCAACAGCTGTCTGTTGCCATCTGGGATCTGCATCCTAGAGACTGCAGAGGTGAAAATCCCCCTTGAATAAACAGGAAGGGAGAGGGTACAGAACATATCCCTATGATATCCCATGCAAAACTGTTGTAAGATTGCTCTAACTGTGTGTCATACCTTTCAAAAAGTCCAGTGGGCTTCTCTCTTTGGAAGCTATTTCACAGTTGGTTTTGAATTCACTAGTGGGGCATGTTTCCACCTCCAAATATTCCTCCTAACAGCATTCTTGTCTGCTACTGCTCATCAGCTGCTTCTATGTTCCCACACAAGCAGTCCAGTCTCTGCTCCATGGGAGGAGTGTAGATACTTGGTGATGCCAGGGAAAGAAGTTTAATGAGATTTAACCAAGGCAAGTGTAGGGTATTGCATCTGGGGAGGAACAACCCCAGGGACCAGTATTGGTTGGGGACTGGCCTGTTGGAGAGCAGTGTAGGTGAGAAGTACCTTGGGGTCCTTGTGGACAGCAGGATAACCATGAGCCAGCAATGTACCCTCATGGCCAAGAGGGCTAATGGCATCCTGTGGTGTGGTTAGTAGGTCAAGAGATGTCCTTCTCCCCCTCTACTCTGCCCTGGTGAGACTGCACCTGGAATATTGTGTCCAGTTCTGGGCCCCTCAGTTCCAGAAGGACATAGAACATGTAAGCATAGGAGAATNGGGGGTTGGACTGGATGATCCTTCAAGGTCCCTTCCAACTCCTGACATTCTGTGATTCTGTGAGAGAAGCACATGTGGGGTGGTCCCTTGTGTGACCTCTGCCTGATGCTGAAAGGTGCCACGGACCATGTGCCATCCCTGAGCCACAGATCAAGGCCCAGAGTGTGATCAGAGACTCCTGTCACAGGGAAAGTGTATCTGAGGCCAGGGGTAATAAAAGGGCAGTCGCAGCCAGCAGTCCATGGGTGACTAATTAAGGCAGTAAAAGCGGTGTCTGGAATTTCTTAGGCTTCCCTTGCCTGGAAACTAAAGTCAGAGCTACAAACTCTGCGCTGTACCAGCATCCCAAAGCAGAGCAGAGACACCACATCTGGCAGGGACCCCTGCCTAGACTCACCAAGAGGATACTGACATTAGGGTGACAGCCCCAGCAGCCTGATAAGTTAGAAATTCCTTCAGTTTCTCTCTTCAAACCACAGAAGAAAAGTCCCAGGACAAGTCCCCAGTTCAGTGCCACAGGTCCCTGTCTCCTCTGTTGCAGAAGAGAAGCTGGTTGTCCCCTCTGAATCAGCAGTTTCACATGATAGAGCAGAGCTATGCTGTTTCCATCAGAGCTCTGGAGCACCATTAGCTTAGATTTTCATCCAAGCAATGAAGTCCTGGTTTTGGCAGGTTTATTTGCTTTAGCTGACACCTGGCCAAGGTGTTTTTGCTGCAGTTGGACCTACCTGTCTTGTGTCCCACCAGCTTGGGTCTCTCCTCATCACACTTCTCTATCCTTTTTTTTTAGCATGGACAAAGAAAGTTTGTGTGCATACCCAGCTAAGCAATGGGGATAGCTACAGATTGGGAGTTGGAGAGGGTCTTTAGGGATGACAGGATGCACCCGAGGGTGCTGAGGGAGCTGGCAGGATCCATTGCTAGGCCCCTCAGTTCCAGAATGATATAGAACTCCTTGAGAGAGGCAGTGCAGGGCCACCAAGATGATGGAGTGGAACACCTACCTTATGAGGACAGGCTGAGGGAGCTGGGTCTCTTCGGCTTGGAGAAGAGGAGACTGAGGGGTGACCTCATTAATGTTTATAAATATGTTAAGGGTAAGTGTCAGGAGGACACAGCAAGGCTTGGTGTTGGCCAGTGACAGGACAATGGGTCCAAGCTGGAACATAGAAAGTTCCATCTTAATATAAGGAGGAACTTTTTNGCAGGGGGTTAGACTAGATGATCTTTCGAGGTCCCTTTCAACTCCTGACATTCTGTGATTCTGTGATTCAGACTCCAAACATCTCCTTTGCATACCCCAAAATCCCTGAGATTCAAACATTTCTTTAGAAAGTACTTGGTTGTCCAAAAACAGAGGTTTCCTCTCCATCTTGCAAAGAAGGTGCTGGGCAGCTGGGCACAAGCAAGGATGAGCATTTTGGATTTGCTTTTATCTCTTCCCTCCTTCAAACTCAAGATGTGCTTGAAATCCTAGAAGAAAGCTGCACGGGCTTTCCCAGGGATTGGACTAACCTCATAAACAGTTGTAAAACAAAAAATCCCAGAAGCTGTCAGGCTTTGGTGGTCCAGCACATGGTAGGTCTGCCCTAATAGTTGCAAATTCTACACTCTATCTCCTATCTGCCTCATGATGACTAGGGAGAGAGGGAGATGGTGTGTGCTCATGGCAGTCCTCTCCTGGCTTCTTCCACCAGAGTAGTCCTAGGGATAGCAGAGGGGATTGTCTCTGCTCTTGGAGCCCAAAACAAGGTATCACATTGTTGTCCTTGTCACAGGGTCTGCCCCATTGCTGTTCCCATCAGAGCCAACTGCAGAAAATCTTTCCAGGGCTGGTTCCACCCTGTACAGCACAGATACTGAGAATGTCCCCTATCCCTCACACCCTCAACTCTGTTTACATGCATACAGTGTGAGAAGGTCAAAATTACATGGGAATGTTTGCCTTCACCCTGGGAGCTGTGGGTAGCAGGGATGACAGGAACAAGTAGCATACTTGGAGCTGTTGAATGCATCTGCATTGCTCCATTAAGATAACACCCAGCATCATGGCTTGAGTCCTAGAAGCAGGGGACTCAACAGCCAACTCACCCCTGAAATCATCTTGGCACCAGCCAGATCCACCCTTTGTGACAGGAACATGCCTTGGTTACCTTTGAAGATCTGCAGCAATAGAAACATCATTTTGCTTTCTAAAGAAGCAAACCTCAGCCTTTATTTTTCCCTTCCAATCACAAAATTATAGAATCCCATACTGGTTTGGGTTGGAAGGGACCTCAAACTCCACCTAGTCCCACCCCTATCAAGGACACCCTCCACTAGACCAGATTTCCCAAAGCCCTATCCAACCCAATCTTGAACACTTCCAGTGATGGGGCATCCACAGTTTCTGTGGAAAATTTGTTCCAGTCCCTCTACCCACACAATAAAAAAACCCTCCCTTATGCCTAATCCAAATTAAAAGCCCCAGCTTCTAACCTGAATCTTCTCTAGATGCTCCTGAGAAGGTGACTCCTTATCCTTGGAGGAGACTGAGCGGTGACCTTATTAATGTCTATACACATGTTAAGGGTGAGTGTCAGGAGGACAGAGCCAGGCTCTTCTCAGTGATGGTCAGTGATAGGACAGGATGGTCAGGCTTCCCAGAGGCATTGTGGAGTCTCCTTCTCTGGAGACATTCAAGACCAATCTGGAAATGTTCCTGTGTGATCTAGTCTAGATAATCCTGCTCTGGCAGGGGGGTGGACTGAGTGATCTTTTGAGGTCCCTTCCAACTCCTGATATTCTGTGAGTCCCCTGGACTTGTTCCAACATCTCCATGTCCTTCTACTAGGGGCCCCAGAGCTGGATGCAGCACTGCTGTGGGGTCTCACCAGACTGCAGTAGAGGGGTGAGAATCCCCTCTCTCAATCTGTTGGTCATGCTTCTGGGGATGCAGCCCAGGACACTGTTGGCTTTCTGGGATGTGAGCACACATTGCCAGCTCAATCCTTTAACCCCCAGCATGTACCAATACATGGAGATTGCCTTGACCAATGTACAAGACCTTGAGCTTCACATGGGTTCACTTCTCAAGCTTGTCCATGTCTCTCTGTATGGCATCCTGTCCCTCAGGAGTGTCAACTGCTCACCTCAGCTTCGTGTCAGCAAAATTGCTGAGAGTGCACTCAGTCCCATCTCTGTGTCATTGATGAAGACATTAAATACTACTGGTCCCAGTACAGACCCCTGAGGGATACCATCTGGACATTGAGCCACTACTTCGTGCATGTGACCATCCAACCAACTCCTCTTCCATTGAATACTCCACCAATCAAATCCATTTCTCTTCAACTCACAGAGAAGGATGTTATGATGGACTGTGTCAATGGCATTCCATGAATCCAGAAAGATGACAGTTGTATCTCCTGTCCACTGATGTAGTTGCTCCACTACAGAAGGCTAGGTTAGTGAGGCCCTTAGTGAAGCCATGCTGGCTGTCTCAAATCACCTCCATGTGCCATAGCATAGCTTCTAGAAAGATCTGTTTCATGATCTTCCCAAGCACAGAGGTGAAGATGACAGGGCAGTAGTTCCCAGGGTCCTCCCTCCTACTCTTTTTAAGAATGGGTGTAATGTTTCCCTTCTTCAAGGCATCAGGTATTTCACCTGAGTACCATGACTTTACAAATATCATGAAGATCATATATGAATGTTCACCACTATTGACTCAGAAATCCCTGATACTCCTCTCTAGTCCCTGTTTGGAAGAAGGCATCATGACAAGGTGGATGGAGGAGAAAGTTAACCATCTGCAGCAAGGGAGAATTAGCTGCTGTAATAACATCTTACAAAGCAATAGGCCTGGGTAATTCACAGCCAGGAGTCATCAAGAAATGATCAGGAAAGTCATTAACATTAAATCTAACAAGTTTTTGGAGCCCTCAGGAAGGAGAAATGTGTTGTCACAGGGCTTGGGTCATGGCAACATGGGCAGAGGAGAAGAGGACAAGAAGAAGGGTGAGTGGCCTCAACTCTTAATAAAGCAATAGAGCAGTTAATTTGGGATTTCATCTACAACTTTGTAATTTGGACAAATGCACATATGTCTATAAACACAGTCAGATGGCAGAGCAGAAAGCCTTCATCAGCATTCACCATGTTCCAGCCTCTGAGGCACTGCTGATAAAGGCAACTGTGGTGGTTTAATACATCGCAGCTCCTCCACGGCATTCTGCTTTCTTTTTTTCCTTCTACACAGATGAGAGTAACAAAATGTCATTAAATGGTGTCAGAACTGTCCTCCTGATAGATCTAAAGACATGGATGTAAAGTGATGTAAAGTGATGGGGATCACAAATCACTTTATAATCCAGAGACTGGTCTGGATTGAATGGAACCCCAAGGGTCATCAAGTTTAAACCCTCCTGCCACAGGCAGGGCCACCAACCTCCAGGCCTGGAGCTAGAAAAGGTTGCCCAGGGCCCCATCCAACCTGGCCTTGAACACCTCCAGGGTTGGGGCATCCACCACCTCTCTGGGCAGCCCCTTCCCTC
>VXBZ01004139.1:27847-55586 GCA_013399135.1 Heliornis fulica | reverse complement strand
CCTGCTGCCACCCCTCTGCTGATGGAGCCCAGGAGACCATTGGCCTTCTGAGCTGCCAGAGCTCACTGCTGGCTCATGGTCAGTTTCTCATGCACCAGGACCCCCAGGTCCTTCTCAGCAGGGTGACTCTCCAGGAGCTCTTCTCTCAGCCTGTAGATATGTCTGGGATTCTTCTGGCCTAAGTGCAAGACATTGCACTTTACAGTGTTAAACCTCATGAGGTTCACCAGGACCCACTTTTCAAGTCTGTCCAGATTCCTCTGGATGGCTTCCTTTCCTTCTACTGGGTCAATATGCCCCTTTTCTTGTCAATATTGTGTCAATATAACCCTTTTCTTACCAGAGATGCATTAACACAGACAACAGTGGAGAAGCAGATGGAAGGAGGTCTAGGCATGGTCTGTGGGATTGGAAACACACTGGACTGATAGATTCATCTCTGGAAGGAGGGATGGTCAAAGGGGTGTCCACATGGAGACCAAATATCCTGCCAGAGTCCCCCAGAAGGGAAAAAGACTACCTTGAACTGCAGTGATTTGGGGGGTGTTGTGAGAGCCAGCCAAGCTGATAGACCAGAAGCTGATGCCCCACAAAGGTCTTGGGCATCCAAAATCAGGAAAGGTCCTGCCTTAGCACACAGTAGGATAGGACTTCTGGGAGGTGACAGGGTGGTTCTGCTGGCCACACACCCAAAGCTGGGAAATAGCAGAGGGACAGGGATTAGATGCACAACCTGTCAACATAAAGATTTAGGAATATAACCTTATTCATCAGAAGACTGATAAAGGACAGTTCATGGGGAAAGCTTCTGACAACAAGGCAGAGAAAGGGGAGTTCTTCAGCCACGTTGATAAAGGGACTAAGATGATGTGATGGGAAGATAGCCCAGATTAATTCAGCCTTTGAAGTGGACATCATCTCACTGCTATGAAGGTAATTAAATATTGGAACAGCTTATCAGGGAGGCTGACGAGTCACCAGTGCTTCTTATGTTGAAATAAAGATTAGGTATCTATGAAAGGAGATGCTCTAATCCAATTTCTGGGGAAAAAAAATCTATTTTCTGTATACTGAAGGTCAGGTAAGATGATCCTCACGGTGCCTTTTGACTGTGCAGTACATTTAGGAAGCATAAAGTCCCCTGTGTAAGGATCCATCTTCATCTGGTACATGATGTGGTCAGGCAAATCAAGGGGAAATGCACAATACAGGCTGAGATCCCAGCTCAAAAGCACGCAGCCAGTGCTGGGAACAGATTTCAGAAATTCCTGGCTCTCATCCCATTAGCCTACTGGAAGATAGATAAGCTTCCATATTTCTTCAAACTTTGTATGAATCACATAATCACTTAGAGGTTTTTGGTTTTCCCTGGTATTTATATTGCAATAAAAATACACAGTCTGATTGTAGTGAATTGATATGGGACAGAAAGGTTTCCTCTGCCCTAACAGGGTTTAAAGTCTCTCTGATGACACAAGGCAAGCAAGAAAGTACTCAGCTGCCCTCAGCAGTGGAATCCTGTGTATACAGTGCTCCAGCAACTCAATGAGATCATGCAACATGTTCCTCCATGCCAGAAACAGGAGGAAGAACAGCAGACAAACCTT
This sequence comes from Heliornis fulica, assembly GCA_013399135.1. Lineage (NCBI taxonomy): Eukaryota > Metazoa > Chordata > Aves > Gruiformes > Heliornithidae > Heliornis > Heliornis fulica. The sequence continues at coordinate 53,979 of VXBZ01004139.1, read as the reverse complement.
GGAAGAGCAGATAAATAGAGTGGTTGTGATGGAGAAAGGGGTGCAGGCTGCAGCAGGATATGGCCAAAGCCAGAATCTATCCAAACAAGACAAACTTCTGGATGATGTCATCTTCAGGGGTAACAATGGCCAAGAAGCACCAAGAATAAGGGCTGGAAATCATTCATCCAACATGGAGAAGTGCCAGAATAAGACAGATGGAGAAACTCTTGCAAGTGGCTGTTTCTTCCTGCTGATTTAAAGGGACACCGGGGTGATTGGTCTAGATGGAGACACTAACACTTGAGACATCATAAATCAGGTGAGATGAACTCTAAACAATCAAAGGAGTCCCAGACTGAAACAGTCATAACAGGGAGGCATTTCTCTAGGGCAAAGTGCTCTCTCTGACTCAGTTTCTCAGCCACGAAAAATGACTTTCAGCATAATCTGTCTAGAATGATCTACAGCTCATCTAACGAGAAAAGGGAATTTCAAAGTGACTCAAACCACTTATGAAATCAGGTTGCTTTGTGGACTTCCTATGCTGGCTGAAGATGATGCTTAAAATTCCCAGTGTCAGAAGTGTAACCTAGAAGGGTAACCACACTTCCAGAGTGGTGGGATAATTTTTTTTGTTTTGGTTTTAGAGGGGTTTTTTTGTTTGTTTTAATTCTTCTTTTATAATGTAGCTCAAAGCAGGCAACCCCCTCCCTCAAAAACAAAACAAAACAAAACAAAACAAAAAACAAAACAAAACAAAAAACCTTAAGAGAAAACAGAAAGGTAAAAATAAAAAAAAAAAGAGGAAAAAAGGGTAAAGCTAAGACATGTTAAATAATCCAGAATAAAAAGAAAATGTTTCCTTGTGGGTAGAAAGGGAACACTGAGCATTAAGCCACAATGAAGTCACTTCAGTTTTTTTTTTAATATTTGGTGGGTTTTTTTTTTAAACATTTTGCTGACACACACCCCTCAGAGAACCCCTGTGCTTCAAATAGAATAGTTTTTTTTTTAATCTTTGTGGTTTCAGTCACTGAATGACAAAATCCATTTTCAGTTCAGGTTTCTCAGGTAGCCCTGGGTATTGGTGATACAGATGCCCCTGTTCACCACACATCTCTGGGGGAGAAGAGAAAATGTAGCAGTACTAGTGAACACACATGCACTTATACACTGAGGGATGGTGGACTCACCATCTCTGGAGGTGTTTAATAGGTATGAGGAGGTTGTGCTTAAGGACATGTATCTAGAGGTGGACTAGGCATGGTTAGGGTGTGGTTGGACTCAATGATCTTAAAGTTCTCTTCCAACCTAAGTGATGCTATCATTGTGTTTGCAAGGATCAGGGTCTGAAGGGTTTCCCTCTCTTGCTCTTCCTTGGCTGTCTCAGGTTGCTGCTCCCAATAGGAACAGAATCCTTCTAAGCTTCTCCTGTGTGATGCTGCATGGATCCTGCTTCCTCCCATGGGCTGAACCTACTGCAAGGTGACCCCTCTGCCTATGGGGCTTGATCCAGCTCCACAGTGACAGGGAAAAAGGAATCCTGCAGATGTTGAGGGGTGACCATGTCACATTACCAAGGTGGGAAGGACAAATAAAACAACCTTCAGCTAGACCACAGATCACAGATTACAGAATATTAGGAACTGGAAGAGACCTCGAAAGATCACCCAGTCCAATCCCCCTGCCCAAGCAGGATCATCTAGACTAGATCACATAGGAACGTGTCCAGATCAAAAGCTCCCCAGACTGTGTCATAGAAAATTCCTGAGAAGAGGGTGAGATATTTCTCAGAGCACTTTTCTTGACTCCAGCCACATCCCTGAATCCTCAAGAAGTTACAATGAGAGGGGTGGTTTCTAGCAGCCTTCAAAGGTCGAGCCTGACTGGTGTCCCTTCAAACCTATGTGAGTCTCACACTGCCACATTCTGCAGCAAGGAATTATGACAAGAAGAATCATAGAACCAATTTTTTATTAGAGAAGAAGAGAGACAAAGAGTGGAAAAAAAAGAAATAACAAAGGAGAGGAGAGGCCCATGCAGTAGGTTCAGCCCATGGGAGGCAGGATCCATGCAGTATAATTTAGGGAGGGGAGGGAAGGAGGAGGAGGAGGAGAAGAAGAGGAAGAGAAAAGAAGCAAAAAACTCACCTAGCCTAAAGCCCTTACCCTGTAACTGTCTCAATGTCCAGGGCTTACTGCCACACCAGAGATGGAATTACAGTTCTGCAGGAAACTCAATGAAATAATGATTAGCCTTTGGATTTAATTAGCATGTCTGTGCATCAAAACATTCCTTGTGGCACCAGGGAACTCAGACCCAAATCTCTCAGGCCTGAGTACTAGGAAAGCTGATTTCCCCCTTCTTTTGGTCACAGGCACTTTGTTTCTAGTGCAGAGCAAGACCTCAAGTGGAGAGTGCTCAAGGTGGCCTGTGAAGCCCAACCAGCAGGTTCAAGTAGTCCACAAAACAATTACCTCTAGGTGCTTCTCTCATGTTATCCAAAGCCAGTAGCATTGTCTTCCTTTTACAGATGGGGAAACTGAGTCACAAAGCACAGAGCTAAGACCACAATGTACCCACAACACCTGCCATGATAGAAGGCAGCAGGAGGAATAAATTCCTGCCTGTTCATTCTCAATGGACACTCTGCAAGACCAACCCTGTAATTGTAAAAGCGAGTGATGGGAAGATGTTGGAGGCCAGTAAATTAGGACAGGTTTATTTTACAGGCAGGAACTGTAACACACTCAGAGGAAATAGCAAGTCTTGGGTTTCTAAGACAGGCTGCTGAGACCAAGAAGAGAGACACAATTAGTTTAATTTTAATTAATTTAGTTTAAAAGTGTTCATGCTAATAGCTATATGTAACACCAACAGCTTTTGCTCAACCAGCTACGGAGCTTCTGGAAACTGCTCCTTTCATACCCATGGAGCAGGAGCTCCAAACTGATGTGAGACCAGAACTTGACCACTTCCATGCTGATTTTCTGCCCAGTCCCTTTATGCTCCTCTTCTTTATCACAGTTATATTTATCCTGCATGTCTGACATTTATCCTGCATGTGTTTGTGATGACTTGGGGGGTGGCAGCAATCCCCTAAATAACAAAGCTCCCCACTCATCCTTCCACCACCTGGGCATTTTGTTAACAGCTTGGCAGGGAAATTGCTGCACAAATTACACAGCTTATCCTTTGGGATCCTCACACAACTATCACACCAGACAAAATCCACAGGGAAACAGAAGCTGCTTCTTCATCCCTCTGCCTGCAAAGATTTTTACCCAGAAAGAGAACAAGTTGGTTCCTACAGCTGGTTAACAGAGGGCTTGCAGAAACAAGATGCACACTGTATTTGGTATAAAGGAAAAAAAAACCCCTGTTGGCTGCAGGGCCTGCTGATCTCAGATGATTTAGAGCTGTGGTCTTATAAAATTACAAAATTACAGCTAATTGCACTGTCACAACACAAGCACTGTAGTTTCCAAACACTTACAACAAAAGTCTATTGTCACTTCATGCAGCTCCCAGCATCATCATGCAGGGATGAAATTTTCCAATTCTCCCATTTAATAGGGATCTACATAGTGTTTTCTGTAGGTTGGCCAAGCCTAACTGTTCTACAGGCTTGAAATAGCCAGTGTGCAAGTGTGATTCACTATTTGTTGTTGCTCAGAACCCTGAAGCCTTACAAGTGGAAAGACCCCTCAGCTCCAAGCAGCTTCAATGGGCCAAAACTGTTTATTTTTTAGTATGTTTTTTGTGGGCAGGGAACTAAGAGATTAAAGAACCCACTCCATCATCCTCTCACTTGCATGGCCAAGCCTTGAACCAATAGCTCTTAAACCCTTCTCTATACATCTGATTGTTGCTCTGTACCACAGTCTGTAAGCAGAGTACATGGGGCTGGAGCTGTTTCTCTAGTATTGCCATGAGATAGACTATGTTCCTCTAAAACAAATAGCTGCCTGCTTTCTTTTCTGGCTTGCCATGCTCCTCCTTTTGCAATAAATAGGATTCCACCCTGGAGAACAAGGGATCTCAGTGTGCTGCTCCTAATTAGGAAGGTGTTCAGGAGAAAAGAGGAGGGAACAAATAACTTCCTCATAAATCATTTGCAATGAAAGGAGTGGAGAGGCTAATGATTTTAAATGGATACTTTGGCAATTCCTTTAATGAGAAGGAGCAGGTAATTATGTTGACCTTGGAGATCACATTATTCTCCTTGGGCTAGAGGAAAGAAATGATAGATTGCCTAGTACTAGCTAAGCAAGGGGTGATGTTACAGAAGACTGACACAGCCAGTAGCTGACCAGGGAAAGGAGCATTTGCTATATCGTGTCACTCATTTCCTACCTCCTAAATGCTTGTTGTTGTGCCTGGTTTTCCTTTTTATTTTATTTTGGTGATAGTTTTGGGCCCTCAGGTGTGATTATTCGTTCCTTCTTTTGAAGGAAAATGTAATATATTGGAGGTTGGGTTTTGAGCTGTCTTTGCATCCAGAATTTTATCAAGAAGCCAGTGGCCTTCTGGATAACTGATCCTACAAAGCAGCCTTCCACCACCCCCAAAAATTGAGGAAAACTGTATTTTCCTAATGGAGCAGAGTAGAGAAGTCCTCAAGGTTCAACTCTGAGCCTGATACAATGCCAGGCTCTTCTCAGTGATGGTCAGTGATAGGGCAAGGAGCAATGGGTCCAAGCTGGAGCAGAGGAAGTTTCATGTGAATGTAAAGAAAAACCTTTTCCCTGTGAGGGTGACAGATCACTGGAACAGGCTGCCCAGAGAGGTTGTGGAGTCTCCTTCTCTGGAGACATTCAAGACCAATCTGGACATGTTCCTATGTGATCTACTCTAGGTGAACTTGCTCAGGCAGGGGGGTTGGACCAGATAGTCTTTCAAGGTCCCTTCCAACTCCTAATTTTCTCCGATTCTGTGATTCTGTGTAATCCCAGAGCTGTGTTACACTGAGCAGGGAGCCACTTACTATGAGAGTCTGACTTTGAGAAGACACCCTCCTATGGTTACTGAGGGTCTCTATACCATGAGAGAACTGAGCATGTTGGGTCAAAAGTAGAGACAGCTCAAGAGGTGTCTGGATGCCAACCTGTGTGATCTGCTCTAGGGAACCTGCTTTGGCAGGAGGGTTGGACTCGTTGATCTCTCAAGGTCCCTTCCAACCCCTATATTTCTGTGATTCTGTGTTCTGTGACAAGGCAGAAGGGCAGGAATTGGGGATTTTTTTCTGTCTGATGCAGATATCTCCATTCAGGCTAGCACCCTAAACCAAACAGAGGTGAACAGGCACTGCTTTGTATGAATCATCTCATCCAAGGATGAGGATCTGAAGCAGGATTGCTGAACTGCACCACAGAAGCACCTATTTCCCTCCATTGAATATTGAGGAAGATGAGGGTGACCAGTTCTAGAGAGGTGAAACAAGTACCACAAGTGCACAACAGTACAAGAGGGACACAAAACTATTGGAGAGTGTCCAGAGGAGGGCAACAAGGATGGGGAAGGATCTGGAGGGAAAGTTTTACTAGGAGAGGCTGAAGTTCCTGTGTTTGTTCAGCCTGGAGAAAAGGAGGCTGAGGGGAGACCTCACCGTGGTCTGTGGCTTCCTCATGATGGGGAGTAAAGGAGCAGGTGCCAATCTCCTCTCTTTGGTGACCAGGGAGAGAACCCAAGGGAACAGCATGAAGCTGTGGCAGGGGGAGTTTAGGTTGGTTGTCAGGAAGAGGTTCTTTACTGTGAGGTTGGTCAGGCACTGGAACAAGCTCCCCAGAGATGTGGTCCCAGTACCCACCTTGACTGAGGTCAAGAAGCATCTGGATGATGCCCTCAGTCTCCTGCTCTGACTTGTCTGGTCCTGTGTGGAAGCAGGAGTTGGGATCGATGATCCTTATGGGTCCCTTCCAACTAAGCAGATTCTAGGATTCTAAGTCCCACTCTGGAGCTCTCCAGAGAAACAATTCTTCCAAATCTGCTCCCAGCACTCAAATTTTTGGAGCAAGTGAAGGAAGAAATTTGTCCCACTTTCCTTCTGATTCCACTTAATTTCCAGACCTTTTGTAGTTTTACCTGGAACAAAACTGCAGGCAAAGATGGGAATGGAAATAAAGCTATCAACTGAGACAATATCCCTTCACCCTCGTTTCCCATTTTGCCAATAGCCAGAAATGGTATGAAACTGAAGAAAGAACAATTTAGGGAGAGAAGCTGTGCAGAGTCTCACTGTAGGATCACCTCCTTCAGAGACTAATGCTTTGGGCAGATGCTGTCATCCATGTATCTTAAAGGTTAGGACTGCAGTTCTCCAGAAGAGACATTTGACAGCTTGTCACACGGAAATTTCACTCTTTCACATATCACCTGACAAAGGAGACAGACTTCAGCATCATCTGTCACCTCTGCTCATTAAAATATCATCCAGACAAATGAGTTGTAATAGTTAGGCAGCAGTAAGGTGGCACAGTGAAAGGCTGAGGCTCTGATGGAAGTATTATCTGCTACAAGACAATCAGGCAGGGTCACATATGAGCTTGAATGCCAGATACACTTGATATATAAGGAAGTCTTCTGCTAAAGGTGTGTGAGAACAGATAGATCGTTGCCTTTCTGACATTTATTTTCCCCCAGGTTGCCCCATTTATGCCAGAGACTTTCTAAAGAAAAATACAGTTCAGTTTGCTGCAGCCAGATGCTATGACCATCCAGTGCAACATTTGAGCATTGTCTAAACTTACCACTCTGACCCTTCATATCTCCATTTAAACAAATTAATTCCTTGCCTGGAAACCTCTCAGTGGGAAACACTGCTGGCTGACTCTAAATAAATCCCAGAGGAAGTTTCTTAAGAACTGGGAAGGGAAGGTTAAACAAAACTAAGCCATCTGAAGCTTGTGAAGGAGACTGTAGGCTTGACAGGATAAGAAGCTGCTGTTCCTGAGTGTGGGTGGAGGAGAGGACTTGGCCCAGTGGCAACATGAGTGTGCCAGCTTTCTTCTTCCCCTTCATTCACTCCAACCAAGGCTTAGAGGTTGTTCCCAGGAAAAATTCCTGCTCTCAGATGTCAAAATACTGAACTGATCAGTGAAGCCCCTGTAAGACCATATACAAAGGTTTGTCCAAAATATGATCTCTGCCAGGAAGAAAGAGAAGGCAGAAAAAAGTGTAATTAGCTAAACTGTAGAAGCTTGGAGCAGAAAAAACTGTAAGCTGAGGACCTGTTCATTGATATTGTACAGTTTCCTTCCTGCTTGGGGTTAGACATACTCTAAAGAATGGCCTTGCTTATGCTGGGTCATAGTCCAAAGTAACTCAACTGACTGTTAGCACAATTGCAATTGATAGCAGACGGCATTTCTCAGTCTCCCCTGAAGGTTCTACGTGCATCTAAGCACGCATCTTCTCCACCTACCTGCTGCCATACCTGGGTAGGGACACCAGCCTGCCTCCCCATCAGTCTCCTGCAGCAGAGTTTTGCATAAGTGACAATTTTCCCTTTAAACTCATTTGTTTGTAAGCATTTCTGGCATCAGACTTCACCCTGAGAGAGACAAAAAGAGGTCAAACGTGTGATGGAGATGAACTGGGAGAACCTGTAGGCAGCTGAAGTGTCGTAAGAGCAAGAAGCCAGCAGAAATAGAGTGTGCAAAGATGCTATTGTGCATATGTGGGAGGAAAAAGTGAGATCAAACACACAACTGTGGGAGGGAACAGCACAAAAATGTGTCTTTGAAGGAAAGCAATCCCCAAACCCCATCCACATTTCTTTCACAAAAACTTCTCCTCACTCTTGTTAGAAAGGAGCACTTGGGAGCTGACCTCCAGCACAGAGCAGCATCTAGCCACTTACATTGCATGTGTAAGCAAGCCACCAAACAACTCTCCCTGGAAGGACAATCATTGCAGATCTAATTAAAGCTTGTCACACAGCTCTGCTCGGCTGACTAGCCTCCCTGTGAGTGAGATGACCTCTGTTAATTTTATCTGACAAGGACTGTTGCATCAAGGCCAAATTCCTACAAGGGACTCAACACCCGCTGCAAGATGGACAAAACAGCTGGTGCTCTGAAGGTGCAGAAGACAGGGAGGACCTGGTAACCCCAGCTGTGCACGTGGAGAGGCTTAGCTGTCTCTCATCCCAACGTGCTGCTGATGCTGCCTGTTGCCTTATGTATTGTTGGGTTGGAGGCATTTTTTAGGTGTTGTCAGGCATTAGAATGGGCTGCCCAGGGACGTGGTGGAGTTGCCATCCCTGAGTTTGTTTAAAAAATACATAGATGCACTGCTTAGGGATGTGGCAGGTTAGGTTGATGGTTGGACCTGATGATCTTAAAGGTCCCTTCTAACCAAGACATTTCTATGATTCTATCATTTGTAAATGATATGTCTAATCTTAGGCTGTTCAGTAGGGCCTGTTGTGACAGGGCAAGGGGTGATGGTTTTAAAATAGAGGGAGGGAGATTTAGATTGGATATTAGAAAAAAGTTCTTTACTGTAAGAGGGGTGAAGCACTGAAACAGGCTGCCCAGAGTGGTGGTGGATGCCCCATCCCTGAAGAAGTTCAAGGCCAGGTTGGATGAGGCCCTGAGCAACGTGATCTAGTTGGGGGTGTCCCTGCTTCTTGCAGGGGGGTTGGACTAGATGACCTCTGGGAGTCACTTCTAACCCTAATCATTCTATGATTCTATGATTCTAATTAGATATGGAACAAAATATGAAGCTTACCTGCACTTTGCTAATAATCATTTTCCAGAAATCTCTGTCTCCCTACCAGCCTCTGGGGATGATTTCAGGTAGATGTCTCCTCTCCACTCATGCTCCAAAGCTTCAAGCAGTGCAGCTGTGCTAGCACACTGTTAGGCTGTGCTGTACCTGTCCCTGCACAGAGTTGGGTCAGGGCTCAGCACTGTGCTGTGCTGTTGGCCCCAGACAGCTTGGAGCATCGAGGAAATAGCAGGTTGGTCTCAGACAACCTCTTGAACATGGCAGAGATACCAATGTAATGAGACTGTGATATAGCCCCTGCGTCTCTGCCTATGCTCTCTGATGGTCAGGAGATGTGGGAATGAACATTATGGATGTGAACTGCCTACTGAGGGTGGTTTCTGCCCCATGTTATTCCTTGAAACCTGCTCAGAAATCCAATGTACATGTGAGCCAAGCCACAGACCAGTCTGGCAACGTAGCAATAGATAACTGAATGGATGCTCCAGGACCAAAAGCATGCCCTGGCACTAATTAATTGATTAATCCTGAAAAACGGGAGCAGATTTTGATCAAATTGTCCTTCATAAGATTCCTGAAGGAATAAGGCTTGCAGAAAGTAGAGAGGGATCTTGTTAACCAGTGTTGGTTATTAGTAGCATTTAAATAACCTCACTGAAGGCACATATACTCCCTTAGGAAGATCAGAGGACCAGGAAACTCCTGTGTGTCTGATGTTTAACAAGAGACCTGAGCAACCTCTGGATATAGATCTGCAGTGTATCTGAGATCAAATCAGTGTGATGGATTTAGAACTGTCATAAATTCCCAGGAAAAAAAAAAAACAACCAAGAAATAAAACATTACTTTGTGCAGCAGCAAGACCTGAACTGAAAATCCCAGAGAGCACCTGACAATATGAGGTCTCGGCTTCTTATTCTCTCATTAGAATGTAATTGGATTTTTAATTTAGCTTTTTTAACATAAAAGCTTTTACAACAATTTTCTTGAAGTTGCAATTTGGAGCCCAAATAAATCTCTTGGGATCATGTTGTCTTGTCCTCCATACCAGCATCCACAGCTCTCTCGGGTTGAAAAAATAACTGCATTGCCAAAATCCAACATTTTCATTAGCATGATGAGGTAATTAGCACTTACCTCCCTGTGGTTAATTTAACAGGTGTCTAAGGTATGGCAAAAGCTTCACTTGCTCTGTTTCCTCTCTGCTTGTAGCTGAAGGTCCCATTTGTGAAGGATCTTGACATATGAACATGAGCTGCTCTCCTGGCTCACACGCTCTATGCAAGCAGGAGCTGCATCTCCAATCCATCGTGCCAGGTGGGCACCCAGATGGTTTGTGTGACATACCTGGCCTAGGTTTTCATAAAACAGCACTGAGCATGAGATACTGCAGCTGAAACTCAATTAAATATGGTAGTTTCCTCTCTGTTTCTATCTCTGTTCTCATTGCTGATGGAAACAGCTTGATGTTACTGTACATGGTATCATTACAGATTACTGGTCTTTATTTCAGAATTCATGGAGGTCATTTTGAAGACTTCTCCTTTTGTTTGGAGTGGACAGACAGATATGGTCTTGGAATCCAGGATGCATGTGGAGAAGCAATAACTGAGCTGAAAGCATGACCATCAAATGGTATGGCAACCTCCATCTAGAATGTCAGCAGGTGGTTTGTTGGGCTTGTTTAATCTGGTACAGGAAGATGAGAGTTTTGGGAATTTCTTGGGAATGATGTGAAGACTTTGGAAAAACATGAAGACTACAATGTGTGGAGCAATGCTCCGATGCTTCTTTCAAAGTCACTGGACTCTAGCAATGTTTTTTTGAGTCTTCATTGTCCACCTGAGTGTGAAATAATAAAATTAATTTTAAAGTCAACCAAGCAGAGAGAATCACAGAATCACAGAGGAATTTATTCATCCCCTCAGATGCAGACATTTGTGAGGCAGAGCACAGCAATTAGTGGGTACTTTGATGCTTCTGAAAGGGATCTTCAGAAGACATGTAAAACCTGTTATTGAAGAAGCTTCCTGAAGGTTCTAAGAAGCTTGATTTAAAGATCATTCCTTGGTAATGGTGATAGCCAAGATGGAAGACACCCAAGGTGAGTCTTTGATATGAAAACAGGTAAACAAACAATCAAAGGAAAGAATCTGGGAGAGAGGCAGGGGGTTGGTTTGTCTCCTTCAGGCTCTTTGCTAGCAATTGTTCTCAGACAGAGGTTCAGGGTCTCTACATTTTCAGTGTAAAGACTCTCTCTGTTGTCTTCCTGAATCTCTGCACGCCAGTAATCTGCTTCTTTTTGCTTGGGTTACTTTTTCCATCTAGTACCTTTACATTGTTTATTGCACTTGTTGTCTCACTGTGTCCCCAGTGCCGGGTGACTTCATTCTAACACTGATACTCTGCAGCCTCACCTCAAGGTAACTTAATTGAAAACAATGGGTGACATTCCTTGTTTCATCAGAGCAATAGAATCCCAGTTAAAACAGTAACTTTAGCTTTTTGCTTACTTGTAAACCAACTAGTTTACCTTATCTGAAGATCCAGCCATATGATGCTATTTGGGCACTGTACCACAATACTGCAATGGCAAATCAAGGCCACTTAATACTGCTGGGTTTATTACAGCAAAAAATGTTCCTTTGCATTGGAATTACAACAAAGGCATTCATGTTCTGATCTGGCTCCTCAAGCTCAATGTATTATCTCATGAAGATAAAAAGATATTAATTCTATGTGTGAAGAATGTCTGGTAAACTGCCAGGTTTTCTTTCTTTTTTTTTTAATTACTGAAAAGGAAAATGGGGAACCGACTCCCTACCTAAGATCTGGAGCTAAAAACATTTCAAGATGAAAAATAACTTGAGCAAACATCCTTCCCCTTATCTCTCACAGTTCCTTTAGGCTCATTTTACCTTTTTTTTTTTCTTAGGAGCAAATCCTGTGTAGTTAATAAACAAGGTGATAAAAAGAAATCAATGCTCCACATCCAAACTGATGAAATTCTACTCTGAGCACAATTTTACCAGGATATCTCTTGCAGTTTCAGTCATCTTTCTCTCTGTTTTGTCTTTCCTTTGGTGGTTGCACATCAAATAAAAAGGTGGAAATGGAAAATCAGGCAGAAAGGTGGCATGTAAAACGCTGGGATGTGGAGAAGGAAAGGTACAGGACACAGTGTCTTCATATGGGATGAGGCAGAGGCAGCAATGGTCTGCAAGAGGCATTGATCTGCAAGTGTAAGTATTACTTAGCCCCCAAGCTCAGCCTTGTCTTGGTATTTGATGTATCAACACACTGCCCTGTGCTGAACAGGCATTTTATACCATCATTGATGCCACTGACCGAGTTCTGCACATTTCAGCTTTGATTTCCTCTGTCTTTTCAGCACTTGCATGAATTATATTTCCCTTATAAACAGAAAGAGGCATAAAAGGACATGGGGAATAAAGAGATGAGCTCCTATGTGGTGTGGAGGGGTCACTGTCAATTTGCTGCTGGCTTTGGGCTTGCATCTGACATCCACAAAGATTCTGTACTAAGTGGGTTTTTGTCTCGGAGCACATCAGCTTGGAGCCTCTACAAGAAGCCTTAGACATTTTTTGCTTTTATCTTTAACACCCAAATAACCAAGCAGTCACAGATGCCACGTCCCTAATGCTTGAAGACACGAGGTTGCTTTACTTCTTGAGATACAGCTCATCAGCTGCCTGTGTGTGCTTTCCAGCACATAGATAACGAGAGGCAATCCAGTTTAGCCTCATCCTCTCCACTAATGAGCTAAGCTCAGAAGAGTAACAGTGCTTTTGCCCTGCAAGTTTAGACCCAAGAAATTGCCGTGGCTCAGCTGTTTTGTTGTAATCTGCTCACGCAAGGAGCATCAGCCATTTCCAAAGCTGTTGTAACAGCTTGCTCCGAGGACAGCAGTTACAGTTTGACAGTGAGACCATTTAGCTTTAAAGCACAGGCTCCTCCAGGCTCCTCTAAAAGCACTGCTGTCTTTAAGGCTGGTAGTAACAGGCTCTTGACCTCTGTTGGGTTCAACAGCTATCACTGAGAAGAAATAGTGCTCTAGTGCGGCGCAATGGCTTGGAGATGCTGCATTCAGATGGTCCCTTTGCAGCAGGGTTGTTTATAAAGTGGGGGTTGTGATGCATGGAAACATCTTCCCTTGTTTAATTCAGACTGTAAAAAGAGAGCAGTTTCCTGCCCACGTTTTCATGAGCAAGCATTCCTGACTCAAGTGAATTAATGAGTTGTATCTTGTTCTCCTGCACATTTGATATCACGTTGTCCTGGGGCATTTAAAGCAATTAGGTTGGGTGGCTGTTTGGTAGGGTTGGGTTTTTTTTTTCTCTGCAGGATAGAGATGTGTCACCTCTTTCTTTATCTTTGATGTCACCTAAGGTTTGCATTTGTTCAGCCAATTAAAATCCAGCAAAGGGAGACATTTGAAAACTCAGTCGTGCCTTGCAGAGCTCAGTCACAATGAATTTCACAGACGATGCTGCCCCTGTGAAAGAGGAACAAGGTTTAGTCTCGCAAGACCTTGTTGAAATCTGTCAGTTTAATTAGGGACTATTTTGCAAGGGTGAAAAATAATTATTGTTCATACCAAGTGGAAATGACCAAAAATTGCCTCATTAACGTTGATTCATTGTAGTCAGCACATAATGAGTAGAGACTGGAGACCCTTGATGAATGGTGCTCCCTCCATGCCAACGCACTCTGCATCTGTAATGGTGAAATATGGCTCATTTTATGGGAGCAACGACTGGAGAGGAGGCAGGGATGCAAGAAGGCCACCTGCTAGCAGACCATTGTGGTAGTGACACCCTCCTCCTGTGTAGGAACCCAGAGGTTGGAGTTTGGGGCATCCCTGAGGGGACAGCTCTTCATATTCACAGCCCCCTGACCCAGCCTGGGGTCTGCTCTGGGGATGGGGCAAAAGCAGCGAATTCAGGGAAGGTAAAAATTGGGGATTAAATTTGGGAATAAATTCCAGTGAGCTCTTGGCTGCAGTTTTATTACCTCTGGTCTCAGATACACTTTCCCTGTGACAGGAGTCTCTGATCACACTCTGGGCCTTGATCTGTGGCTCAGGGATGGCACATGGTCCGTGGCACCTTTCAGCATCAGGCAGAGGCCACATAAGGGACCACCCCACATGTGCTTCTCTCACAGAATCACAGAATGTCAGGAGTTGGAAGGGACCTTGAAAGATCATCTAGTCCAACCCCCCTGCCCAAGCAGGATCACTTAGAGTAGGTCACACAGGAACACATCCAGGTGGGTTTTGAGTATCTCCAGAGAAGGAGACTCCACAACCTCTCTGGGCAGCCTGTTCCAGTGCTCTGTCACCCTCACAGTGAAATAGATTTTCCTTCTCTACTCCAGCTATCACCCTCTGCTCCTTGTTCTGTCATCTCAGGTGAACAAATCAACATGCCCTGAGTACACAGCTGCAATAACAGCAAGAACCAACATCACCCAGTCCAAATCATGATGGAGGACAGGGTTTAGTGTCAGCAAATGACTTCAGCAGAGATGTTAGGACAGCCCAGAAGAGGACATGTTCTCTGACAGTGTTTTTCCACCTGGTCTGGAAAAATTCTCCCAGTGGAGCTACAGATTCTTGTGCAACAGCTAAGTCTGTTGTTTCTACTTCCCACCAGCCCTTTGGGAAGGTCTCAGACTCACAAGCATCTGCAGACCAGAGGATTAAACTGCTCTCCTGATTCACAGCATGTGAATGTGACCTTCAGAGAAATCCTGAGCAATTGTCTGGGGTTAATAGTTGTGTTAAATTGATCTTTATCAACATTTTTAAATGCTTGGGGGGGAAATCTTTTTGCTGATGAGGCACATGAGGCTCAATGAACTTTTAGTGAGGCTGTATCTCAATCCTTCACAATTTGTGTAGGCAACCAGAGTCAGCAAGGAGTTGTCTCATTTTATTTTAGAGGGACAATACATCATCTGACTTATCCTAAAGCAGGCACCTAAAATGGTTTGGGGAATTGCTTTAGCAGTGGTCATTTCTCTTCTGTGACTGCAAATGAGAGCTGAGGGTGATTCAATCAAATGGAGACATTTGCATTTAGATGTGTGAAGGAAAATGAAGTTAATCCCACCATGTGATGGATGCAGCTTGTGTATAGCAACTTAATGATGCTGGGTAGTGTCAGGAAAAGGAGAATGACCACACAAAACACAGTTAAGTGTTCAAACAGCAGAGATGCTGCCTGCCTTGCCTCTCAAAGAGCTCAGAAAGACTCCCCAGAAGATTACAACATAGCACCGACCTCTACTCCCTGCCTGTTAGACCGAGGCTGACTGCTAAGACCAGAGCTTCAAACATCTACACGTGGGTCTGCCCTGACAATCGATCAACCCTGGTGTTGTAACAGCTAGTGCAAACAGGAATAAGAATAAAGGCTTTTGGTTTGCATGTATAGATGACAAAATATAATGTACCAAAGAAGGAGAAGCAGGAAAAGAGAGAGGAGCAAAGCAGCCTGCAGATGATGCTCACTCATGGTGACCCAGTGAGTCAGATGGTTGTTTTTGGAGCCCTTTTCCACTCAAATCGTTGCAGCTGCAATTTGGTCTTAATAACAAGCAGAGCATCTTTATGACCTTTAATAGGTGGTTGTCCCTTCATTCTATGAAATAATGTCACCTTCTGCTATGGCACAGCAAGGGAAATGTCTCTATGGCAAGCTCAAGTTTGCTGAGTACCACTTTTCCTTCCTTCTTTCTCCTGAAATTAGTTCATCAAAAGAGACATCCTGAATAAAGACCAGCACAAGCTTTGAGAAGTGGTGACCTGTGCTCCCAGGACCAAATCTCATCTGTAATTTGAAAAAGCAGAATGGGAGGGACATTTTCCCCAGGGACCTAGTGTGACCTGAAAGTTTGGATCCCTCAAAATCTCAAAGGTCAGCAAACACCAGTCAAGTCTGACAAAGAAATTAAGTTTACCAGCAAAATACAATCTTCCAGTCCATCCCTGAGGAAATTCTTTCCTTACCCAAGAAGCAGATCACTGATTTTCAGGCTAGTGATACATTTTATTTTGGGATATAAGTGATGGCAAGGAAAAATAAAATAAGGAGATCATGCTGGCTGCACTTGAAAATGAGCAGTTTCCTGCTGATATCCTCAAATGGATATGCCCTTTTGGAAAAAGTAGCTCTTACACTTACCCGAAGAAATTAATCAAAACAGGAATTTTAAATCAGGTCCTTTCTAACTTTCTTCCTCTGGAGGGAAGGAGAGCAATTTCCCTGCCCAGAGAGGAATCACAGAATCACAGAATTGTAGGTGTTGGAAGGGACCTCCAGAGATCATTGAGTCCAATTCCCCTGCTAAAGCAGGTTCCCTAGAGCAGGTCGCACAGGTAGGTGTCCAGACAGGTCTTGAATGTCCCCAGAGAAGGAGACTGCACAACCCCCCTGGGCAGCCTGTTCCAGTGCTCCATCACCCTCACTGTGAAGAAGTTCTTCCTCACATCGGTACAGAACCTCCTGTGGTCCAACTTGTGACCATCGCCCCTTGTCCTGTTCCCACAGACCACTGAGGAGAGGTTGGCCCACACTTGTGTCCCACACTTAAAATATTTATAAACAATGATGAGATCCCCTCTCAGTCTTCTCTTCTCCAGGCTGAACAGCCCCAGCTCCCTCAGCCTTCCCTCATAGGGGAGATGCTCCAGGCCCTTCCTCATCCTCGTGGCCTGCGCTGGACTCTCTCCAGGAGATCCCTGTCTGGTTTGTACCAGGGAGCCCAGAACTGGACACAGGACTCCAGGTGAGGCCTGACCAGGGCAGAGCAGAGAGGGATGATCACCTTCTACCTTCTGGCCACGCTCCTCTTAATGCACCCCAGGATCCCGTTGGCCTTCTTGGCCACCAGGGCACACTGCTGGCTCATGGCCAACCTGTCATCCACCAGGACCTCCAGGTCCTTCTCCACAGAGCTCCTCTCCAGCAGGTCATCCCCCATCCTGTACTGATACCTGTGGTTGTTACTTCCCAGGTGCAAGACCCTTCACTTGCTGTTATTGAACCTCCTGTGGTTCCTCCCTGCCCAGCTCTCCAGGTCTTGCTGAAAAAATCTATAGACAAAGGCATCCAGAGCAGCAGAAAATAATTCTGTGATTTCTAGTTTTCAGGCTCAACATACCATAGGCAGGCACTCAAAAATACCTGTAAAATACCTGCTCAATTTTACATGGGAGTGCTTAGAAGAGAGCTCTTTATGGCCTGTCGAGAACAGGGTTGTTCTGGCAGTCCAGCAAGGCCCTTTTTTTTTTCTCAAACATCTACATTTCCATCTCTGCACATGTAATTTTGCACCTCATTGCTCCTAATTGAGTGGTTTTGAAAACCCATCCCGTAGAGCTATCCATTACTCTGCCATGGCCACGGTGTCAAAGAAAATAAGTTCTCAGACACTTCAGTCTATAAATAATTCTGCTGTGGTGAGGCTATCCACAGGGAGTGTGGACAGCTATCTTATTACTGGTGTATTTAACCGTTTTCTATCAAANGTTTCCTAAGCACCTTTTCCAGCATCATAGTGTCTTCCTCCTCCCACAAGGAATGCCACAGCCACTGTGGCAGATGTCATGTCCAAGACTCAGGAACAAGACTTCAAATCACAGAATGACAGAGGGTGGAAGGGACCTCTGGAGATCATCTAGTCCATAGATGATCCCTGCCATAGCAAGATCACCTCTAGCAGGCTGCACACCATCCAGGTGGGTTTTGAAGGTCTCCAGAGATGGAGACTCCATGACCTCTCTGGGCAATGTGTTCCAGTGTTCACCCTCACCATAAAGATGTTCATCCTCATGGTTAGATGGATCTTCCTATATTCCAGTTTATGTCCACTGCTCCTTGTCCATTTTCTGAGCACCACTGAACAAAAACTCACCCCATCCTCTTGACCACCACCTCTCAAGTATGTATAAGCAATGGTTTTAAAATAGAGGGAGGGAGATTTAGATTGGATATTAGCAAAAAGTTCTTTACTGTAAGAGTGGTGGAGCACTGGAACAGGTTGCCCAGAGAGGTGGTGGATGCCCCATCCCTGGAGAAGTTCAAGGCCAGGTTGGATGAGGCCCTGAGCAACGTGATCTAGTTGGGTGGTGTCCCTGCTTCTTGCAGGGGGGTTGGCCTGGATGACCTCTGGGAGTTGCTTCTAACCCTAATCATTCTATGATTCTATATGATCCTCTCTCAGTCTTCTTTAGGCTAAAAATTCCCAAGTCCTTCAGCCTCTTTTTGTAAGTGAGATGTTCTATTGCCCTCAGCATCTTCATAGCCCCTTTTTGTACACTCTCTGGTAGCTTCCTGTTCATCTAAATTCCTTCAGGACAATTTTCTGGAGTGAAAGGTTGTTAGTTCTAGTCATACAGCAAAAACCTGGCAATTATTTTGTGGTAACCCAAATTCACCCTGGCAGTTTCAGGAGTATGCACAGTATTAAATCCCTAGTGTGATTTAGCTCAGAGAGAGATGCATTTTTGCTGGGGGAAGTGATTTCTGTAGATTTGGCAACAAAAAACCACTTATGAGCTTCGGACCAAACACCATAATGTTGGCTTTTCTTGGGTGAGTGACAGCAGTTTGGTTTTCAGCAAGTAAGAGACATTATCCAAGTGGGACCTCAGGTAATTCCCTACAAAATAATAGATTTATTCATAGCAGCAATTGAACTGATGGACTCACAAGTTGCAAGGACACAAGATTTACTGTCTGGCTTCCCAGCCCAAATACCCAAGCAACCATGCTCCAGGTAATGCAGGCAAGCCTTCACCTCTTTCTGTTGCTTCCCTACAAATCATCATCATAAAGCAAACAGCAGTGCAGCACAAATTTAGTCTCCACATTGCTTTTGCACCAGGGCATCGAGTACTTGCACCCTCTGGTCTCTACCACTGTTATATTTAGTTTCTAATTAAACAAACAAGGGACAGAAATAGCTGACAGCTTAAAAGTGCTTTCTTACACTCATCTTTCTGCTTTGTAAACACAGACCCTACTTCTCCCATTAACAGTGCTCTCCCCAGCACTGCCTTTTTTTTCCTGAGCCCTGATTATATTGACTTCAGCTGAACTGCCTATTTTTAAATTTTTTTTTCATTGGAATTTATCTTTTTATCAGAAGATGGCTTTGTCTATCCCTGAGGTTTTCCTGGGAACATCTCTGAGCTGGAGTATTTCATCAAATCACTGTCCTCAAGTCAACATAGTACAAGGATAAGGTGATACACTGTGCACCACAGCTTTTTATGACCAAGTTAGAGGAAAGTATTAGTTTGGCTTCTCCAGAACAGATCAAGTCAGATGAAAGATGTGAATATGCTTTTTGCTATAGCCTGGAAATGCCCCCTGCCAAGGGAAAATGCTGGTGGTGGGACTCTGGGGAGATGGATGGAGCTAGATGTTATAATGTGCATATCTTTGAAGCTTCATCTTCAGCATTTGATCCTACATAAACCTCAAAGTTCAGTGCACAGAGTGGGAAAGATCTGAGCAGGGAGGATGCTTGACCCAATGTACCCCTGCCCTGGGATATGGGGCAGAAAAGCTAAATTTGGGGTCTTAGAGCACCATCTGCTGGTATTTTCCCACAGAAGGAGCCGGGGTGGGCTCGGACCTAGCCTTCACCATGGGCAGGAGTGCGGAGGAGGCATTGCTAAGAGCAGAGAAAGGCTGCTGGAGAAACCCCGAGGGCTCCTTCGAGTCTCCATAGAGGAATGGAGCAAGGAAAAACAGGCAAGTGTCACCCGTTTCACTGCAATCAGAACAAGCACTCGGGTGATGTGTCATCTACCCACCAAAGAGGGTAAGAGATGGAGAAGAGGATGATGATTCCTGACACACAGCAGGGAGGACAAGACCAGGCTTGTTTGGGAGAACCCACTATCCCAGCAAGGATTTTGGATGGTTTCAATACAGCATGTTGCTTTTGACTTGCTGGGCACCACAGGGATGAAGGTAGACTGCTTCTGCCCCATCCTGGGAACCAGCAGGCTGTTGGTAGACACCCATGTCCAGGTAGAAATCCTTTCTGGAAGGGGAAGAAGCTGAACTTCTGACTTTCCAAGGTGTTTCTGATCTCTAGAGCACTAAACAAATGGTGGGAAGAAAACAGCCACTTCCCTACCTGCTCCACTTTGGGAGAGGGCCCAGGATCTATGTGAGAGAGACCTCAGTGTGTCACATCTAACCTAGAGTTCAGGGGACTTTGCCCTGTGCACTGTGTTCCCTGATGTCTGGCTTAGTGGTTCCCATTTTGCATGACTCCATGGCATGGGGACCTGGGTTTCCCTGCTCTGCCAAGGGAACCTCTCACCTGAGCCCACCTGCATGTCCCTTTTATGATCCAGCAGTGTGCCCAGGTGGCCAAGAAGGCCAACAGCATCCTGGCTTGTATCAGAACCGACATGGCCAGCAGGTCTGGGGAGGTGATTGTGCCCCTGCACTGAGCACTGGTGAGGCTGCATCTCAAGTTCTGTGTTCAGTTTTGGGCTACTCACTACAAGAAGGACAGTGAGGTCCTGGAGCAGGTCCAGAGGAGGGCAACTAGGCTGGGGAAGGGGCTGGAGAACAAACCTTCTGAGGAGCAGCTGAAGGAGATGGAGTTGTTTAGTCTGGAAAAGTGGAGGCTGAGGGGACACCTTATCTCTGCCTACAATTACCTGAAAGGAGGTTGTAGAGAGGCGGGTGATGGTCTCTTCAGTCAAGTGACAGGTGATGGGACAAGGAGAATTGGCCTCAGGCTGTGCCAGAGCAGGTTCAGATTAGATGTTAGGAAGAAATTCTTCACCAAAAGAGTTTGTCAGGATGTGGAACAGGCTGCCCAGGGAGGGGGTTGAGTCCCCATCCCATGGTGTATTTAACAGACAGATAGATGAGGTGCTCAGGGATATGGTTTAGGAGAGGACAGGAACGGTTGGACTTGACGATCTTAGTGGTCTTTTCCAACCTTGTGATTCTATGATTCTGTGATTAGCATCTGTGTTGGTTTTCATCTTCCAAAACTTTCCCATTCCAAGTTTTAGGTATCTAAACTTGGTGTCTATATGTGCTTCAATGGAATTAGATCTCCACTGGGCATTTTCAATCATTTCCTCAGCCCTCTTCTTTCTCCTTTGCTCCCTTTCCATGCATCTCTCCCCTTGATCCTATTTTGAAGACCACAATCCCACAGGCTATAGTGGTTTTCAATAGCAGCTTGGCTTGTCAACCCCAAAATAGTCTATTGTGGGGCAGATCAGACAGCACAGGTCTATATAAGGGATTCTTGACTGCTGTATCTCATCTTGTCCTCACCTGTCCCATCTCATCTTCCAAACAGAGGTGTACAAACACCATACAGTGAAAATTTGATTCTTGGTAAAAGCTTAGGTTTGTGGAAATAGAAAGGATATCCTTGTCCACAGGAACCAGTCCTCTTGTTTTCACAAACCACTCACCCTGTAATATCCTTCATAAATCTTTTTCTCTCACCTGTAATTTAGATGGGGCCATAATGTTGGAGCGTTTCTCGCATTCATGCAGAAAATAGCGTTCTGCTTGAAGGAGGTAAACTTTCTGCACGTAATAGCAGAGCAGAAGTGTCTGGGATGACAGTCAGAGAGTATGTGTAAGTGGCATATTGATTTTTATGTGCTGCAAATAGTGAAAGGCACTTGTCTTTTGATACACTCAGATTAACAAAGAACAACATTTGGCATTAGAAGCACTGCTGCCACAAAGCAGAAGATGGGACTGGAGTCTCTGCTTCAGACACAAAGCAGGCTGAAGCAGCTAAACTACTGCAACCCCATGGAAAGCTGGTTGCAAGGTATTCATCAAATATGAGTCACCAAATCATCATCTATTGAGACTTTCACTGTTTTCTTCTTCCTCTGTGCTACTGTGCATCCTACACTGTGGGAAGGTGAAGAGACAGGGCTGGAAGCGGGGGTGAGTCCCAGCTCTAGGCATTATGTGACTACAGGAGACTCTCAATCTGAATTTTTAAGTACATTTCTAACAGTCTTGGTTGAAAAAAAAAAAAAAGAGTAAAAGGTTTAAAATGAGAACCTGGTGCACCTTTTATGGGGAAAAAATAAAGGAAGAAAAGTCCTACAGCATTTAATGGCATATTAAACTCATAACTGTCAAGGGGAAGCATGGTTCTAGTTGAGAACCAGTGAGTTGCTTCAACCACCCCTGTTGAGCTTAGATGTGGTAGAAAGCAAAACTCCAGCTCACCAGTTCACCCAGCCCTTGTGAAATGTGGGACATTGGTGCCAAGTCTTCTAAGATTAATGTGTCTAGAAAGGAGAACTATTCCAGGACCTGGGGTTAATATGGTGGCCACCAACAGACCACCCTGAAGAAGCAGAATAGGAAACATGGAGAATATGTGCCACTGGTTGGATGAGACTGGGCATGAGAGACAAATACTCTGATCTTTTTGTGACTTGACATGCCATGTAATGCAGAGGTGGACAACCTTATCACTGTGGATGTTCTATCTACTCATCTCTCTCTTTTCTGTCAAGCCACACAATTTTGGCAGGAGAGACTGCCTATACATTGACTAGCCCAGTAAGACTCTGAGCTGAGATGTAAATACTGGTCTTTACTGCAAACAAAAACAGTTCTAAGAAATGTTATGCAATTTTTGATGATAAGAATATGCTCAGGAATCCACCACAGCCATTGGGATTCACAGAGCAATGTCCAGTAACCAGTAAGTGCTCCAGTAACTTCGTATCATTAGTATGACCACCTTCATAAGTGGTTCTGTCCCAAAAGAGGGCATTTCTTGCTGAAACATTCCTGTTGGCAATGCTTTTGAATTTACTGCCAGCCAACTGTTATGGTTTAACACTGTCCAGCAACTCAGCCCCACATAGACACGCACTCACTCTCCCCCAGTAGGATGCTGGAGGGTAAAAGTGAGAAAACTCATGGGTTGAGACAAAGACAGTTTAATAGGTAAAGCAAAAGCCACTCACACAAGCAAAGCAAACCAAGTGATTCATTCCCTACTTCCCGTGGCAGGGCGGTGTTCAGCAATCCCCAGGACAGAAGGGCTTCATCACGTGTAACAGGAACTTGGGAAGACAAACACCATCAATCCAAACATCTCCTCTTCCTTCTTCTTCCCTCAGGTTTATATGCTGAGCATTATGTCATACGGTATGGAACAGCCCTTTGGTCATTGGGGGTCAGCTGTCCCAGCTGTGTCCCCTCCTAACTCCTTGTGCACCCCCAGCCCACTTGTTGGTGGAGTGGGTTGAGGAGCAGAAAAGACTTTGTCTCTGTGTAAGCACTGCTCAGCAGTAACAAAAACATCTCTGTGCTATCAACACTATTTTCAGCACAAATCCAAAACACAGCTACTAGGTACTACAAAGAAAATTAACTCTATCCCAGCCAAAACCAGCACATCAATTTAAAACCTGACACACACATGAATACCTTCCCAGTCAGCACAAAGAAACTTTGCTTTCAAGCAAAAATGGACTAAATAAACATCTCTGAATCAGTAGGTTAGAGATCAATTAGTCCTTAGTGGATTTAAACCACAAACCAACCTGATTCAGTGTGCTTTATCCTCATTATTCTATGGGAGAACCTTTAGGTAACAGTCCTCTATCTACCTGCAGACAGAGGCACTGCAGCTTTTTTTGCTATATCTGTATCACTGCTGCAAACACTTCTCATTATCTGACTCTGGTTTCTCTGTGTGTATAGTGTAATAAATAAGAGTTTTCTTGTTTTTCTTCTGTGTTGAGTCTGTTTTGCCTGTGACACTAAATTGCAGCATGATCTCTCCCTGTTCTTATCTCACTCCTAAGCCTCTCAATATATAATTTCTCCCCTGTCCAGCTAAGAGGGGAGTGATAGAGTGACTTTGGTGTGAGTCTGGCCTCCAGACAGGGTCAAACCACCACACATACAAAAAGTCCCATGGAGGAAATTTCTTCTGGTTCCCCCTGCCCTGATTGCATTGGTAAAAGATCATCAATAATGCTGTAAATTTCCAGCCTTGCTATCACTTGCAGCACACTGGGACCTGTTCTCCATCCATAGCAAATGGTAACAGAAGACATAAGCCACCCAGAGAGCCGTTTCTTGATGTTAGACCTAAGCCAGGAAGGGATGATGAAAGACAGGAGTAATGCAGGCTAGAAACTGCAGCCTCATGGAGAAATTAAAGTTCCAGGGATGAAGAAAATGTCTTGGGATGTGGAAGATGCCAGGATTCAAAGCCTGATTACTTCTACTACATCTGTGCACGCTGCAGGGTCTTCCTGCTATATGATTCTTTCTTCTGACAAGGCACTTGGAGTCCAGTATGAAAGATGAATCCTCTATAATAGGAACCCATCTTACCAGATAACCAGTGATAAGATGAAATGAAACAGCCTAAAGTTGTGCCAGGAGAAATTTGGATTGGGTATTAGGAAAAAAATCATCACTGAAAGGGTTGTCAATCATTGGATAGGGGTGCCAGGGGAGACCTCTGGTAAAATAAGTACACCAAAGAAATAAATACTAAGGAACTGATAGGTTCAGTGAGAGATGTTTTAGGTAGGAAAGCATGTTCAAAGCCTGAGCTCCTTGTGCATCCTAGACACACTTGTGTGTGTGTCCTTCCTTGGATTTGCATCCATTAGCACAGACAAGCTGGTTTGTTGATGTGGCAGCTCTCTCTGACATCAGTGTGTCAATGGTCTTGGAAAGAAATAGTGGTTTCTGAGCACCAGGTTTTTTTTAGGTGCATCAGATTAGATAACTAACTGAAAAGTCATGCTAACAAATTCTGCCTGATATTAGGAAAGTGCATGCAAGCATAGCTGTCACTGTCATTCACCAGCATAGCTGTGCCTACGCTGCTCTGGGTGTCAGCTACAGCCTGTATTTGCATCCAAATTCACTTATTTAAATACATGACCATGCTTTGGTTTTGTGTTGAGGAAACCTGGAGGAAATCCTAGCTTCTCAAAGCGGGGACCCAACCTCGCTTGTCAGCTGGCTGCTCTGCTGTTTCTCCATGCCCTTTCTACCCTTGTAGCAACACTACAGGATAAACAGATCCTTCTAGAAAGGGTTTCCAGCTTCACCTGTCTCAAAGATGTTCTGGGACTGCAGGCAAAATCATGTGAGGTCAGAAGAACATGCACATATGGGGTGGTTTCACATCATTTCAAGACATCTGTAGTCTTAAACCAAGTTAGTCAGCCTGGTTTCTGTGTATAATTAACTAAAAAAGAAACCAGGAGACAGTCTTGCAGCATGATTAATCTGACCTCTTTTCAGACTTCTACTTTAAGACTAAATTATAGTGTCCACTGACAATAATGGGCATCTGTGGCAACCAGCTTGAATGGAAACACCTACTCTGTGGATATTTGTGTTTCATCCAAAAAAAAAATCAACCTCTGAAGGGGAGGTTTAGGTTGGATATTAGGAAGAGTTTCTTTACTGAGAGGGTGGTTGGGCACTGGAACAGGCTCCCCAGGGACGTGGTCAGAGCACCCACCTTGACTGAGGTCAAGAAGCATCTGGATGATGCCCTCAGTCCTGTGGTCTGAATTGTTTGGTCCTGTGTGGAGCCAGGGGTTGAGACTGATGAATCCTTATGGGTCCCTTCGAACTCAGGAGATCCTATGAAGTGTTACAATCTAAATGTTGTGCAGGAGCAAAGTTGAAGCACATCATATTTATAGGTACAAAACAAGAACTTATTGTTAGTATGATTGAAAGCGTAACTCTCTATTTCAAGAATCCTTATTAGTCTCAATATAATTATTAAAGATGACTCAATATAGAGTAACCCTATACAGGAAAAGTGTTAACAATAGCAAGAATACAATTAAAATTGTATTAGTTTAGTTTCTAGCCTTTTTTCTGGTGTTATGCTCACACTTCTGTTCCTCCACTGGGTCTTAAAGTGTCATTTTGGACTACTGGAGAGGACAATACCATAAATTATCAGATGTCGGTGCCTTCCATTAGAAAGAATCATAAAATCATAGAATCATAGAATGATTAGAGTTGGAAGGGACTCCCAGAGGTCATCTAGTCCAACCCCCCTGCAAGAAGCAGGGACACCCCCAACTAGATCACGTTGCTCAGGGCCTCATCCAACCTGGCCTTGAATGTCTCCAGGGATCCAGGGGCATCCACCCCCTCCCTGGGCAACCTGTTCCAGTGCTCCACCACTCTCACAGGAAAGAACTTTTTTCTAATATCCAATCTAAATCTACCTCCTTCTATTTTAAAACCATCACCCCTTGTCCTGTCACAACAGGCCCTACTGAACAGCCTCTCCCCATCTTTCTTGTAGGCCCCCTTGAGGTACTGGCAGACCGCTAGAAGGTCTCCCCGGAG
>VXBZ01004139.1:3537-13823 GCA_013399135.1 Heliornis fulica | reverse complement strand
GCCGTCCGGCCTCGCCCTCCACAGAGCCGCGGGGCGGGCACTCGGTGCTCCCAACCGGCCCTTCTCCACACGGATTGTCCCTAAATCCGCCTTTTTTCACTTCAATATTTTCCTCCCTTTCATGTTTCCCTCCTCAGGCGACCACGACGATACCGGGCACAGCCTAACCCTTCCCGCGCCCGCAGCCCGTCGCTGTGGCAACACCCCCCCCCCTCCGACCCCTCCCACCGCCGCCGCGGCTCCTCCCCGTCCGGGCGGGCTCAGAGTCCGTCCCCGCCCGCCGCTGCCGTGCTCTGGGCCCGGTGCCCTTCTCACTCCTCCCGTTTGCTCCTCTCTGGCCTGAAGCGGGCGCCGCGATGGCTCCGGCCGCTGACCGGCAGGGCTATTGGGGCCCGCCGACCTCCACCTTGGAGTGGTGCGAGGAGAACTACGCCGTTTCCTACTACATCGCCGAATTCTGTGAGTGGCCGCTCCGGTCCCTGCCCCCACCCCCAGGGGTCCGCGTTCCGCTGCCGCTTCAGTCATCGCCCCTTCCTCTCCCGCAGCCCTCCGTGTCCTCATCCTGCTGACTAGGCCCCACGGTGGGGAACTCCCCGTCTCACATCCCCTCCACCGCCCCGCCATCCTCCTCCCACCTCCTCTATGGCCGCTCTTTCCTGAGGGGGGGTAAATGGCGGGCTGACGGGGCACCAGCCCCCTCAGGCAGCCCCGGCGAGTGGAAATGGGTGTTTTCCTGTCTCCTTCCCCCCATATCCATGTTTTAGGAGGGGGTGGTGCAGCCTCATCCTCTCCTCTTGTTTGCTTCCTCCCCCCCCTTCCATATGTGACCCTTCAGCCTGAGTCCGAAGCGATGGTGGGGCGGGAGGAGAGTGTCTGGGGGCTGAAGTGGGTGGTGAAGTGGGACTTGAGGGGCTCAGCGGTGGAACAGGGGTGGTTGCATGAGTGAAGATGGGAGTTTTGACCGAAATTACACTTGGAGATGGGTCTGCAGCTCAGCTCCCCTTGAGAGGAGGTGGGAGCATCTGCCTAGCCACGGCTGGTCAGCCCAAGCAAAAGAGTTCAGGGAGAGCAGGGAGGGAGAAGGTGTCTTTGTATGGAAAAGACATCCTCATCCAGGAGAGGCACCTTCACCCAACTACTGCTCAGTGGGTCTCAGCTATCATCAGGTTGCTCTGTTGCAGGTGGTGGATTTTAGGATAGCTTGGAGTAACATTAAGAGAGCAAGCTGTTGTTTGGACCTCAACACTCCATTATTCATAGGGAGTCAGGAATCTAGATGTATTAAAGTGTATTTTAATGAAAGAAGAAGGCACTTCAACTATAGAGCTGTTCAACAGGTGCTTGAGAGGTTATGGATTGTGGTAGCATGTAAAAGATCAGTCCCTTTGTTACTGGTGTTTTGCTGGAAAATTAATTATTTTTGTGTCCTGGGCTGTGTGACTAAGAGTGTCATAGTTGGGAGTTACGTGCTGAGCGACACCCTATCCTACAAAAAACTTTCCCAGGTATAAGAGAGGCAGCTGCTTTTGAAGTGTTACCACCCTAGGAAAATAGTACTAAAGTTAACAGGCTCACCTACTTTGGAGTGCTTGGAGTGGGTGATCTGAGGAGGCCTCTGTCATAGCTGGGCTGCTTCAGCGGCACTTTGGAAAAGCTTGGCATGCAGGAGATGGAAAGTTCTGGGTGTCCATGCCAGGCTGTGACTCGTGGTTACTAATGCTGACTTGGGTGAAGGACCAAAATGAATCGTTATGAAAGAGGTTTCAGAGTGTGGGAATGGGAAGGAGTACAGGAACTGAGTTAACAGTAGCATACGCGGCATAGAAACTTGTAGGGAAAAGGAAGTTGGTGTGTAGATTTATGGCTGAGAAGAGGCAGGCCAACTGAAGAGGGAACAAAATTAAATGCTCTTAGAACAGGGCAAACTTAGAAGTTTTCAAATAGGACACTTTTGCAGAGTAAGTATTTTTGTATTTTGCTCATGGTAAAAAGTAATTTTAAGAGAGAATCTTCGTAGGGAAGAGGAAGCTCTCTGTTGCATCACCCATGTAAAAATAAATTTGACTAGCATGTAAATTTTTTAAATAATCCCTGCATTGTTGGCCTTATGAACTGATAGTTTTCATTTGCTTCTGGATTATGCAAGAGAAAGATCTGGAGGAGATTAATAGTGGGAGGTGGAAAGGTGTGTGTTCTGAAGATAAAGGGACTAATTACAGAAGGTCTGGTCCCTCTTTATAGCTTGGATGTTTAGGACCACAGGTCTGTCAGTTGCACTGAAAAAAAAAAAGTGTGTAAATTAGGAGATTTAAATGGCCCAGGCTGGAAATGCAGGGGGGGAGCCCATTTTATTTTAGGGTTATCTTAACAGTAGATTACTTTAGTGGAGATGTCAAGATGGTTTAAATTATCTTCATCAAGAATTCTGTAATTGCTTTTTCAGGGTCAGAGGGAATGATCTTAGAGTTTGGTTTTGTTTTGTTGTGGTTTTTTTTTTTAGTGTATGAACCCTTTGCATTTCAGTCTTAGCCAACAAAAGTCACTTGGCAATGTATCTTTTATAAATCAACTAAGGGGTCTTTCCCAACTTACTGTAAAATACTTAACAAGAAACTAATAAAATTGGAAGATGAGAGAGAAGTTATACTGATATCTAGTTCTGGTGTAAGAGCTGAGAGTGTATTTGGAGTCCCTGAGGTCTTCTGCTAGCTGTTGTGCCTTTAGGGTCTCCTTGCTGTAACAAAAATTCTAATTCAGAGAGTAAACAAATCAGAAAGTAAAAAAACATTTTTCTCATCTCTCTGAGTTCTCATTGTGGTAATTTTTTATGTTCTTGATTTTAAAACTCATGCACAGCTGGTATTATTTTCAGCATTACTTTACAGAAGGGTGAGCCTCAGTTACTGACTTACTGCTGCCTTGATGGCACTCAGTTAAGCTGATGGTATTTAAAATATTTTGCATTAAATTTACGTTATAAATAATTTATAAGAAACTAGTGGAGGCCCAAAGCCTGAAGGATAGCGGCAGGTCCGAATTGATTATTATGTTTTCCTTAGGCTGCAGGCTGAAGGGCCAAACTGAAAGCTTGTTGTGCAAATTACATCTTTCTGCCGTTTAGCAATTTGTTTTTAATATGCTAATTTTAGTACAAATTGCTACATTGTGTTCCAGAAGCCTACATGCAGTTCTTCACCCTTTGCTCTTTAAAGAACTAGTGTAAAAGATAGCAGCTAGCCCTATCTGTATTCAGAGATGTGAAGGTGATATAGTGTGTTTGTAACCCCTTGTGCTTCCATTCTCTTGATGTACACCAAACACAATGATCTGTGTTCAGATATTCACTTTTTTGATATCCAAAAAATGCTTTCTCTCGCCTTGAGTCTGCATCTAGCCAGTTTTCCTCCCTTCTGGGGGTGGATGACTAACTGCTCTACGTCCTTCTGTAGAATATTAAACCAATTGAAATGGAAAACCAGTTCAAAAGAATTATTTTGCCAGTTTGACTATGTTAAACCCTGAAACACCGTTCAAGTCTGTTTTATGGTGGTGTAATTCCTTCTTTGAGGTTTCACAAGAGGTTTGGATTGACTCCTGGGTGCTGGGTGCAAGCAGTAGAGATATTGGGGGTTTTTTTCTTTTTAAACTAATATTGCCCAGCTCCCAGTTCTTGTATGTTGAATTACCTGACCTTTTGTACACCAGCATAAGCAAAATAATGATAATAAAAGAAAAAAAACAGCATCCTCCCACCCAAACAGAACAAGGTCAAGTGCAAGCACTATTAAGTGATAAAATGTTACAGTTTACTCCTTATCTTAACAGGATTGTTATTTTAGACCAGTTTAGCCCATGTAGTGTTCAGTTTTGGGGGTCTGTTTTGTTGTGGGTGTCCATATGACAAGTGTGTTACCCTTTTTGCATTGTTATCCATGTAAGGGTTTTTCTTGTAGAATATGAGGAATTGATAAAACTAAGCTTCATAGATTTCCTTTGTAGAAAGCACAGAGAGGAGTATCAATTTAAACAATTACTTTAAATTCAGAGGATCCCTCTGTGGTACCCGAGGGTTTATGACTCCCAGTCAGGAGAATCATGGGGGTGAATTTGTTGTTGTTATCAACTCAGTGCTGGGTTCCAGTTTCCATCAAACTTGAGTCATGTTTCCAGGGATGTGAAATATTGCCTTGAGCTATCATTGTCCATGAGTAATATGCATCATCTACAACATGACTGCTTTTGAGATACCATATCCTTATGTTGGCATTTACAGCAACAAGTATCTGGAATACAGCTTCAGACTTTTCAAGGAATTGTTGAAATCATTTCTTTCTTGACTTCTGGTCCTGTCTCAGCATGTTCTGCTGCCTTCATATAAAGAAAGATTTATACATATATATATTAGCAGGTTTAAATCCACTGCTTTATATTTTCCTTAGAGATCTGGTAAATATTTATAACTGCTTTCCTTATGGGACCCTTATTTAGGAAAAAGCCCCCACCAACCAATTGTGAGAATCTGCCCATGTTTCTATGTACTTTGGCTGCTCTTGCTTAAATCCTTCATATTTTTGCTCCAGATAAGAGATTGAGATGACTGTTACCTGTGTAGTTAGATATGAAATATCTCATTAATATGTAGACTGCCATCCAGGCATTCTCTGTGTTGTGAAAAGTGACACAAAAATACTGGGTGTTTTTTAAGCTTTGTTCCAAAAAAGATGCCTGTTGAAGATGCACAGTTCTCTCTTCTGCATGGGAATCATTAATTTGGAACTCAACAACTTGCAAAACGTACTTCAAGTTAGAATAATGTTATTAATACTGAATTTTGACTGCCACATATGTACTATCACCTGTTCCCCCCAGGCCTCCTGCTGTACTTTGTCTCCTTTGCCAGAGTCTTTGGAAAGCAGCCAGGGACTTGCTGGGCTAAGTACTATCCATGTGAATTTT
The DNA here is from genome assembly GCA_013399135.1 of Heliornis fulica. NCBI lineage: Eukaryota > Metazoa > Chordata > Aves > Gruiformes > Heliornithidae > Heliornis > Heliornis fulica. The sequence goes on along the minus strand of VXBZ01004139.1, from coordinate 8,867 downwards.
AAAAAAATAAGATAAAGCTGACCCTGGCTTCCAGAGCTTTGTCTGTTCTTCCCATAATAAAGTAGCAGGTGAAGGGAGACTCACTGGGATGAGTGGGTGTGATCAGCTGCCTGGCTTAGGCTAAATTATTTAGAGACATGACACAGGTGAGTTCTAAAGTGTGATTTAAGAAAAGACAGTGCCACAGCCTCACAGATGTAAAGGCTGAAAGGGATTTGAATGTGTAACTTGACCAAATTGTAGCAAGCCACAAGGCAGGTTTCCTCTTTAAATTCATCAGGCTTTTCGAGGGAGCTCTCTCAAATAAAGGGAGTAGTACAGATGAAAGGGAATACTAAACTAACTGATGGTATCTATAAAGTCACACAGAATCACAGAATCGTAGGGTTTGGAAGGGACCTCCAGAGATCGAGTCCAACCTCCTGCCAAAGCAGGTTTCCTAGAGCAGGTCACACAGGTTGGTGTCCAGATGGGTCTTGAATATCTCCAGAGAAGGAGACTCCACAACTCCCCTGGGCGGCCTGTTCCAGTGCTCCATCACCCTCACCATGAAGTTCTTTCATGTGTGGGTGTGGAACCTCCTGTGGTCCAACTTGTGACCATTGCCCCTTGTCCTGTCCCCACAGGCCACTGAGAAGAAGTTGGCATCTCCCTTCGTTTCCTGCACTTCAGATCTTGATAAATATTGATGAGATCCCCTCTCAGTCTTCTTTGAGCTGGGGCTGTTCAGCCTGGAGAACTCAGCCTTTCCTCACAGGGAAGATGCTCCAGGCCTTTCCTCATCCTTGTGGTCTCTACTGGACTCTCTTCAGGATATCCCTGTCTGTTTTGTCCTGGGGAGCCCAGAACTGGACACAGGACTCCAGGTGAGGCCTGACTAGGGCAGAATAGAGTGAAAGGATCACCTCCTTCCACCTGTCACGTTAACCAAGTCAAGTGGAGTTTACAGAACCGAGTTCAGCTGTGGGATGCTCTTCAGGGTTGAAAACTTCAAGCTTGTTTTTGTGCTGCAGACAAAAATAATTTGATAGGCTCTTCACAGAGTAATATAGTGGAAGTAAACCCTCATCCAGATGGATAGCCTCTGCTGTCACGCTTTTTTTAAATTTCTTCAATGATTTATGTGATTTTGAGACAATGCAAGGTTATTTTCAAATAACTTACTTGCCTTCCAAGGTGATGAATGTATATACTTAAGCTTGAAGATGATCTTGTGTACTGTTTTGGCGCATTTTGCCACAATTAATGATTTTTTTTTAATATATATTCTTCCTTTTACTTTGTTGTCCTTTAATCCATGGTGCAGCTCTACATCTTCCAAGACTTAAATTTTCTGTTTTCCCCAAAGTTTTTTTGAAAGGCTTTTTGGAAAGTCTTAACATCTGTCCAATCTCCAATTCTCATATATCCATCGGTGCTTAGATTGTGACGAATGCTGTGGTAATGGACCACACATGTGCTTATCTACTAATACTTCTATAGTTATTAAGTGACAATAAAATTCTTAAATCTGGTTTAACAAAGCATTTGATTACTCTATAATTAGTGCTTCATATTCAGTACTTGTACAGCTGGCAGTTGGACATCTGCCACTCCAAATGGTAACATCATAGTGGCATTTGTACGATTTAATTATGCTTATGTGCAAACCGAGGCAGAGAGGCTTACGAACTGCACAATACGTATTTGCAGAACAGTAGCTCGAAATAGGAAATTTAATGTAAAATTATGGTAAGGGAACACTACTGACTTTTAAATGGCTTTAAATGAGCCTTTAGTCACAGATAAAAAAAGGCTCTTGTCATAATTGAAAGACAAAAATGTTTTCATTCTGAGGCTTGTTGTGCCTTTGTGCGTGTGAAACCGCTATTTATGTTGCACATTTTCTATATTTGCTGGAGCCCTTTCACAGACCAGCGGGGAAGATGTTGTTTTTAAAAAGGAAGATTTAATAATCACTGCAAAGATGTTCAAAAGAGTTCTGGGATTTGTCCCCAGTCCCAACAGCTTGGCAGTATATGGTTGTTTTATCTTGTAATGTATGTGAATACTAACATGTTCAACTCTATCTTAAACATAAAGAAGATCACAGAAAGGTTTATGGATCATAAAAGTTCAAGAAAATGCCAAGAGTTCTTTTAATTCAAAATGTGTATCACAAAATGAAATATAAGTGAAACTACTTACAAGTGGTTATCACCTACATTTGCTTTCAGTTTTCTAGGTGAGTGACTCTGTACACCTGCCTCGTTAATTAAAAACCATTTTTCGGTCCATTAGTAGAAAAGCTGAGTTGTTGCATGAATTAAAAGTACTTTGTTATTCTGTGGTTGTGGGAGTAGTACAATGAAAGAAGGAAGGTCTCAGGAAAAGAGAAGTTTCTAGGGGACATTACAGTTAAAAAAAACCCAAACCAAAAAACATAGCAACACTGCATTAGTGCCAATCTTTTAAATGTAATTAGTCTGAATGTGCACATATAGGCAAGCTCGGGGTACAGTCCCTGTGATTTTTCTGGGCACTGTTTAGATTTAGGTTTTCAGGCACAAACACTTAACTTCCTTGAAGAAATATGTTACATATACACTCTGAGCCATGACTGAAAACTGTCATTTTCTAAGTGATCAGTGCAGTCAGCATTTGCAGGATTGTAATCTCATTTACAGTAAGGTCCATCGACCTCTGGCAGAGTATGTACTGGAGTTTGGGTGGCAGAAGTTAACCCTCTGTTAGCCCTGGTAGGGAGGCTCACCCTTTGAGCCCTCTCCACAGCCTTATGAGGTTCCTCTCCAGTTCTTTGCCTTACCAGAAACTGACTCAACTTGCCCCTCACATTGCAGGACTTTCCTCAGGGAAATTCCAAACTTTATTTCAAAATTAAGGTTAGTGTCCAGCAGCATATCTGTTCCCAGCTGTGTTGTGTCCTGGGGCGTTATTTTATTTGGTTTTGCTGGTGAGCCATAATTCCTTGGTTCCTGTAGACTCCGGTGTCCTTCGAATGACCTAGCAATGATGTATGCAGGGTGTGTGTCTCTTAAAGGGTGTCTATCTGGCTTTGTGAGCAAGACAGTATTTCCCCTTGCAGCCTAGTCCACGTGACATCGCCCTGATCCTTCTGCCTAACCAGAGGAGCTGGAGAAGGGGATAAAAGTGTGGGATGGTTTGTCTGGAGAAGGATCAGGACATTAGTTTGAGACTTGACTTTTAGATTGGAGAAGGCAAGGCTTGGTCTTTAGGGAGGGAAGCAGACAAGCAGAACTAGAAAAAGAGCATGAGGCGAGTGAAGCCAGGACAGCTGTGCCTCTTCTGCTTTGTCATTAACATCTACTTCTCTGTGAGTCATGGGAGTATGGCACAGGACACCAGCATATGTTTTGTATGAATTCCAGCTAGTAGTATTTCAAGGCATCAGCTTTGTGGACATCAAACATGACCCTGGAAGCCCTAAGATTTATGCAGTACTTCAACAAACTCAGTACTTGCAGCGGAAGTTCAATATGCTGCTATCCTGTAGGGTGGATTTTCTGTAATTGCTAATTCCAGTTGGAAAAGAATTTTGATTTGGACAAGATCCATCATCTAGGAATCAGATGCAATATTAGATCAAAGTAGTTATCCAGTAGAGCTGCTTAGCATAGTTGAGCATTAAAAATAGTCTGCATGCTGCAAACTTGGGACAGTGTATCTTGTGAAATCTACCCTGAGATCTCCCCAGCTCAGGGGGGAGTACTAGGTCACATCCCACTATGATCCCAAAGAGGTCAAAGAATCTCATCTAGGGACACTGTAGGATCATGAGATGATTGACATCGGTCAGTGGTTGGTTTTGTTTGTTTGTTTATTTTAATTTATTCCATTTGTGTCATAATTCTTGTCAGGTAATTCTGGTACCTTCTAGATTGGGCTATGAGATGGGTCTGCAATCCAGGCATCAGGAATTTCAGGTATGGTTAGGGAGTGCCTGATCACTTCAACTCATTGCACTTGTAACCAAGCTGAGAAGGCAATTTTAGGATTGCAGAATGGTCAGAGAAGGGCAGGGAATGCAAGACAAAAGGATAAAATATACTGGTGTTGGTGGGGTTTTTTAGACAGGTTACCCAGTTAGAAAGGAGGAAAAATCCACTCTGCACTAACTGTGCTTTGCACCAGTATTATCAGAAGCTTCCCAGTCATGTGGGCCACAGAGTTTAGTTAGAGGCACAGTAGCAATAGATTGGAGATCACAGGCTGTCCTGGCTGTAACATAGAATTGTCTTGGTTGGAATGAACCCTTTAGATCATCAGTCCAACCATCATCCTAACCTGCCAACGTTGTTGTATATTCTATTTTTCTTGGCAAGTGGAGGGCTCAGCTCAGTTCTTGCAAAGAATGCTCAGTTACAGGGCTCCCAGTGCACCCATGCTGATTAATTGATGAAGTACTTCAGAAAGGTGAGTGTCCATGTGGTTTGAGGCTCTTTCCTAAAAAGCCATTAGCTCTTTCTACCATCCCATTTTGATGGAAGGTAGTAGGGTGCATGAAATACCCATTGAATTTCTTTCTACTTTGCCCATTCTTGCACTTTCTTACACAAGAAGTGTGAGCTGTTACCACTTTGAATGACATCAGGAGTAGGCATACTTGACAACCAAGATGATAGTCCTTGTATTGTGTTTTGTCCATTGGCCTTTTGGCACTTAGTTGCCATAAGGAAGCTGGAGAATACCTCCACTCCTTTGTGAATATATCCATATTCCCCAGGGAGTTTAAAAGGCCCAGTATAATTGGTTTGACGTATAGACCATAAAGCTTTTCCTTCCTTGAAATGTAGGGGTGGTACTTTAGCAGGGTGATCTTTTCACAGTTCAAATTTACACTGGGGCATTCTGTAAGGGTAGTTTCATACGTTTTTTCTCTTTAGAGGCTAACCTCAGCTTTAGGCTGAGAAATGAAGGGCTTCTCTGCCTCTATATAACCATTCCCATAGTTGGTGCCATTCAGGATCTGGCATATTCCTTAATTAATTTTGTTAATTCTGCCTAATTCATCTACTTGTTGTTTCCAGTTTGTGGCTGACTTATTTTTTTTGTGTGTATGAGCTTTCACCCATCACATCTTAAATGTGTTTTTTTCTAGCTTTGTCTAGTAATTGCTACTGAATTTCATTCCTCTGGTTTGAGGATCTGTTTACTTCCCAATTTCGGGCTTCCCACTGACAGTGGCATAGGGTGGCACTTACCTATATGGCATACTCTCAACATAGATAACTTATGTTTCGTTTTACAAAATGCTTAATTTTGTAAAATTTATTATGCCTTTTATTATTATAATAGAAATTATATATTAT
>VXBZ01004138.1:22029-32692 GCA_013399135.1 Heliornis fulica | reverse complement strand
GGGGGGGAGCGGAGTTTGCGCGGAAGAGAAGCGCTTTTCTGCGTCGCTCCGGGGCACTGGGCGGCGGGAGGGAGCGGGCTCGGCCGAAAGCGGGTTTGGGCTCTCGGGGTTTCCGCCCCCCCCCNGAGGCGGCTGGGGCGGGGGGTTGTAAAGCGGCTCCTCCTGCCCGGGAGCTGCGGTGATGCTCCATGTAGCGTGGGGCAGGTAGTGAAATCAGCGTGAGCGTTGCGTGGTTATTAACACGCGTGTGTGAGGACGGGGGGGAGGCTGGGACGAAGCACCCCCTTGCTCCGGGCTGGGTGCTGCCGGCCGTGCTCCGCTGCCCTGGGGAAGGAGCTAGGGAAGAACCCCAGCCCGTCTTGGAGGATGAAACTCTGGTCCCCTGGGCAGTGGGATGTCAGCAGAGCCACTCACGGGCCGAGAAACTTGCTGAGTATCTTGTTTACCAACACGGGGAAATAAGAGCCGGTGGTCGCTCGAGCCCTTGGTTTAGTTTTCACGAACCTGGATTTACATCAGGTTTCCCTGTATCTAGGTGACCTTTTGGTTGCAGGGATACCAGGTACCACTCGACTTATTTATTTATTTTTATTTGATGGTTGCTGCGAAACTGGTTTCATGCCTGATTGATCGGAGGCCCTTACCGCAGAGGGCTGTGTTTGTTGATACGTTTGGGGGCTAAAGACTTGCGACATCCGAGTCCTTGGGGTGGGGTGGTGGTCTGGAGAAACTGCTGTGCTTGTAGTCTCAGCTTCCTTCGGATGGTCTCGGATCCTAGACGCGATGCGACTCGGCTTCTGTTGTGGTCTGTGGATGTTTTAGCCCGCGGTCAAATGCACTTGGTGGAAGTTAGTGAAGAGGCACATCTGTGCAGTAGGTGAAGTGCGGATGCCGAGGATAAACATGCTAGTGAGCTGCAACGGGCTCTGCTTGGAAGAACAAAGCCAAACCCTCACGCTGTCAGCAGCCCATGAGATGATTATTCGGTCCCAGTATCTACCGAGGCGCTCGGAGGTGACACAAACCAGTTCTCCCAAAAAAATCTCCTCACTGCTGCATTCTTACTAATTTATATCTGTCGTTTTAAACCGAACTTGTATCAGGCCACAAATAATCTCTGCTGTTTCTTGATCCTCTCGGATATATTTACCAGACAGTGCCTCTCTCTCTCTCTCTCTGGAAGTGCAGGACCGGGGCATTTTAATTTATCTTTTTCCCCTTTGCATGACCCAGATTTTTATTTGCTGAAGTTTTGAAGTGTGCTAGCCTATGGATTATGTATGAAGTTTGAAATTTACTGCTGTGGGAGAGAACGCTGCTAAGCTCGGGCATCAGTGTAGATGTTAGGCCTGTAGTTGAGGTTTCCTCGGTACTCAGTGCTTCTGCTGATGGTTCAGGGGGTTAAAATTCACTTACAACCCGATTTTAAGCCTTAACTAAGTTTACTGGTTTTCAGAAATGCTGGTCACTCACAGCTGCAGTAGATTTCTGTAGGAATTAGGCTTGCTCAGCACTTAAATCAGGTGTAGGAGATTACCTGGGAGTGACTTTGTGTGAAAGTAGGCACTTCTGCCTAAAAATTTTAGACTATGGGAATGTGATTTGATATATGTGATGATGTTGTAATGAAATTTGGGCTCGAGGGGAATGCAGGCATAGGACCATAGTTGTAACTAAGGGCAAAGAAGTATTTGAGCCATTCTTTTATGTTTTTTTTTTATTGTTTGTTTGTTTTCATAATTTAGTGTAAAATAAGATTATAAGTAGTGTTAGTAAAGGGATTAAACACTAAATATGGGAAAATGAATTCATTCTGAAAGAAAAGAAGATGTGCATAATACTGTTATTGTAACTATTGGTACTTGAGTTTCTACAGTTCTAATGAGCCAGTTCCTTTAAAGAGAATATTAATCATTCTTACTTAAACATGATTTTCAGATTAATGGAGGCTAGGTCATGAGTTTTGCTTCCTGCCTTGAGAGAGTGGCACTTGGGATGGGAGGGGGCTTTCTAGAGCCTATTTTTAGAACAAGGTTTACTTTTCTTTGTATGTTTATTCCTCATGCTGGCTGCCACAGAGCTTTGCAAGTTTACAGGTCCATTTAATAGCCATGCACCCCCTCCTGACCTGATCCCCTTCCTCCATGGCAGGAATGTTTCCCATTCAACTTTCTGAGGTACTTCTCTTCCCCACGCAGCCCATCCTTTGTGTGTCCTCCGGGGGCCGTACAAGCGGTTTGTAGAGCTGTACAAACTCGGAGCCTGGCTGCTCAGAGCTGCTGCATCCTTCTAAAGCATCCTGCCCTATGCTGGGTGATGAAGAGAAACCCTTGTAGCACCCCCACCTCTCTCGAGTCGCGGTCTCTGTAGCATGGCAATGGAAGGTCCCTGGAGGAGGAGTTGTGCTGAGCAATTTCCTCAGAGTTTACATCCTACCTACCACCACCATGTCCTCCTTTCAGGACCTCCCTCCTTGTTCTCCTCCCTGTTGCTGCTCCCTTACCTTTTATCCTCGAAGGGTACTGGCACTGGCCCCGGGGCTGCAACCAGCAAGGGTTGGCAGTGGTTACGCTGACGTTGCTGGGGCAGGGTGGGGAGCAATAATTTGGGTCTTTCCTAATTGCTGCCCAGTTTTCTCTCAGAATCCCTAGGGCTGTCATATCCGTGAGACCTCTTCACTCGATTTGATTGGAATTGGACAAATGGTTGAGAGCTGATGGATGGGGCAGGGAAATGGGACTGGCAGGCAGATAGACAGAGTGAGCGGATACGCCTTGTTTCCTTAGGAAATTAGGAAATTTCCTTCGGAAGTCGCACTGTCCTGTCACTTATTAATTTTACTCTTTTTTTTTTGTGTGTGTGTATGTCTTTGCTAGTTATGGAGACAAAAGGATACCACAGCTACCCGGAAGGCTTAGATATGGAGAGACGGTGGGGTCAAGTTTCTCAGTCTGTGGAGTATTCTTCTATAGGTGCTGGAGAGCAGACTGATGACAATAACTATATGGAGATTGTAAATGTAAGCTGTGCTGCCGGTGCTTTTGCCAACAGCAGCGCTCAAGGGAACAGCAAAGAAAAACCTGAGCTACTCTCCTGCCTGCAGCAAGACAACGGCCAGCCTGGTCTTCTGCCCTCTGACATCAAAACTGAGACAGAATCAAAGGAGCTGTCGGCAACGGTGGCCGAGTCCATGGGTTTATACATGGATTCGATACGAGACGCCGATTACCCCTACGATCAGCAGAACCAGGGGAGCCCAGGAAAGATCTACCAGAATGTGGAGCAGCTGGTGAAGCTCTACAAGGAGAATGGCCATTGCTCTTCTCCCCTGCACAGCGCCAGCAGGCCCTTGAGGTCTTTGATGTCGGACTCCGGGAGCGCTGTGAACGGTGGTGCCATGCACGCTATTGTCAAAAGCCCTATCATGTGTCAAGAGAAAAGCCCTTCGGGCTGCAGCCCTCAGAACATGGCTTCCTCGGTGTGTAGTCCTGCTGGAGTTAACTCTGTGTCCTCAACTACTGCTAACTTTGGGAACTTTGCCGTGCACAGCCCCATCAGCCAGGGAACCCCTTTGTCGCGCTCGCCGAACGTTGAAAACCGAGGGTCTATGTTGCACAGTCCTGCACACGTTAGCAACGTCGGGTCTCCGCTTTCTAGCCCTATAAGTAGCATGAAATCCCCAATTTCTAGCCCTCCCAGTCATTGCAGCGTGAAATCTCCCGTCTCCAGTCCCAATAATATCACTATGCGATCCTCTGTGTCCAGCCCTGCCAACATGAACTCGAGGAGCTCCATTGCCAGCCCTTCCAATGCCAACAACAGGTCCACTCGTTCTAGTCCAGCGGTTAGCACTGTGGGATCCATCTGTAGCCCCGTAAACAACTCCCTAGGATTCCTGGCTTCTGGCACGCCAGCGGGACCTAGCAGAAGCCAAGATACCGTTCCCAGTCCGGAAACAAAAGACAAGGGTGCTCAAGAACTCCCGTTTCCTAAGATGGAGGAAATGGAGAACGCCATCTCCAACAACACTCAGATGAACCTTGTTCAGTTCATAAAACCCGAGCCAGACAGTTCGTTCGGTAGCGCGTGCATCGGCGACAGCGGCAAAATAAACTCAGATTCCCCCTTTTCAGTCCCAGTGAAGCAAGAGTCGGCCAAGCATCCTTGTTCTGGTGCCTCTTTTAAAGGGAATCAAACAGTAAATCCTTTCCCATTTACAGATGGCTCGTATTTTTCTTTTATGGATGACAAAGACTATTACTCTCTTTCTGGGATTTTAGGACCACCTGTTTCTTCGTTCGATGGGAGTTGCGAAGGTAGCGGTTTTCCAAATCCAGGCCTACCTGTGGGAATTAAGCAGGAGCCTGACGATGGCAGCTATTACCAAGAAAACAGTATACCATCCTCTGCCATTGTGGGTGTGAATTCAGGTGGACAGTCGTTTCACTACAGGATCGGTGCCCAAGGCACGATATCTTTGTCACGGCCGGTTCCTCGAGAGCAGGCGTTTCAGCACTTGAGCTCGTTCCCTCCCGTCAGCACGCTAGTGGAGACCTGGAAGTCGCATTCGGAGTTGGCATCCAGAAGAAGTGATGGGTATCCAGTTCTAGAGTACATTCCAGAAAACGTGTCCAGGTGAGCAGGCAAATTACTCCTCCCACTTCATTTTTTTTTTTTTTTTGCTTCTTCCCTTGCGTTAAACAAACGAGGCGTGAATTAAAATGGGGGCCAGGGTGGTAATTCTCAAGCTGATGCGTAATTCTTTGTTTGCATTTCAGTTCTTCTCATTAAATTTTCTGGTTTCTCGCTGTATTTTACTCTGCCTTTAATAAAAACAAAGTGCTGGCTTTAATATTTAAAAAGAACATATTATATTCTATTGCCATTAGATTCGAAAGCGTAGCTTTAATATGTTTATGAGCTCTTACTACTATAAATGTTGTTTTTCCCGTAATGAGAGCTTAGTAAAATTGTTCTCGTGTGTCCTATAATGGTTATTCCTTCTTAGCTGGTACTTGGATGTGTTGTACCTCAGATGAAATGTTGAGATGAGGATAAGAAAACGGTAGTGTTGGGAATCCGTCTTTGCGAAGATGCACGGTTATAAATATGCGCCGGACTTTAAGTGGTTAAGTTGAAAACCTAAACCTTACAAGCCTGTGGCAACGTATTATTTCTGTATTTTATCTGTAGGAACATTTGGTTTGTATATATAGAAAAATGCCTCCAGAAGGAGGAGGGCTGTTAAAAACTTGACGCATTTGAAAGGGATAAATGGATAATCTGATCCCCTCACTTTTGGTGGAAGGGAAGCATTGCAAGTGTCAGTTGAGCTTGTGTTTCTTGGCTGATGCGTGGATGCATGTACTTCTTCAGCAAACAGGCATTCATGTATTTCATAAAGGACACTTACATGCATCAGCTATCTAGTTTCATAATCAGTATTACAAGTTATTAAGCACATCCGACAGCACGACTGGGAATAGCCACATAGCCCCTTCATGTGTCAGGTTCACCAAAGGTTTGTGCTGAAGCTCAGCCAAATAATTGGTAAAAGAATTTGAATTTACCTTTTTCAGGCCCTAATTTTGTCTTGTTCTTGGAGTGGGGTGAAGGGGATGCATAGTGTTTTCTATATTTGCATGATGCCAAATATTTCTGAAAAAGATAGTGTTGCAGTGGAAAGCATAATACCTAAATATACCAGTGCTTTCGAGGAGGGAAAACAGCCTATCCACCCAGGAGCACAAAATTAATTAAATCATACAGTTTTATTCTCACATCTGTCATATACCTCTACAACCTCCTTACCATTTTGCAAGCCATGCTCCACTTTTTCTTTGGCCATTTCCCATGTGGTCTCTTAGGAATGCACTTCTTAATGCATCTTTCTCAACTTGAAAGGGCTGTATCCCACCTTCTCACAGAAACATACCTCTCTGTGGTCGTACATATTTGTGGTCTTGGCATAAATGTGCTTTCTTGGATCAAAAGAGGTGAAGTTACTGTTTTCTAGTTATTTTACCCTATTAAATCATTGATTTTATAAGAACTTATATAGTGAGAAAAGTTCACCGTAAGATTGATGGGATGCCTGAAAATAAAGACCAAATATTTTATGGCCTTTGTGGTTGAATGCTGTTGCTTGGGCAAGCAGTTCCTACCAGCTTTGGGAATTCTGGCATAAATGCTTGTGCTGAGTCAAGGTTGGCATCTGTCAGAGGGACAGGCACAGTAAACTGGGAAGTGCTGGTAGGAGCATGGTTCTCCTCAGTAGTTGTGTTTTGAATGACAGTTTCTCATAAGGTTTTTGAAGGAGCCTTCTGATCTGGCATTTGTCCATGGTGAGTCTTCTCCTCATCTGGATCAGTAAATGGATGATGTGTGTTATCAGGCTTGATGGTGACACAGGTTTACTATACTTTGCTGTCCTTGTTACCCAAGGTGGTATCTCAGTGAGATGTGCAGGTCAGCATAGCTGTTACTTCGCAGGACTGAAACCCCGAAATGTTCAGCGCTCAGAGCTGTTACCTCACGTGTGGAATTATCTCCAGGTGATGGAGATCTGCAGGCTTGCGACACTTGAGGCATCCTGATCCCTAGTTCAGATTAGGAAATGTGTCATCATTTCAAATCTCTTAACTTTATTTAGCCAAAGGTTGCTCTTAATCTGCTGGGAGATGGCTTTACACTGAAGGTGTGGCTGGGGACCTGTGCAGAGCCCTTGCAGTTTTCAAATTTTTTTCATGTAGAGGTCATTTTAGCAGGACAGAGTTGAATACATTGGTGCCTGCTCAGATATTTGTCTGCTGATGAGACGAGTCATAAAGACTTAACATAAGATGTCACGCATGTAAAAGCTCGCTCTTGCTAATGAGCCTCAAGTTGGTCTTTTCATTTCTGTGCTACATTCCAGCTAAACCAGAAAATGACTTGCAAGTTTGTTGGTGGTTCAAAGTGTTGTAATAAAACATCCATAGTTGAAAACTGCATCAGACCCAGCATCCCAAGCTGTGTTTCTGCTCTCCTGCGTAGTAAATGCAATATCCCATATCGCATTTACCAGTGATAGGACAAGAGGAAATGGTCTCAAGTTGCACCAGGAGAGGTTCACATTGGATATTAGGAAAAATTTCTTCACTGAAAAGTGGTGAAGCATTGAAACAGGCTGCCCAGGGAGGTGGTGGTGTTGCCCTCCTTGGGGGTGTTTTTAAAAAAACAGGTAGACGTGGCACTTCAGGAGATGGTTTGGTGGGTGTACACCTACAGTGGTGTAGGGCTGATGGTTGGACTTGATGGTCTTGAAGGTCTTTTCCAACCTTGGTGATTGTATGTCTGTATGGTATGGGCATTGCAAAATCTACCTTCCTTCATGTCATCACAATAGCAGCATCACACCTCTGGTCTCTGATACCATCCTGACACCACACTCATCCAAGCCAGGTTTACTTACCATTTTTCTTCCAGGCCTGTTAACCATATCAGGCCTCAGACATTTTGCAAAGTTCTACAGCATGTGATTAACCCCTCAAAGTGTATGATAGAAGTTTCCTGATAGAATTCTAAGTCTTCATCTTTTTTTTTCAGGTATACTCATCCTGCAATATAATTTGCCATGAGCAAAGACTAAGGTGAAGGGAAAAAACAGGCTACGTGGTTCTCTAAAGCCAATAGATGAGCAGCATTGGGTGTATCTTGTTTTGGCAGTGTTATTTTCTGAATCTCTATATCATACCCTTTTTAGAGTGCTTCTGGCTTGCAGCCTGTGTGGTTAAAAGGAGTGGGTGACCAGGAATGAAGAAGCTTTCACTTTGAGAGTGAATCTTAGAATAATACTGTTGTTAAAAAAAAATAAAAATTTTTTGTCTTTTTCAATATCACCATTCTTGAATCAGCTTTACTTGCTGATAGTGTCTAATAAACATAGCTTAGGCATTCAAAATGCTTTGCTACCTTGTTGACTGTGTCATATATCACCTCTTGACTAGAAAATGTATCTTCTTCGCTGTTACTTTTATTAGATGTCCTTAGTTTTGATTCTTTTTACATTATCTGGTGGTAACTTTCTTTACAACGTTGCAACGTTTGGGGAGTGAGAGCCTCTTAAGCAAAAGCAAGTTCCTTTATTTCCTTTTAAATGTTTTTCTTATGCCAATCTGCATGCAGAGCGTGCTTTTGTCTTTGAAAGACTTTTACATATTTAATTTTTAATAGATGGTGAATCATACCTGTCTGTCTGTGTGTGTAGTTCCCCCTCAGTGACTGGCATTTATAAGAAATAATACTCTCTAAAGTAAATAATAGCAAAGTGGGCTTGAAAAAGAAGGTATGGGTGATTGATGAAAACCTACACTAAGAATCGAGATAGGATTTCACTTTGAGGTGATTGCTCATCTGAATCAGGGTATCAGCCTAAAGCCTTCCCATCATGCCAATTATGCAATTTTCCAAATGGCCTAGGAAAATGTCATGGTTGCTTGAAACAACAGTAAAAATTTGAGGAGGATGACCTTTCCACTGAGTTAGCTCTTACCTAAAGCTGCTTCTGCAAATGTGCCTTTTCCCTCCTATTTCCATATTAACCCAAGTGTGTACACATTCCTACTCGCTTTTCTTAGCAGATGTGGTAGAAACAAAGGGCTGCTACTCCTAATGTGGCTTCTTCTGGGTCATTCTACTGGTGTAATCCTGTCTGGGATGAACTCACAAAGTTTGAGGTGTTAATATTTAAAAACTGTACTATTGTTGGGCCTACAAGAAAGCTGGAGAGGGACATTTTAGAAGGGCATGAAGTGATAGGATGAGAGGGAATGGTTTTAAATTGGAAGGGGTAGATTTAGATTGGATCTGAGGAAGAAATTCTTCCCTCTGAGGGTGGTGAGGCCCTGGCACAGGTTGCTCAGGGAAATGGTGGCTGCCACCTCCATGGAGGTGTTCGAGGCCAAGTTGGATGGGACCTTGAGCAGCCTGGTCTGGTGAGAGGGTTCCCTGCCCACGATAAGGGGTTTGGGAGTTGATGATCTGTAAGGACTTCTTGAGCCTGAACCCTTCTAGATTCTATGAAATTGTGTACGTTTGTCAATAATTAAATGTCATTTCTTCTCATTCAGACAAGGAGATTTCTCTTCAAAACCATGTTCTGTGATATTTTAGAGTCTTAATTTATGTCTGTTGAAAAGAGTTGAAAGTCTGTCATTGACTTCATAGGGTTTATGGTCAAATCTTTGATCAAATGTTGTCAGTATATTTGAGACTTCTTATTCCCACCTGCTCCTGAACTTTTCACATGGATCAACCTTTTTTTTTTATTTTTTAATTTTTCATAGACTCTACTTTTAGCAGCTCCCCAACCAAAACCCAACCTAACTCAAACCAAAAAAACAACCCAACAACATGATCTTCGTTTACGTGTAAACTTCACTGACTTGAATGGGTGATTCCGGTTAAAAATCTGATTTCAGGCTATTGCAAGTATTTTTGTAAATAAACTTGTATGTTAAATATTATCTAGAATAGTCACTTATCAGAATTATACCTGCCAGAGAGATAAAGGTCTGGTAAATATTATTTTTAGAATTTATGAATGCCCTTGACCTCTGTTTGTTTGTTGACGGACTTTATAGGAAAAAGACCAAGCTGTTAAAATATTCTACATGCTTGGCAGGACTGTTTTTCCCTCTAGTTTCCCACTGTTTTACTGTGCAAACTTTCTTCAGCCTTGATTCTCTCATATTGTAGATATAGCCTGAAATCAATAATTTATTTTTTTTTATTTTTTCAATGTAAAAAGGTACATTTGTTTTTGGGGTTCTTGTCTAGTTTTGTGTAATTTTTATAATTTCTGAGTATAATCCTGATGCAACAAGGATGTCTATGAATGTATGTATTTCTGTTGCTGGTTGATACTGCTGAACTTTGCAGTACTTGGCTATTGGAAATCAGTTTGCCATAGTTTATTCTGATAGTAGCCAATTGTTTCCTATCTTTTATATCACTTTGTGTGACATATAAAAAAAAAAAAAAAGAGTGTGATATCTTCTTTTGATGGTTTTCTGAAAAGGGGGGGATCCACAAATTTTGGCAAGCAGAAGAAATTTGATAATCTATATGCCACCAGTATGGATCAGTCAGTTAAGGAGAACTGGGAGACACTGATGTCTGACCTATGTACTGTATAAAAATGTTCCTATTTTGTGGAATATGCATTGCAGTTATGCAGGTAAACATGTGTCATGGGTTAACCCAGCAGACAGCTAAAGTGACCACCCAGATGTCCACTCATGACTTCCCCATAGTGGGAAGGGGGAGAGAAGTGAAAAGGAAAAACTCGTGGGTTGAGGTGTAGACAGTTCAATAGGATAGAACAAGGAGGAAATAATTAAAACAACAATAAGAATGAAGCCCTTCCTGGCTTCTTGGGCAACTGTCTGACCTCCTCGTTGGCAGGGCTTATGAGAAGTTGAAAAGTCCTTGACTGCTTGGCCACAACTAAAACATCAGTGTGTTATCAACAGGACACCCCAGAAGGTTGTGCTGCCATTCAGCAAGATTTAGACAGGCTGGAGAGCTGTGTGGGAAGAAATTTAATGAGATTTAACAAGAGCAAGTGTGGGGTCTGGCATCTGGGGAGGAACAACCCCAGGGACCAGTACAGGTTGGGGAC
>VXBZ01004138.1:11095-22004 GCA_013399135.1 Heliornis fulica | reverse complement strand
AGCCTGGAGAAGAGGAGACTGAGGGGTGACCTCACTGATGTTTATAAATATGTAAAGGGTGAGTGTAAGGAGGATGGATCCAGACTCTTCTCAGTGATAGGACAAGGGGCAATGGGTCCAAGCTGGAGCATAGGAAGTTCCATCTGAATATAAGGAAAAACCTTCCCGGAGAAGTTGTGGAGTCTCCTTCTCTGGAGACATTGAAGACCAATCTGGAAGTGTTCCTATGTGACCTTCTCTAGGTGATTTTGCTCAGGCAGGGGGATTGAACTAGATGGTCTTTCAAGGACCCCTTCAATTCCTAATGTTCTGTGATTCTGATCCTAAATCTAAACCACAGCATTATACCAGCTGCTAGGAAGGAAATGAACTCTTTTAACCCAGCCAGGATAGCAGGTGTAGGGGTTGCTGCGGTGGTATCAGTACTTGTGCAGAACGTGTATTGTCTGCAGAGGGAGTAAATTCTTAATTTGTCATTCAATAATCTGTCCTTATTCAACCAACAGTTGACATTAATGGAATGGAAAGCTGCTCTGAAGCGCTCTGCCCAGCTGTATCAGGTTTCTAGATATGTGTTGGTGCTTTGCTGAGCCCAGGCTTGAGTAGCGGTTGCTGTTGGGTGTCATTTGTAGCTTAAATATATGTGTGTTTGCAGTGGCAAACTATATAATTGGGCCATACTTTGTCTGGTCTGGCTCTGGTTTTGCCCTTTGTTGGGCATATTGTATGTGAGAGCCAGGTCAGGTTCCTGATCCAGCTCACCCAGAAGCTCTAAACCACAACAGGTCAGCACAACTTGGTGGTCAGAGTGATGAGACATGGGTGCGAGAAGGAAAGGGAAAGGAGCAATGAAATATCCAAAGTGTGTGTTTCTGCCTAAAAATAATGTGTTGTCTAGCCCTAACCTCAGCATTTGTATTTTCAGGGTGGGCCTTTAGGAGGCAGTTTCTGTTTTTTTTAAACTATGTATTGGGTCTTCAAAGAGAGTTGTAGGAGCTGGAATTAATAATGGACTGAGTTCAACCAAAACTTCTTGGAGAAGAGCAGAGTACTTTGATTTGAGGTATAAGTTCTCTGAGGTCAGAAAATACTGCAGTATAGGATGAATGTAGTAACATAGCTTGTTCTCTGTCAAACGTGTCTTACAATATGGCTATGTAAGAGTGATAAAAATGGTCCAACAAGGAAACTTAAAAGAGTGTGTGAAAAACGAGGTATTAAATATGTCTAAGTTTAGTGCTTTTATCAGTTTCCACGTGCAGCTGGTTGCTACACAGTGCTTGTTGCTCAGCATGTGAATTACTTCATCTGCAGTCTTTTCTGAGAGAGATCTGTGGAGAAAAAACGAGGTGTATTTAAATTGTGTCTGGTTGGCCGAGTCCTCGTGGCATTATTGGGCACATCTGAATGCACCCTAACTAGGCCATGACATGATTTGACTGCTTGCTGCCCTGTGAATGCAGACTGCAGTGGAAGGTCACCCACTGTCCACTGGCTCCTCACAAAAGCCTTCTCCTGCTTGGCGCCACCTTGGCTTTGCTGCTGCAGGAGAGCAGCTGACCTTGGAAGAAGACATCAGTAATGCACATCCTTGTCTTCAGGAACCCTAGAGTTTTACTGAGCCCTGGGAGCTGATTTACTTTCAGGGCAAAGCTTTCAAATAAGTTATCTCTTTAAATGCAAAACTTTAGCCTTGTGTTGGTTTAGGGATTTATTTTTTTGGTTGGGTTTGGTTTGGGTTTTTTTGCAACTGAGTTTTGTTAACATCGTTTATCAGAATCATAGAATGTGTTGGGTTGGGACCTCTAAAGATCATATAGTCCAACCCTCTGCAGTGAGCAGGGACATCTTCACTAGAACAGGTTGCTCAGAGCCCCATCATGCCTGATCTTAAGTATCTCCAGGGATGGGACCTCTACCACCTCTGGGCAATCTGTGCCAGTGATCTACCACACTTGTAGTGAAGAATCTGTTCCTAATATCCAACTGAAATCTCCTCATCTGTAGGTTAAAACCCATCAGAGATCATTCTGAAAGGATGTCATCTGGTTGGACATCTTTCTCTGCTTTAATGAAAACAATGGTGAGGAATTTAAACCCAACATCCCACACTCCCCACTATCCCACAAAACCCCATCCAGAAAAAAACCCTCAGAATAACCAAGAAAACCAAATCTGTGCTGTTGATGCTTCTGGATTCTTAGAAGGATTAGTAACATGGTTTTATCTGTTCAGGATGTGAACAGGTATTTTGCAAGACACTGTTTCTTCGTTGACTGTATTATAGCAGAAGTTCCCAGTTTGTTGGCAGGTTGTAAGAAAATAACTTTAATTTTAGTTCTCTGTCTTAAACTGTAGATACAGCTTCTGAAATTATTTTTAATGTGATGCCAACTGATTGCTAAATTAAATTTCTCTGAGTTTGTAAGCTGTGTATTTACTTCATGAGAAAAAAAAAAGATAGATTGAATTTCATATTTGGAGGTGACTTAGGGTTAATATCTATTATTTCAAGTTAACTTTGGTTGGAACATCTGAGGAGAGAGAGAATCCAGTATTTGTGGATAAGACAAAAACTGGCTTATAGGAATTTGTACACTCTCCTAAGATACATGGGTACGCTGCTGATTGTGGTTAGTGATAATTAATAATAGATCAAAGAGTTACAGCCCTGAGGTTAAAAGCAAATTTCAGACTAATTGCTGAATGTTTCTGACAATTTTTATATGATTTCTCTCACTTTCATTCTGGCTTCTCAACGATGCTTTCTGCTTGCATCTGGAGTTGAAATAACTGCTTGGGCTTTCAGGTTAAAATCTGATCTGGACACATGAATCTTTCCTGTTTTGCTTTTCTTTCCTTGCCTCCTTTTGAGAGGTGCTATCCCAGGTTTCTAAACTGGTTTATAAACTGATTCTGTAGCAATTAGGTTTCTTTAAAAGAGATTTTTCTGATTCTTTGGGGTTTGGGAAGATTTCCGTGTGTGTGTGAGACCATTTTGGGTTCATACTCAGTTTGTGGTCTACAAAATAAGTGTGTAGTTTAGAGGTCTGTTTTGGGCAGCGTTACCTATCACTGGTCCAAGAGTTTTTAATCATGGGTCAGACTGAGAAGTAAGTAGCTACGTTACTTCTTTTGTTCACCAGCTCTTCTATGCCTTGAAGGGTCAAGACAGAGGATGCCTGGAAACCATCCTGCTCTTCTCTTGGGAATCCCCCAAGGAGACTGGAGCAGCTCTCTCCGCAAAGCGCTGCTTTGCCTAATTAATTCTGAAGTTGTGCTTCTGCTTCTGGATGGCAGATTCAGGCCACACAGCAGGGGCAGCCGCTGTGTTCTGGCTGGAAGGAGCAGGGGCTGGCGTGCCCTGTGGTACCTGGGCCCGTGCATCCCCACGAGCTTGCGCAAGGTGGCCGCGGCTGTGTACCTGCGTGAATGCGTCACCCGGCGTGTCCTTAGGGAGACCTGTGCTCTCCGAGCCCTTTGGAAACCCGGTTTCACAACTGGCGAGCCCTGGTTTACTCTGGCAGCGTCTCACCTTGAAAAATCAATCGTGTTTGTGTCTTTAGCTCTTGGGTAGGAGCGCTGCAGGTAAGAGGGTGGGGAGGGGGCTGTTGGACAGGTCGTTCGCCGTACTCCCCGTGCAAGCGTGGCTTCTCGTCTGACTGGAGCAAGGCTGGAGGTGGGACCTGGTCTCCAGTCAAGTTTCATGGTGTTGCCTTCAGACTAGGAGCAGGATAGGGATCGCTTCTGGAAGCACACCTTAAGGTCAGGCATCCAGAGGACAACCTTATTGTCCCTCAGGAGACTTGAGTTCAAATGTGAGCTGCTCCAGGAGGTTGGAGATCTCGCTGTGAGCATTGCTGAAGGGTTGTCTTGAAGGAACCTGTCATGCTCTTCAGCAGTTTTGATGACTGGAGTGCCAGGGACCTTGCAAATGAAGGTGGGTGGGAAATTTGCACTGTTTCCAGGCAGACTATCTGAGCTGTCAGCGTCATTATTTTAAACTAAATTAAATTTGTGCTAGAGAGTGCAGTATGTTAGAGCAGTTAGGGAGCTCTTCCTCTAATGGTAGCTTCAGATATACTTTGCTAGATCCAACTTTGTCAGCTTCCAAACTTGTTTGGTTTAATTAAAAAAAAAAACAAAACACAAAAAACAAAACAAAGCGCCCAGAGAATAAAAAGCTTGCCCAGGTATTGATCCTCGGATATGTGAAAACTTTCCAGAAAAATCAGAGTCTTACTTTGCAGACAATATAGTAGCATGTTTGTCATGTCTAAGGATCAAGGTCTGTTCTTTTTTTTTTTTTTTTCCTTTTTTTTGTGTAGTAGAAAATAAGCACACGCCATCAGTTCTGGCCTGTTGATAAAGGGATGCACGCTTCTGGATTGTTCCAGGTGTTGCTTTCCATAACTGGCATGAGGTCCTGTCCCAGAGTTGGGTCCCTGGTTACATGTGTGTCTGTACATACCAGCAGTAAACCCTCTCCAGTAGCTTTCTGGGCACGCTCAGCCTGGCAGGGAGAGGATGGGATGCTCTGGTGGGATGCTGGGCAGAGGTCCAGGCATTGCCCCCCCCCAGCTGGTAGCCTGTTCCCTTGGGTGTAGGGTGCACCGTGTTTTGGTTTTGTTGTTTTCATTTGAAATGTGTTTGTTTCTTTGTTTTTGAGCAGTAAGGCTTCCTTGAGTTAATAATTAAAACCAAATATTGGCCAATAAACATTCCTTGAGGATTAGAAAAAGTTACTAAACGTGACTGGCTTGTCAAAATTCTGCACTGAACCTTTGGTGCAGACCAGCCTGCTGTAAAATGCATCAAGTCAAACCACATAGCTGCAGGATTAGCTCTGTAAACCCTGGTCAGCTGCCTTCAGATACATGGTGGCAAAACAGAGTCGTTCCCATTGATTTGATTAGAATTTTTAGACCCTTATTTTAATCTGAATCCATGTAAACTAGCTGGAAGATGAACAAAGTGTGTGTGGGGGGGTTAGACGTGTCAGCTTCTACTCAGCGTATGGAAGTAAATATTGGAAGCGCTCCAGAGCTTTATGGCTGCTGCCAACTAATGACATAAGATAATGTTGCAATGAAACAATGCTCTTGATTTGCACTTGTTTCCCAACTAACCTTTCTGATTCTTTAAGGCTGCTTAGAATTTATGGTTTAGAAGATTTGACAGCAAAAAGGAGATTAGGCATTGAAAACGTTGACTGATTAAATATGCGGTAATGACAACTTCAAACTGCACATGCAGATAATGAGATATAGGGCTGCTACTCCTTTCATATTAAACCCATTTGGTGGAAGAAGCAAGGAGGATGAGTGTTTTGGGTGGATATATTATTTTAAGAAATTAAAAAACCCCAACAAACTAACAGAAATACGAGTGGGAAGAGTGAGTTTTCTTTTTCCCTCGGACCAAAACTGCAGCCACTGTGAGTCTTGACCTGTGTTTCGTTCCTAATAAAAGAGTTAACTGTGTGCAGAAGGCTGCTAGCAAACTCAGTAAGCTTGCATTACAGTTTTTATTTGAATCAGAAATGTGCTTTTGAAGTGAATCTTCCAGTTGCTCCCATCTTTATTGCAGTTGACATCATGGGGCAGCTGAAGAGTGAAAAAAACAGATATATATTACCCAGCAGTGAATTAGCAGTAGTAATAATAATTTAAGTAGTAATAATTTAAGTAATAATAATTTAAGTAATAATAATGATGATGATGATGATGATGATGCAGTGCTTCAGGAACTGCCTAAGGCATTCCAGCCCCTAACGGCTTCTGCACATGGGACCCTGTTGGAGCATAGCCCTTGTGACACCTATAAAGTGGGTCCTCAGGACAGGTCCTCTCTGTAGCTCCCCTTTCATAGAGTAACACTTCCTGTAGTGTAGATACTGCCCATGAGCTAATTGCATTTTCACCTCTTCACTCAATCATTTGTAATTGGAAAAAAAGATTCAGGGATACAGGCAGAGGAAATTATTCTGCAGGAAAATCAGAGGCAGATGTGTTTGTTCATAAGTTGTGTCTAGGATGAGCAGAGTACCTACTTACTCTTCCTTCACAGCATGCTAAAAACCTTAAAAACAACTGAATTAAATCCTGGAAGGAGGGAGTGAAACTAAAGTGACAAATAGGCTGTATCCTGATTTTTCATTAGTGTGAATTTCACTCCTTTTAAGTACTTGAAAGATGTAGATACGGTTTTCATATTTATTATAAGATGAACCCATAAAGGAAAATGGAATTGTTTTGATGGCAGTTTCAATAAGTATTTGCAAGCAGCTGTAACTTAGGCAAACTATTTTAACAACTTAGAATTGTCATTTCAGGAAAAAAAAACCCTACTTTGTGGATCAATAACTTTTTGTAAAGTGAACCTATTGATTTGCAGCTAATTATGTATTCTGAATGTCTGATAAATTAATTTGAACATGAGGCTGAGTTGAATAGAGGATGTATTAGTGGCTTCTGAATGACTTGCAGCCATTAAGTCTCTCTATACATTACAGGACAGCAAGGGTTATAAACCTGTCTTAATTTCTAATGATTGGCACTGTAATACCAGGATCCAGATAATTTTTGAGTTCAGTCACTAAGTTCTTAAGAGGAGCTTCATGTTTATCTTACTTTCATACCTTCCATACTGTGATGAACAAGGATGTCCTCCACCATCATTCCACGTCCTTCCACCTGCATTAGCCCTTTCCATGATCTCAAGATGCTTCAGGTTCTGCTTGCTTCAGCACAAACACCTGATATTGTGCTTATCAAAAGAAAGTCTTACTAAGGTTATAGCAAGGTCCACGAAGCCGACTCTGGTGCAGGAGGGAAGCCTGATCCTCCATCTGCCAAGCTGATGCTCAGAGCCGGTGAGCCTCAAGGGGAGGTGCCGTCCTAGGGACTTCCCTCCCCCAGAACTGGCAGTGTGGACACGGATCATTGGTCCCAAATACCACTCAGGGTACCTGAGGTCTGACTCCATAGGAAGAATTATTGCTGATTGGGATGTATGTTATCTTTCATCCATGATGCAGCATACTCCAAACTCAGAGGTGATGCTGTCGTTGGCATGACATAAATCAGTAAGTCAGCAGAACCGAATGCAGTCTTCGTGCTGTGCAGAAAAATATAGCAGGATGGAATAGGGATGGGTTTGAGATAAGGAATGCAGAAGAACAAAAAATATAGTTTGATGAAAAAGAAGAGAAGGATTATAGAAAATAGCATGTATTGGTGCAAGAGGATTGAAGTTTAATATAGTGCACCGGATCCTAGGAAAACTTGTGGGTTTGTCTGACGTGACTAAAACTCGAGAATATTCAACATCTCATGAGTTAGGCTTACCAGAAACATCTTTTTATAGATATATTTCATGGAATCCATTTGAAAGACAGCAGTAAATGCGCAAATGTTTCCCTTTTACTGTTTCTGGTACAATCTAGCCTTTGTCTGATGTTTCACATGGTCAGATTAAAGTTCTGTGTACCTCCTGTAGAAGGCATGAGAGCTGGGGATGGAATTTTTTAAGTTATCTGCTGTTCAGAGACAGAAATGTAATGAAAAATCACCTGCCATTAGTAGAGGTCATTGCATAAATGTTGTGGGATTATTTTTTTAGCATCAAATATACACAAAACCAAACGAAAGAGCAGAAGTGTTTGTTCATCTCTTACTTCATCTGTGCTGCCTGCAGGGGCCAAAATACCCATGCTGTTACGGGTCCTGCAGATGTAAGGTCACTACATATCCAACTCTTAGCTCTCTTTCTGTATTACGTCAGGTCTGTGGATTAGGAAAGTGAGATGTCAGGAGTAAATTTAGTTTGGAGCTTTTCCGCCAAGTCCTCAGTGCTTCCACCAGTAGCACAGTATGAATTAAGTCTGTTTCTTTAAAGGCTTGAGGTAAATATTGAGTAGAGTTTCCTAGCAACATTTGTAAGGTTAAGCAAAAAAATCGCATTTGCCAGGTATTGCTTCCAGAGCACATGAGTGTTTCTGTTTCTGATTTTGTACTTTCGATGCATTATCTGCAATATAACACGCTCGAGGAATTTGATAGTGCTGTAAATAAATAGTTTGAGAGAGTCATATGCCTAAGATGAAATATTCTTTGTACTTTGGGACACAGATATGTTTGCTATGTATTTGTGCCTAAATTAATGGGGACTAACCTTACTTCTGCAAATATTACAGAATCACATAACGTTAGGAGTTGGAAGGGACCTCCAAAGATCAGCTAGTCCAACCCCCCATTCTGATATTAGCTATATATATATGTATAAATAAAAAAACCCACAACACAGTGGGTATCTTTCACTGTTTAAGCCTGCTACAAAATTTCTTATTTATTGTGGACCTGATCAAAGTAAACAAATGATATGCACATCCAAACTGGTTTCTTGAGTTAGCAGGGGTCTGAGTTACAGATGGTAGAATCACTTACAGAAGAAATCTTGATTATTTTTTTTCTTCAGCTTTTCTTTGTAGCAACAGGAGAGATCAGCATGAACACTTCCCACAGTACCATAAAAGTAGAGGATTCTTTTATCTGGTTTGGTAAATTGCATGCAAGGGTCTCCACAGGTGCTTTGGGTGTGCAGGAGGGGTGTGTGCCTGTGGTACACCTATTCAGGGTAGGATAGTGTCCCCTAGAGAAACACAGAAGGCTGGAATTTAGGTTAGCCCAGGACAGATAGATAGATAGCAGAGGGGAGCAAGGAATGGAAAAATTTGGTTGGCTGCTTCCAGCCCTAAGTTTTTNTGAACTAATCCCCAAAAAAGTCTGTGCTTGTGTTGAAAATTAAAGGGTTCATCACAACTGTTTTGCTGGCAGCTCACTTTTTTCATCTGTCATTTTTCAGATGGGACAAGTGGTTATATGGAACGTTTATGGTGGGTGGAGATGGGTTAGAGCAGTGTCAGTGCTTCTCAGAGGTGCACGCTGCCTTTTGATGTATGTCTGTGTCCTGTACCAGTAAGATGCTTACTTGCTGCTTCTGGATTTCCATGAACACCAGATAAAAAAGTCTCAGGATTATTTAACATTGTTTTGGGCTTTGTTTTTGTTTTGTTGTTTGGGTTTTTTTTTGTTTGGTTGGGTTTTTTTTTCTTTAAAAAAAATTATAAATATATAAATATAATAACTTCTCCTCATTTTTGGGTTTCTAATAAGCTATGAAATTTATAAGGCATTTTTAACTCTCCTACATTGGTAGGTGTTTCAGTTTCTCAATGTTAGTTAGAATGAAGTCTTGCACTGATTTCCTTGGCTGCCTTATTAAACTTTTCTGATCATTGGNGGGTCTCCACAGGTGCTTTGGGTGTGCAGGAGGTGTGTGTGCCTGTGGTACACCTATTCAGGGTAGGATAGTGTCCCCTAGAGAAACACAGAAGGCTGGAATTTAGGTTAGCCCAGGACAGATAGATAGATAGCAGAGGGGAGCAAGGAATGGAAAAATTTGGTTGGCTGCTTCCAGCCCTAAGTTTTTGAGTCTATAAATAGAGTCTATCAGAATATTTCTAGTTAGTTCTGGGGAAAGTCAGCTGCTGTGCTGGGGATTGGCTGTGCTCCCAGAATGAGGAGGGGAAGGGAGGGAAGAAAAAAAAAAAAAGCATGATAGGAGACCTATTGAAAATCTACCAACTGACACCAGTGAAATCAGGAAATTGGAAGATCCTGGCTTTGGGCTTCAGTTTATTTTTCAGCTGCCTGTGTCAGTGCTGGGTATTCTGCAGAGCAACTCTTCCCATAGTATGAAGTGTAGCAGGAGCTTCCAAAGGCATGGGAGGTAGGTCCACACACAGCACCCAGCAGGGTTCATAGTTCAGAAGCCAGGACTAAATCCTGATAATGAGAATGACCAAGGAAGTAGAAGGAAGCAACATGTTATCCTGCCCTCTCTCTGGGTTAGATGTATTATAAAGGAAAATAGAGAAGTGAAAAGCAAAGCTGAGTTTTTGAGCTAATGAAATTAAGTTGCCAGGTAAGCTGTGACTTTTTCAGGTAATGCTGGTAGTTTAACGTGCAGGCTAGTTGAAGTGTGTTATGATAGCACAAATAGGCATGGAAGGGAGTCGTGATGAGCTTTGCAAACAGTTAAGATGCTTTCTAGGAAATATAAATTAAAATATTCTGAACTGAGTATTAATCACAATGCACAGCTAGAGTATAAATAGCTAGCAAGTTTAAAAATGGTAGTGATTTTAGAAGGTTCTTACAGTTACAGTAAGAGATAATACTTTCAGCAAAACTCCCCCCCCTCCACCCCTCCCCATCCATAAGCACAGAAGGATGATGCTTCATACTGCAAATGGAAAAAGTAGCTTTGCTCAGATGAATAACTTTATGCAGGTAAGCTGAACCAGACTACTCAAAAGAACATTTATTCACACATCAGAGTTCATCGGAGATGAAATTATCTGAGCAGTAAATGAGTAAATGAGCTTTTTTTCAGCGCTGAACTAATCCCCAAAAAAGTCTGTGCTTGTGTTGAAAATTAAAGGGTTCATCACAACTGTTTTGCTGGCAGCTCACTTTTTTCATCTGTCATTTTTCAGATGGGACAAGTGGTTATATGGAACGTTTATGGTGGGTGGAGATGGGTTAGAGCAGTGTCAGTGCTTCTCAGAGGTGCACGCTGCCTTTTGATGTATGTCTGTGTCCTGTACCAGTAAGATGCTTACTTGCTGCTTCTGGATTTCCATGAACACCAGATAAAAAAGTCTCAGGATTATTTAACATTGTTTTGGGCTTTGTTTTTGTTTTGTTGTTTGGGTTTTTTTTTGTTTGGTTGGGTTTTTTTTTCTTTAAAAAAAATTATAAATATATAAATATAATAACTTCTCCTCATTTTTGGGTTTCTAATAAGCTATGAAATTTATAAGGCATTTTTAACTCTCCTACAT
>VXBZ01004137.1:26007-36894 GCA_013399135.1 Heliornis fulica | reverse complement strand
AGTGTGAAGGCTGCAGAACTCAGCACTAAGCTTGCATGAAGTGTGAGTCACACATTCATCGCTGTTGGCCTGTGTTTCATCACTGATTTATGCAGATGTGTACATATTCCACACTCACTCCTGAGGAACTTGTCCAACTGTTACTGGAATCAGCAAGAAACCTTGGAGGACTGGGCATGGGTAAGTCTTCTCAGAAAGCATTTTTGCTAAAGAAAAAAAATAAAAATGAACATGGAAAATTGACATCCAAGTAAAATCTGAACCATGTAGCATTTTATTTCCTAAGTCAACACATTTCGTGCTGCCTACCAGCTTTTAAAGGTCAAACATCTAAACTTAAGAAGTGTGTGTGAGTGCATACTAGTTGCAAAGCTCTTTTTTGTCAGTTCTATGAAGCAATAACCCATGAAATATAGTTGATATCTCATGGGCACAGTTCTCCATGCCTGCAAACATTTAAAATTGCACTTGTGGTACATAAAAGATTTATAATGATCTCACCCACAAATATAAATTTTATCCCACATAGGAGAAAAAGGCCTAGGAGCAGAAGCAGTGAACAGCTGAATATGAGCACAGTGTCATAAATTCATAACGCTTACAGCTTTTTAACAACCAGTCATAAAAGTGACCGATTCCAGTTTAATTTATGAGACTTTGTGATAGAACTAGGATTATCTCCTCAAAACTGAGTTTTAAAACATGGTGGGTATAATTATGGCCTTACTAGGTTTGTCAGTTGAGGCAAATGGGTTTGGGGTGGACCTTTGGAAAGTCTCTTATCCACGCTGAAGGTACAGTGTCATATGAGCAGATCCCTTCACAGCACAAGGGACCACTAAGGGACACATGAATGGGGCTATGCAACATGTCATCACCATATCTAGCATTCCTTGTATGGGTACAACAAGGCAACAGATGGCCAAGATGTAAATCATATGAGCCAGCAGTGTGCCCAGGTGGCCAACAAGGCCAGTGGCATCCTGGCTTGTATCAGAACCAGCGTGGCCAGCAGGTCTGGGGAGGGGATTGTGCCCCTGTACTTGGCACTGGGGAGGCCACACCTCGAGTGCTGTGACCAGTTCTGGGCCCCCCTCTCTACATCAAGGGCCTGGAGTGGGTCCAGTGACAGGGAACCAGGCTGGGGAAGGGCCTGGAGCGGCTGAGGGAGCTGAGGGTGTTTAGTCTGGAGAAGAGGAGGCTGAGGGGAGACCTTATCCCTGCCTACAGTGACCCGAAAGGAGGTTGAAGAGAGGTTCGTGATGGTCTCTTCTGCTCAGTGACAGGTGATAGGACAAGGGGAAATGGCCTCAAGCTGCGCCAGGGCAGGTTCAGATGAGATGTCACAAGAAATTCTTCATGGAAAGAGCTGTTGGGGTGTGGAACAGGCTGCCCAGGGAGGTGGTGGAGTTAAATACACCCTGGGTGTATTTAACAGATGGGAGATGAGGTGCTCAGGGAGATGGTTTAGGAGAGGACAGGGATGGTTGGACTCGATGATTTAACTGCTCTTTTCCAACCTTGTGATTCTGTGATTCTGTGATCATGGTAGTGCTGTGACTATTACTCATGCAGGTGAGTATCAGATTCACCTCGTCTCCATCACATCAACTCCCCCATATGTTCACACAACTGAATCTTTGCAATATTTCACACATATTTAGACAGTTTTGTCTGGACTACAATTTAGTGGCAGTTATTTGAAAGGAAAGGATCATCAGGAAGGGACTGGAAGACAGGAAACAACACCAAGCAAGAGAAGAGAGGATGAAACTAGAAATGAGATGTGCTTGTTCAAACATGCTTCCTCAGGCATCATTGGAACAGTTCATGTCACTCAGCTGACATAAGTTAAAAACCTTTGCTTTCCAAAATGCAATCTTACCTTTCTCCCACAACTGTATTCTTTCAGTCCAGTATCTATGGTTAAAAAAAAAATAAAATCTCAATTTCAGCTACATGAATCTCATAAAAGCTCCAAGACAAGCCCTGATATCTGGCAAGTCAACCAAACAGTTTATTTTCTTGGACATAGAGATTGAATTTTATTTTCAGTCTGGCAAGAGGAAAATTTTTTGAAATACCCTGGGGAGTCAGAGTTTGCCTCAGAGCTCTCTCTTTCTGCACCTGTCAGAAGTTTGATTTATTTTTTTTTTCTCTACTGTACATATTGGCAGCTTGGAAACCTAGCAAACAAACAACTTGTGTATTTTTCCTATAACCTCATCAGGAAAAAAAAAACCAGGAGGAAGAAAACTTGTTTTACTACCTCAGCTTTTTGCTTCCATTTTTATCTTACATTGCACTTGTTCTTACACGTGGAAGATAACAAACAGTCCCTTGTGTTGCCTATGTGTATGTATTTGAAGGCAAAATATTATGTCACAGTGTGAAGTTGTAATATTGTGCCTATTAAAACATCAAAACTAGCTCAATATAGAAAAAGACATGGTGAGGTCAAGCTGCAGATGTATCCCCAAAGGTACTAACTGAGGAGGACATTTTAGTCACAATTATTTTTAAATGTGTTGATAATTAACACATAATTCCTCTGGTTTTGAGGGGTAATGTGTTTTCTAGCACTTGATGGCTACGTCATCTGAAGAGGCAAAAATAAAGTTTTTATTTTTGCTTATTAAAAACTTTAAAGCACTTAGATCTTCTTAACAGGATGAGACAAAACTTCTAAGGGATGACAGGTTCATGGTTAGCTTCTGGTTGGTGTCATAGCCAAACTAATTGTGAATCATTAGGGAGCAAGGTGGTGATCAATGTGAAATGCAATAGTGATTTGAGTTTCTCGTGTGAAATTGTAGACATCTCTGTATTTGGCCCTGGATCAAAAAATAATGCTGAAGTCACACAATGCTCATAGTAATTCTCATAACACTTCAGAAAGCAATTATTTCCAAGAAGATAAAGTGGGCTCAAGGCACTGGAATCCAATGGGAACATCATCATTCACCATCAGTGGAAGCTTTCACACAAAATTTGGGCTAAAATGATGCTCCATTTATCTGGCCAAGGTATGCACAGAGATTTGGAAACACTTCTAACTTTCTTTAAGTATTTTATGATTAAAAAAGAGGCTGAAGCAAGAAGAAATAGAGTTGTCTGTGTAGCCAGCACGTGTCAGCAAGCCACGTCATGCTCTGAGGGAGGATTTTGTTTCAACAGCAAGAGCAATTCTTTCATTTTCATTGCCATCACAAAACTGTCAGAAAATTAACCTGTCAAGAAAGCAGGACTTAAGATTTTCCTACACCTGTGTTTAGTCTTCCATTCAAGATGCCTTGGATGATGAAATTACTATTGCCTCTTTTAAAATAGAGTGACCTGCAGGAGGGAGAAAAGGACAGGTATTTATATCTTAACAGATGCAGGGACACAACCCACATTCACACTGGTGCTTCAGCTATTAACTAAAAATTAATATGAATTCCTCAGGGGCTGAGGAGAAAGAAGAAGCATAACCTTTTCTTCTGAAATTGGTGGTCTGGAGAAATGACTAGAGAAAACTGAAGAAGGGGTTTCTATGCTTTTATTTATTTGTGATGAAATATGACTATATTTTGTAGGGTCTTTTCCAAAAAGCCTTTCAACTACAGCATCCCTGACATCACAGTTCTGAAGTAGGCTCATTTCTACTTAGATCACCAGGGCAACATGACCATATTCAGGTAGCATGAACTAGAATCATTCCAAATGCCAAGAGTGCACAGCAGGAACCAGTAAAGCTTCATTCCTGCTGTCACGTCCCAAGTCAGCCACTGCAGCCAAACTGGACACCAGTCTGAAGAGCATCTCTTATGCTTACAGCCAAGATTTATTCAAGAAGTTTTGTATGTGCCAGTATAAAAATAACAGCTCCCAGAAAGGCCCTAAAACTGTAAATATTAGGGTTATCAGAGCTAAACAGTTACAAGTTAGTCACACCAGAAGAGCAATTACTCATGTGCACAGTACAATTTCAGTAGTGGATCCTAAATCTGCCCTGCTACAGTGACTAAAACATTCTCTCTAGTTTTTCAGAATATTCTACTGGTGTTATCAATACTTATCCCCCCAGATTAGTCTTCTATTTGTCTTAGCACTCTGACTGCAGGTACCAGAACAGCTATGGAGTTGCAGAAGACAAATAGCCAAGCAGAGTTTTGCAATGCTGAAGTGGGTGTTACCGTTGCCTCCTTTTCCTTGGATGAATAATATTCCTGTTTGTGTAATACAAAGTTTAAGATGAACTAGCCACTACTTTGGCATCTGAAGAAAAATATGTGATTTTAAATGATTGTTTGACATCCCTTGAACTGTTCCACAGCTCTGCATACTTCAGATGGAAAGCCACACAAGCCATTTGTCATCCAGTGCAGAATCACAGAGTGTCAGGAGTTGGAAGGGACCTTGAAAAATCATCTAGTCCAACCCCCTGCCTGAGCAGGAGCACCTAGATTAGATCGCACAGGAGTGTGTCCAGATTGGTCTTGGGCAGCCTGTTCCAGTGATCTGTCACCCTCACAGTGAAAATGTTCCTCCTTCTATTCACATGGTTCCATGTGAAAGATCATCTAGTCAACTGCTAGACCCTGCCCGAGCAGGATCACCTGGATTAGATCACACAGAACACATCCTGATTGGTCTGGAATGTCTCCAGAGAAGGAGACTCCACAACCTCTCTGGGCAGCCTGTTCCAGTGATCTGTCATCCTCATGGTGAAAAAGTTCCTCCTTCTATTCAGATGGAACTTTCTATGTTCCAGTTTGGAAACACTTCGCCTTGTTCTATCGCTAACCAACACCAAGAAGAGCCTGCCTCCATCCTCCTGACANTCCTTCTCACCTGCACTGCTCTCCAGAATGTAATGTTAGTTTCCCTATAGTCCCAAAATTCTGTCAGACATTGTCCATTTACAGAAGAATCTACAAGAAGGGAGATTTAAAAATAAAATAAAATCAATTAGGTAATTAAATCTCATTGTTTCCTGTATTATTCCAGCACCTATATGCCTTTTGCATGCATATTAATTATGAGTTCCGTGTATCTAAATGTACCCCAAACACTAAGCACCCCACATTGGTTGGTGATCTGTAACCTATACTTTCAACTTGCTTGATATACTTGTCCTTTTTCCACTGCATTTGGAGACAAAATGGGTGGTTACATGACAGTAACCCAAACTACTTTTTGTCCATGAGAAATGAGATACCTGATAACTGTAAGGACTGAAGGCTACATGGTGGCAGACCCTTGTTGATCTAAATCTTAGCCAAAGGAGTATGGACCAGCATCCTTCCAACATCTGGGAAGCAGTAAGAGACATTGGAGGTGATGGTGGTGAAATTCATGAGATGTTGGTTCTGGTCCTGGCCCTCCCACTGGCTTACCTTACCTTCAGCAAAACAAAAAAAGGAGGCTGAAATGTTATGTCCTCTGTAAAGCACAAGGAGGTCTGAGAGGAAGAAATTAAAAACAGCTAAAAATAATCCTTTTTTTTTTTCAGCACAATACCTGCAAGTCCACGAGAGCATATTGAGTCACACATCTTTCATGTACCACTTGAACAGCTATAAAACTGACAAGGCAGCTCTCCCCTGGAGAAACAGCTTTAGTCACCACATTGTTCCCTCCCTCTCCACGATTGGGGTTTCTAAAAGACAGCCAGGATGGGGTAGGTCACCACCTCACAGTCTGGCCAAGGAGCAGGGACACACCTGACTCTGAAGTGACACTGGGGTGTATGTACATAACGCTGCTCTTGACCACAAGACAATTTTTTCTGCTTCTGCTGTTCTATTTCATTCTCCAGAAACTTCAGTCCTGACTTAATTATGTCCTACTCAACCTGTCACAGTACAAAGAGGTTTCAAACCTGCAAGGAGAACACTGTTGGGGTGGCAATAAACCACAGCTGGGAAGCTAAGGGTTTTCTTCTTGTTTAACTACACAGTCACAAATGGGAAGAAAAGGGGTATTACACATACCTGAGAATTTGCTGGTTCACAATTGCTTTTCTTCACCTTCCCACATGCACAGCTGGCATCCAACTACCTTTTACTTATCTACCCTTCAGCTTGTGAGGAACAATAATCCAGCCTTACTGTTCTGCAAATGAATGGGTAGACCCACTAGCATTAGTCAGACCTTGGCTAATGTAGACCAGGAGACAATAAAAGTCCATGCAATTTACTGCTGGCTTAATGAAACATATTCATGCCGAAGAAGTGCTTCTTCTTTTCTTTTACCGGCTCCACTCGCTTTATTACACATTCCTCCATGCCCATACCATTAAATCCACCAACTTTCTGGACCATAGCCTCTACAGACATCTTCCACTCCACTAATGAATATCTTCCAGACTACATTCTTTTTATTGGCAACCATAAAAGTCCAAGCTTATTTGCCTTGCAAAAGTTAGATCTTTATTGACTGTGTATGCTTCATTTAGTTAATTAAGAAGTAACCAGCAACAGCCTTGGCTTATCCTGATTTTTGAGAACTTAGTCTGGGTCCGTTTCCAGTGCTTTAACATGTCAGTTTGGCATGTGAGGGAGGTTTTTATGTACATTTTACCACAGCCTAAACCAAAGACTAATAATAATTTACTATTATTTGTTTCTATTCTAGTCATGCCTGAAGATTTGTATGACTGCACATCTGGTATGTCTTCCAAAACCATAACAAGAAAGGCCACACTTCCCAGGAGCTCACAACACAAACAAGAAACAATAACAACAAAAAAGTGGGAGTAAAAATGATATTATTAATGAAACATTAATTGATAAGGTGACTTACCTCAGGTAATGTTAAGAGCTCATATAAAAGTCACAGAGTTAATTATTTTTTTTTAATTTCTGTGTATCAAATGCAGTAAATCAGCTTTAAATTCTGCAAGGAAACTTTTGCTGTATCTGAAAAATCACTGAACATGTTTTAGGCATTAAAGATCATTTGTTTGGTGGGGTTTTTCCTTCCATATTGGGTTTATTCACACCTCTGAGCATTCACATATTGATAGTCAGACAAGCCTAGTAACAAAGCTCAGCCTTATTGAGCCTTCATGGTGTTCATTCAGTAATCAAGAGGAAGATGATTACACTAAAAAGTCTTTCTTGAGGGTCAAGTGTGATTATCATGTTCTCACAGGATCAGGACTCCTCCAGGTTCAGTGCTCAGTGATTGGCAGGACTGTGATTTGTTCATCACCCAGTGCCAGGGATGGAAGGCAGAGTACTTGCTCGTAGCAGGAAAGCTTGCTAGCAAATCCATTGTGAGACATTGCAGAGACCCATGCAGGATGAGGGTACATCTACCTCTTCATTGAGTGTTTCCACCAAGCACTGGTGACCAGAAAAAGATTTGTGATTGAAATTTGTTCTCTGAAACTGCAGAAGAAAATGCTTTGTGGACACCTGTGATATTTTTAGTGGCTTTTCTTTATTTATAATTTGCAGATGTGACATGAAGGGCCATTTTCTATCCCTATCAAGTGCACATTAGGACATTTGTCTGTTTAGCCAGATGACTGGTTTGCATAATTCTGGAACAAGGACAATATATCCTGCATAAAATCCTTTATACTTTGCACAAACTGCTTACTTTATGGGCACAGATTTTGTGCAAGGTCCATGTGGTAGAAGCAGAAGACATGGGGCACATTCAAAGCTCTTCTCTGAAGCACAGAGTCCATTGTCTGCTGTGCTGTCCCTACAGCACTGTCCTTCCCAGCCCACTTCAGACTGAGTTTTGTAATGTAGAAAGAATTCACAGACCTCTGATACATTGGGGTGAGATTTTTTTTTCTTATTTTTACCTTCTTATAAGAACAAATTCATTCATCGCCCAGAGTTAAGAATCTCCATGCCTTAATTTATCTTTGACTTGCTTTTGGAAAGAATGAACAAAATCCAGCAATGGTTTCTCTTGCCTGTTTGACATTCTTCTAATTTAGAATATTTAGTTGAAGCACTGTGCTGAACAGGAAGCCTCTCCCTTTTCCCTGAGGGTATTTCTAATGCACTGATGGAGATGCTAAAGAAAGATTTGTGTGACCATAGCTTCAAAACCAACAGTAGTTCTACAGTACAAAAGGTGCATTGCTCCGAGGGAATGTCCTGCAGTCAGTCTGCTGAGCCCTGTGACCTTTTCTGATGGGATGAGGAAGATGATAAGACCTACACATTGCCCCCCCCAGCCTCAGAGCTGAGTCTCAGTGAAAGCGGTAGCTGTCGGCACTTCCCTTGCAGCAACTGGTGTCTGACACCAAAGGTGACTCTGAAGGCAGAGCCATACTAGCCACAGAGCACCAAACCACCACAGAGTTTTAGGCAGGTAGATGTGTTTGGATAACTGCACACCATGAAAATATTCCCTGAATTTATCACTGGAAAAGTTAGGTCTAAAAATAGAGATTCCTGCATGCATTGCCCCGTGACTTTAAAGGGTGCCATAAAAATCCCAGCAATCAATGACTCTGCACTGGGAGTGAAAGCTGTTTAATGTCTAAGACTGAGAGGAACAACAGCTAAGCCATCTGGGTTGTTTTCTAAGCTCTGCCACAGATTCCTGTATCTTATGGGGAAAGCCACTTAAACTGCAGGAAACTGTTCAGCAGCTGCAGCACGCTTTGGAGCCCTGTCCCTTCAGTCACCCAGACTGGGGATCTGGCTGGGACACACCAGGGCTCTCTTCTGGCCTTCAGGTGATAAGGGGGTTCCATCCAATACTAGAGCTTGGGCTGAAAGCAATGAAATCATCCAGAACCTGGGAAAAGCATGCACTAGCTTCTCCAGTACTTACTTCCTTTAAGAACATAAAGGTAGAGAGGACGTAAGATGGGGAGGCAATATAAAAAAAAGAGAGAGAATAGAACATCAGGGAGGCAATTATCCCCCTGTATTCTGCACTGGTGAGGCCTCACCTCGAGTATTATGTTCAGTTTTGGGCCCCTCACTTCAAGAAGGATGTTGAGGTGCTGGAGCGTGTCCAGAGAAGGGCAACGAGGATGGTGAAGAGTCTGGAGAACAGGCCCTACGAGGAGGCTGAGGGAGCTGGGGGTGTTTAGTTTGGAGAAGAGGAGACTGAGGGGAGGCCTTATTGCTCTCTACAACTCCCTGAAAGGAGGTTGCAGTGAGGTGGGGGTTGGTCTCTTCTCCCCAGTAACAGGCGACAGAACACAAGGTAATGGCCTCAAGTTGTGCCAGGGAAAATTTAGGTTGGATCTTAGGAAGAACTTCTGTCCGGAGAGAGTCCTCAAGCATTGGAACACGCTGCCCAGGGAGGGGGTTGAGTCCCCATCCCTGGAGGGGGTTAACAGACAGGGAGATGCGGTGCTTGAGGACATGGTCTAAGGGTAGACTTGGAGGCGGTAGGTTAATGGTTGGACTGGATGATCTTAGGGGTCATTTCCAGCCTTAAAAAAGTCTATGATTCTATGATTCTACAGAAAAGATGGGGAAACCTCCAACTTCAGTAGGTCTTAAAGCACTGAAAGTCTCCAGGCTAAAAAGGCTGTAAAAGGGCAAAGAATTACTGCCTCCATATACACAAGGTGCTGCTGTGCCTTTGTGAGTTATGCCAAAGGAAGGTTGAACCGGCTGAAGCAGGTCAGGAAAGGACGATAAACAGCAGCTTGCATACTTTGGGGAGCTGAAAAAGATAATAAGCAATGAGAATACTCCCTGAGAAATTCCCCTTCATTCATTTACTTGCTTGAACTGTGCCCCCAGAATCTGTACAGAGGTCTAGGTAGCATGTCTTACATTCTGACACTTCCAAACTTTAACTGACAGAGAGCAGAGGTGCCACTGAAAAAAAAGGAGAATCAACAGTAGAGAGAGGAATATGGGCAATTAGGCCCTCACCCTCACACATTTCCCCAGGCAAGCAGGCTCAAGTCAGAAATGTTGCTTGAGCAGGGTCTGAGACCCCAGTGCAGAAAGCATTTAAACACATGCTTTTGATCTGAGCAAGACTTGACCAGATATTTAAAGTTAAGTGCAGTTTGATGAACTGAGGCTTGATGAATGGTTGCAGGATCAGACCTTCACACCGTTCAACTCGAAGCTGCTTTTAAAGACTCTTCACTTCCGAGTTTATTATGCTTCTAGAAACATCACTATTCAGTACAGTTTATTTTCAGTATAGCTTATTGCTTATTTTCCTTTACAGTGGCATTAAGTCCTGAAATTAAATTAATTAGTTGCTAATTTTCACTCTGTAAAAATTTGTTGACACAAAGAGTATAATAAACAGTGGTGGGGTCAGATAAATAGTGAAGCATTTACCTGACCCTGAGCCATTATTATAATTAGCTCCCTCTGACACATTACAGTTCATTCTTCAATCTACCTACTGCTCACCCAACATCCAAAAGGACATCCACCCAACAGCACCAGTTCACAGCCCCAGTTGTACTGGGGATATGTGTCCTATCAAGGGCATAGCAGAATGTACTGTTCAGTCTTTCTAAGGCATCAAGCACTGTGGGAATGGATCTTATTACAAGTTATTCCTGTTTGGAGGGGGGGGTGGTGGTGTTTAAGGCACTGTTTGACAGGAGAGATGGGTGTTTCAGTGTCCTGTCAGGGCAAACAACAAACTTCAGCACCTCAAGGGCAACAGCAGCAACAAGTCTCCAGGGCTTGTGCAGAATTGCACCCACAGTGGAATCCAACAAGCCAACCATGCATTGTGCTCATTGCCCTTTGTCATGAATTTGCTCCTATTTGAATATCTGGCAATATCTGGGATGGAAAGATTTAATTTAAAGAAGATTATCAGCTGTTCTGAGTTTCTGAGTCAAATGCCAGATCTTTCCAGTTTTCACTATGAAGTACAAACAGGTTATTTTTGTAACATGAAGAATTCTGGATTGCTTTTTTTTTTTTTTGC
>VXBZ01004137.1:8410-18589 GCA_013399135.1 Heliornis fulica | reverse complement strand
GATAGGGCCTTGAGCAGCCTGGTCTAGTGAGAGGTGTCCTTGGCCATGGCAGGGGGGTTGGAACTAGATGATCTTTAAGGTCCCTTCCAGCCCAAGCCATTCTGTGCTTCTAATATACAGTTCAGACCTCAGGCAAAGGGTCTCTTGTCTGGCTTCTCCATGGAACTCATGATTTGTCTTGTTTCACCTTGTATCATATGGCAAATACGGTGGAAAGCTGTACTCATATCTTCATCTGGGTAGAAAGTATCATAATGAGTCAGGACTAGAAGGGGCAGTGGCCTCTGCATGCTGCAATACATCACCAAACTTGGTAGTGTGCCACAAAGAGTGTCCTTGTTCACAAGCCACCGCTCCCAAAGTTTTGTTCCTGAGGATCCATTTCATAGCAGCATCTAACATAATCCACCATGCTGATGTCTGCACAGGGACAACATTTAAGAAGTCATTGTTAGATGGTTGGTCTTGTCGGCTGCATAAAATAGATGCAGAGGTGTTTTTTCTCAATTTTATTAGAGTGCTGAATGAACTTTAGGTCTGGGCATTGTGGAAAGAAGAGCTGAGGAGCTGGGTCCACCTCATGAGGCTGATGTTGTTTGCAACAGGCTGAAGCTTGTGATGTTACTGCAAGTTTTGTAGGCAAGTGAGGTGCAACCAAACACTTAGTGCTACAGTAGAAATAAATGAAGATTTTGTATATGATGTGGAAGACTTAAATCCTTCTGGTTAAGGAAAAATGTCAGCTTTGTTTCTCAAGGAGGGGTTGGCTTTTATAGATCTGCTTAAAGAGAGAGAGAGAGAGAAGTAGGCCTTGGTGGTAAGCTTCAGAGCATGTCTTCTGATATTCATCTCTGCAGGAAATTATTATAATATTTTCTCTATGTGACAGTGGTACCAAAATGTGCTGTTACATGTTGAAACAGAGTTTCAGCTCTGAAGAAGAAAAGCACAAGGGGAAAAAAGGGGAGTGTATTAAAAAGTATGTATTCCATTTACGTTTTTAAAGCAAATATAAAGCACCTCCAACTGTTCATCAGCCAAACCAGCTGCTGGCTTGAAATTACTGAGCATGTGAGGATTCTGAGAGGAGATTTTTCTCTGCTTACTATCCACATAAGCAGCTACTCTAATAGGGAGGTGTCTTCCTTTCTCTGTATTCCAAATGTTGACGTTGACAGCCACAAATTTCAGTATCACTCAACGGAAAAGCCTTCGCCTTCTCCTGAGACAGAACTGCCAGAAAATGATTTGGAATCTGAAGGATATTGTCCCCACACTGGCATTTTCCTTTAAACACTCTCTCCTTAGAGAGAGTTAGGGCAGCAGGAAGGAAGTTTTTTTTGTTCAGCTTTGGTGTGCACAAAGTCTTTTAGCTTCTGCACAGAATGCAGGATGTTATGGCGTGGGCTATGTCAATATTTTCTGAGCACATTCTTAAACCTTGTAGCTCTGAGCAGGTAAAAGTCTGTCTGTGGCTAAATGATAAGGCTCTATCTGCTATAAATATAACAACATCATCCACACACGTACAGATGGCTACAAAAGAGTGATGAGACATCTTGTTTTGCCAAATATAGACCCTAATGAAAGAAATCACAGACTATATTTCAGCTCTTGAAGCTTTTAATCTTTGAACTTTTGAGTTCTAGCTCTTCTTTGCTTTGTGAAAACTCAGGGGTTTATTACATTATTTAGTTCTTCCCCCACTAAAATCCTAGGGCATGAATTAATTACAAATCAGAATCTGGGCACAGGTTTCGACTTTAAGAGAAACATTTTCCTTCTGCTAACTTTATTCCTTTTCTTCAGGAGATCCAGTGAAGGAAAATGTTTAAATTACAAA
This sequence comes from Heliornis fulica, assembly GCA_013399135.1. Taxonomy (NCBI): domain Eukaryota; kingdom Metazoa; phylum Chordata; class Aves; order Gruiformes; family Heliornithidae; genus Heliornis; species Heliornis fulica. The sequence goes on along the minus strand of VXBZ01004137.1, from coordinate 16,746 downwards.
AGGGAACACAGTCATTCTAGAAAAGTTTGGAGAAAAGAAATCTCATTTCCTTTTAAAGCTTAAAATACTATGTAAAAACTCACTCCTAGCAAGGCTCTTTCAACACTGCTATTAAAAATAAGTGACCAATTTAATTTAGTTTTATGCAAAAAGAATCCATTGTCACTTAAGTCTGCTGCCAATTTCTCAGCTGTTATTCCAGCTATTGGTGGAGGAACACTGTTGTACATCCACCTCAGGATTTGGCTCCTGTTTTCTATTAATTCTGATGTGGGGTAGCTGGATGAAATTCTGTGGCCTGTGTTTCACAGGTAGTTAGACTAGATTCTCTAATGGTCCCTCTTCTGCCTTTAAAATCTAGGAATCTAATGAAAATTATGTGTGTGTATCAAGGGGAAAATAAGCCTGTTTACCACAAAAAATTCTTGTGACCCATTTCACAAAAAAAAAAAACCATAGAAACCTGATTATGTCTTAAGCCAGGATTTCTTTTCACAGTATTGATAATTATATTACAAACAGTATTTACCACATGAAATTAATAAATCTTTTGCTTCCTCCTTTACACCAGTTTCCCATATTGTATTAGTAACCACACATTAGCTAATCAGCAGGTTGAGGGGAAAGCTGCCAAAAGCAGATCAGATAATTGGCAGCAGTCAAAAAATCATAGCAGGAAACTTTACACTTCCTGCAGACAAGGCTACTGATGAAGACAATGCTGAGATACAACTTTGGGGGAAAAAAAAATTAGGATGTTTAGTTCTTTCGTGTTTAATGATCTCTTGGAAAACTGGATGCACATCTCACAGGGAGAAACAGGGGTTTTGCACAGAAACAATATAGATAAGCATTGGCTAAGGGAAACTTGATAATCTTGTGATCATCTAGAAATATTTGTGAGATTTATTCTCTGCCAAATTTTACAAGCCTTTTAAAACACCTTTTCTATCTAAGTCCTTACATAATACTGGAATAAGTCAGCACTTGACACATTTCTGTGCCCAACATTCCTGTGAGATAAATAAATACCAATAAATCCATCCCACAAGAAGGAATTTTAAACACTCATCAGCTGGGTTTTAGACTCATCCAACACTTTGGGTGCTTCAGATAGGATTTAAACCAAAATTCAATATTCTAAACTTCTGCTTATCTATTGCTTTGCCTTGCCACTTTCTGAAGCCCTTCAAGTGTTTATACTAAAGTTTCCCAAGTCCCTCCAGGAATGTCCAGGCTTAGATAGAAACACTTCAATTTTTACAGTATGAAGAAGTTGGGAATCCAAACTAGTTCTGACCTTGAGCATTATCCACAGCTTGGCATCCATCCTTCATGTGTCTCATTCTTGGAGACATTCTTGCTAATGTTTTACATCAAATATGCCTTCAGATTAAATACAGGAAGAGCAGCTCAGAAAAGCAGAGATGAAGATCCTCCACTTGTGCTCAACCCTGGGTGACTGAGTCTCCCTGGGCCATCACTTCTATAAATCTCTTTCAAAAAGGAGGAAGAATTTCAACAGGGAAACATGAGATGTCCTTATTACAGAATATTCTACATCTGGATAGTCACTACAATTCCAAAGAGGTGGTGAAGGAATAAATTTGTCTTAAGACTTGCACTGCAGTGCTTTGAGAGATGAAGCCAAGGGCTTGGAGAAGGCTCAAGATGATGATTCCTGAACCTTCCAGTATCTTAATATATAGTGTCTACATTCCTGCTAGTTGAGTCTTAAGAAACACTCTTGGTGCTAGCTCTGTGCACCACTTCTCCCTACTACAGAGGACTGATCAGTGCTTTTCCTTGAACTCTACTCCCCTCACATCAAGCTGTCAAAAAGACCAAATCCTTACAAATTTCTGATTATGCAAGAATCACACAGAATCACAGGCTGCTCAACACCTCCAGGGTTGGGGCATCCACCACCTCTCTGGGCAATCTGTGCCAGCACCTCACCACTCTTTCTGTGAAGAACTTTCCCCTGATATCCAATCTAAATATCCCCCTGATGTCCAGCCTGAATCTTCACTCTTCTAGATTAAATCCATAAGCACTCTCCAGGAAACACTTTCTTCAGGCAGTCTTTCTCTTCCTAAAGAAACAAATAGGGAATGAGCAGGCCAAAAAATAGATACAAGTTCTTAACTTGAAGTCATAGGAAAAGACAGAATTAAAGCATTTCAAATGGCAAAGAGAAGCAGGTATTGCATCATGTACCTTCAGCCTCAAGCACTTGTCCTATTCCTGTTTCTACTGTGTTTTATACTGCCTTTGAGCTGTGTTTCCATTCCATGAACATGAAGGGCTCACACTGCAGCTCCTGATGCACACCATGGTCTTCAGGCAGTAAAGACATAAATAAACATATGAAACAAATATAAAAATAATCACAGAAAACTAACAGCTGAAGAACCCTCAGTGCACTGCACTCATTTCCAAGGATATTATATTGGTAAAGCTTCAAATACAGTAAAAGGAGTTCAAGAAGATGTACAAAAGTGACATGTGGAGTAAGATGTGGATGGGTAAGGTCTAACATTTGGAACCAGGATGCCTTTGCAGTCACTAAAGGCACATGCACNGGGGATGGATTGAAGCTGGAGGAGGGAAGGGTTAGGTTGGAGATCAAGGGGAAGTTCTTCACAAAGAGAATGGTGAGGTGCTGGAACAGGCTGCCCAGAGAAGTTGTGGCTGCCCCAAGCCTGGAGGTGTTGAAGGCCAGGTTGGATGGTGCCCTGGGCAACCTTGTCTAGCTGCAGGCCTGGAGGGTTTGGAACGCGATGGTCCTTGGGGTCCCTTCCATCTCAGACCAGCCTGTGATTCAGTGATTCTGTGTTATGCCTTAGAATAGGATCAACACCTGCTCATGTCTGTTGAATTATGCCTCTGTGGATCTAAGGATGAAGATCTTTGGCCAGCAGAGGAACCACAAATTCTGGGACGGCACAATATGCCTTCACCTGAGGTACCTCCACATATACGAAAAATAAGAACACAGTTTTGCATATCTGCCTTCTACCAAGTGTTGAATCATTTAAGTTATCAAGCATAGAAGGGCCTCAATGGATATTCTCATTACTAGCAAGAATTAAAAGCAGAAGGAAACTCAGAGTAAAATGCCACCCTCGAGGTAATCTCTAATCTCCAAAAAAATTTCTGTGAGTTTTGCTCCCACTTGCAAGGCAAACAGAGCAGGACCCTCTGGTGAGCCATGAAATTTGTGGATTAAATGTTCACTTTTCCAAGGTCACACAGCAAAATGGAGCGATAGTCTTCCCCTACAAATTTCAGATTTACCATTTAATTAATTGACTTTGGCAGTTGGCACAGAACCTTTAAAAAAAAAAAAAAAAACATTCTGAAATGTCAGCCTTGAAGGGGGAAAAAAAAAAAAAATCATTTGATGAATTTAATCTAAGTGCCAACCAAAGCACAAATGTTCCCTGTGGACCCGTTACAACACTGGAGTTCACAACTGATTGCTTGGGAATGAGCAAGCTAATGCAGCAAAATATTTACTAGCTAAGTAGATGTAGTTTAATATATACACTCTACTCGCCAGATATTTACACCTGTACCCTGTAAAACGCTGAAATCTTCAGACTTGTTAAATTAATTAATTTAATTAAGGTAAATAAATAGAAATACAGGTTGCTGTTTTCCCAAATAAGAAGTTTCACAGACCGAGTGCGTTCACTTATGGGGTTTGGTTTTTTTTTGTTGTTTTGTTTTTTTACAAAATGTGAGAAACCACAAAAAAAGTTGTTCTCCTGCTTCCTGTACATACATGTCGTGCAAATTATATATAGTTTACTGGATAGTCTTCAGCAGTGAACTTCAGGTACCATCTGTAAAGATTTCTGGCACTATTTATTTGCAATTAACCAGGGCCTTATGTTTTATCCCCTGCAACTTAGTCTTAAATTCTGGAGGAGGTAAGTTTAGCAGAAGGGAATATTGAATTCAGCATCAGGCTCTCTAATGAGCAAAACCTATCCCACTACTCCATGTTTAAACCTTTGTAACTGAAAAAGATTGCTCTTCCTAGGTAAAAAAAAAAAAAAACAAAAAAAATCCCCCAAAAAACCAAAAAACAAACAACAACAAAAAAAAACCCACAACAAATCTCTGGTTTAAAAATAAAAATAAAATGTTTTAATAGCACCTGCAAGTGCAGATTAAATTATTTGTAACGATTCATTAAACTTGACGGCTCAGATACTACACCAGTGAAAACAAGCTCCACTGGTTTCACCAGAACACAAGGACTTAATTAATAACTGAGAATCTGTAGTAATTTACCCCAGGTGACTCGAGGTGTCCAGTCATATAACAACCCTTTCATCCTGCAGAGCTTCTCTTGAGGTCAGTGTTTAAAAAGCAGAACCTGTAAGAGAACAGATATCGATGTGAGGCACCAGAAACTTCACTGATGCTGGAGACCGTTTCTTCTCTTCCTTCACCCTCACCACACTCATCCTACCCCACCCACTGAAACTGCACATCTTGAAACTTGCAGATGCACTCATCTGTCTGCTGGTGATGGGACAACACAAAATGCAGCAGGTTCAGAAAAAAAAATCCCTCTATTCATAAAATCACTTGGATTATCTCCGTGCAGATTCCCCTCTGAGAAGTAGTCAAAGACACAGCAACAAGGCAGAGCTGTGAGCCATGCCAACACTGGCATTAAGGGAATAGACAGGAAAACAGAAAACCACCTCACCTATTAGGTAGTCACTTCTCTGCTTCTGAAAATGGAGCTAAACTGGGCATGGAGTAAACAGTTAGTAACAACGTGGTGCACCCCAACTCTTCGCAGCACTTTCACTAATTTCAGTGTCCTAAATGCTGAGCGATAGGTGTTTTAGCACCCTTCCCAGCAACACCCACCTCTGATGGTAAGGTTGATGGAAATGACTCGTGATGCTGAAAATACAAACATCTCATCCCAGACATTGGTCACATTCTTCTAAGATGAGTGAAATTCTTTGAAACTTGCTTGTACGTAAGTACAGCTGTGTGTGAGCATGCGTGAAAGTGAGGGAGGGAGTAGGTGGGGAAAATATGTGTGGTACAGAGCAAATACAACAGAAAACCCCAACCTTATCTCCTTCTATGCACAAGGGAAGTCTATTTGTGTCAGTGCAAGTACTTATAAAGCAAACAAACAAGGTGAGAGAGAGTAAATGACTGAGAGTAAATGACCGAGAGTAAATTATAGGTTTTTATACCATCCCTGAACATCGGTATCGACACATTAAAGAGAGGGAACTGGTGAGTTGTACAACCAGGAGAACATGAATAAACATTGACATAAAGCAGTCAGTCAAGAAGGGATGAGGATTATTTAAATTTGACTGCCTGGTTAAACTAAATCAGGACTGGGAAAAAGAAAAAAAAAAAAAAAAAAGAAGAATGGCCTCACCATTTCATTTAAAGAAAAAAGAGTTTTACCATTTTTTGGCACAAATTTACTGGAATTGAGTAAGAGACAGAGAAAGTCTGAATTCCCCTCCCTCTTCTCAGGTTCATTAGCACCAATGAGGAAGCTGTGACTGGGAAGCAGTGCCCCTGCTCTGAACATCTCCCCACTGTGGTCACAGCAACCGTCAAGATCTACCACACATTAACTCACACGGACGCTTCACATATCACAGAGATTGCAAAAAGAAAATCTGACTGAATATCCCTTCAACATGGCAACAGTTTTGTTGTTGTGTGAGACCAAGAGTCCTTACAGCCTTTTGTCACTTTTCTAGCAATGGAGCTAAGAAAAAGAGCAAGGCAAACAAGCTTCTCAGTTGGCTCACTCAACCCTTCACGATGTGTTGTCAGGGACTCTCCAATTAGAATATATTTTAATAGCTCCTCGACTAGATCATAGAATGTTTAGGGCTGGAATGGACCTTAAAAATCATCAAGTTCCAGATATTTCCACATGATTGTTATAGGTCTGCTCCATCACAGAATCACAGAACCACAGAGTGGTCAGGGTTGGAAGGGATCCCATCGAGTTCCAACTCCTCTGCCATAGGCAGGACCACCAACCTCCAGGCCTGCATCTAGACAAGGTTGCCCAGGGCCCCATCCAACCTGGCCTTCAACACCTCCAGGCTTGGGGCATCCACCACCTCTCTGGGCAGCCTGTTCCAGCACCTCACCACTCTCTCTGGGAAGAACTTCCCCCTGATATCCAAACTAAACCTTCCCTCCTCCAGCTCCAATCCATCCCCCTTGTTCTACCACTATCTACCCTATTCATCTGCCTGGATCATATTCTGCAAAACTAGTGGTGCTTCTCTTCATGTCTCAAGGCCTTTGAGATGAGGTTACATGTCATGGACGTTGCTGACAAGAACTTATCTGGATGAGATGAGTTGAAAACATGAAAGAAACAGATCTGTGACTGCCACCTTCTCTGCACCTTATTTTTCACTCTGTAGTGGAACACTGAGTTTGTGATGTTGGTTTGTTTTTTTTTCCATAAGCGTATTTTTTTATATATCAATGACTTCCCAAGACTCTTCTTTTGTGCAGGATATTTTCTCTCTCCCACATTTGCATGCTTTGTGCCAGAAACCAAAAAGAGGAAAGGAAACTTGGTCTTCTTTAGGGGAAGACTTTTCCTTTTCAAATTTAAAACACATATACTGGAAGCCCAGTAAAATTGTTGTTTTGTTAGTTTTTTGAAGCAGTCTCCATCAGAATTGGTCAAAAAGCAAACTCAGATGGCCTGGTATGAGCTTATTCATCCAGTTAGCCACCTCTGAAGTATTTGTTATTTATGTATTTATTACGTATATTTATATTATTATTATGTATTTATGAGGCTGTTCAGCCTGGGGAAGAGGAGGCTCCTGGGAGACCTTATAGCACTCTGCCAGGACCTCAAGGGGCCTACAAGAAAGATGGGGAGAGGCTGTTCAGTAGGGCCTGTTGTGACAGGACAAGGGGTGATGGGTTTAAAATAGAGGGAGGGAGATTTAGATTGGAGATTAGGAAAAAGTTCTTTCCTGTGAGAGTTGTGGAGCACTGGAACAGGTTGCCCAGGGAGGGCGTGGATGCCCCTGGATCCCTGGAGACGTTCAAGGCCAGGTTGGATGAGGCCCTGAGCAAGCAGATCTAGTTGGGGGTGTCCCTGCTTCTTGCCAGGGGGTTGGACTGGATGACCTCTGGGAGTCGCTTCTAACCCTGATCATTCTATGATTCTATGATTCTATTTGTGATAGACCTTCAGGTGACAGTATAGCAATCCTCCCATTTTCTTTGTATCCATCAATCAGTAGGGTTTTTTTTACCAGTGACAATACCTGGGAGAATGGAAGCCCAGAAGCTATGTCTGATGGTGCCCAACATCCATAGATGATGTCACATTTTTCTTCCATGGAATTCTCCTTCATATTTGTCTTGCCAATCACTTTCACGAATTCATGAGAAGAAAGTATAACATGGCATTGGAAAGTTCCTGGATGAGATAGGTGACTCTAAGTTCCTCCTTCAGGTCTGGCATGCATGAGAATTACTCATTAATAAGGCTTGGTTGGACTCTGCGTTGCCATCACAGCACCAACACATGACTTCAGGATGCTTCTGCCAGACATAAACGGTCGAAGAGTGGGGATGTAGGCAAGTGTTGAGCCCCGTGGTCAAAGAAATCTCTTGTGAGAGGATATTGCTCTTCAGCAGACATGTGTGCTTCCCTCTGCATACAAAAAGCACAGAATGGCCTCTAAATAGTTTGGAGGGTCTTTCATAGATTTAATTTATGCTGGTCTGGTATTGGTTACCTAAGTAGTCACTTTTACAAAGCTCTCTTTAAGAGCAAGGCCTGTGCTCGGCATAGCAAGCACTTGGCCCCTGCTGCTCCACGGACGCTACTGCCATATCATAATGCCACTGATCTGTAACATAAAGGCAAACTTTGAAAATAAGTAGTGCCACTTTTCACAGTTGTTTTTAATGAAACACACTTTTCATGCAGTGATTTAATTTCAGCAGGACTAGCCCAATAAGTAAGGTCAAGCCCTCGTAAGAACCACAGAGGGTAATGTTGCTGATCTTGACAAATTGGGTGGAGTGCCCCAGTGTTACCCCTTGCATTCACGTAGGGGGCTGATAAACCATGATGAGAGATGATTTTTAGGGCATGGTACTCAAGGCAGTGTTCCTATAGTTATATAGCTAATACAGTTTTGATTTGGAGATTTGAACATGCAATCAGGAAATCAGGAGTTATTGAGCCCTGTTCCTTTCCTGCTAGCAATGCTATGTGAGATCCTGAGGGCCATCTGCCTCTATAAAACATTATCTATATATAATAGATATGCGTG
>VXBZ01004136.1:1599015-1618688 GCA_013399135.1 Heliornis fulica | reverse complement strand
GAGTGTAGTCGCCCGGTGCATCCCGGCGGTGGGCGGCGCTGTCCTCCCTGGGTTGTCCCCTGAGGGCGGGCAGCGGTTCCCGCCACCACACAGAGTGGAGTCGGTGCCGCGGTGTCTGAGGCCCTATCGGCGGCGGCTGAGGCTCTGTGGGCTTTGTGAGTTGGTGGGGAGTGTTGGAGCCGGTGGTGTCTCCGTTCCTAGAGCTGCCGGAGTGGGGGAAGTGGCTGTCAGGGCGGCGGAACGCNCTTCTAAACCATTTTGATACTGTTTGTTCAGACGCTAAATCTTGTATTCTGTCTTTTTTAAGGTTTCTTTTGCGGTCTTTCTTGTATCTGGTCTGGTTGGCTCATTTTTAACCACCAGTTTGCTTAACTTTGTTTGGAGTGGACAAGTCTTAGTATTTCTACTTCGGAAACTATATGATGGATTGTGCAATTCAACGCATTTCCCTCAACTTCTCCAACTATGAGCAGAATATATTAAAAATCCCCACAAAACCAACCCAAAACCCCCCACCCAAAACAAATTAAAAAACACCAAATCTTGATTCATACAAACTAATTTATTTCAAGACTTGTGTTCCTCCTATTTTTGTTACAGATTTTCTTTAGTCAAAGCTGTTCCAAATCCCCTGCTGAAAGCTTACATCTTTCTAGACATGAACAAAATAGTTGTAAGCTCTAAACCTTCAAAGGTTTAGACCTTTGAGGGTTTAGAGCTAGTCAGCCCTACGATTCAGACTCCTGTGCTGTTCGCAGGAGTCCTGCTGTTCGCAGGAGGAAGGAGTCTGAATCGTTACATTTCCTCAAATCAGCTGATTTTTTTTTGCATTTATGTGGGGATATTTATTGTTCACATTTGCAAGCATCCAAATTGCTTAGTTTTGGTTGCAGTGACCTTTCAGAGGGAATCCTGATTTATTATTATAATGATCTCTACCTAAATTTCCCAATTTTTGGTCTCGTGGTGATCTATGGGTTTCATGTATTGGCATGTTAGATTGGGCACCTATGTTAATGTATTAATACTGTTATTCTGTTATTTTTTCAGAGGGTACTTCTACTTGTTGCTTCAGATGTTGATGCATTATGTGCTTGTAAAATACTACAAGTAAGTCTTTCTTTGTTACTGCTGTAGGCTAACAGTAAAAGAAAAAAATATCCTGGGATCCTTTGAATAGGTTTGAACTGGAACAAGAGTGAAATTTTAATCTGATGTTGAAACTTCCATGAGTTATGACACTTAAAACCAGTAAGTCATACTCCCAAAGTTCCCGTAGGCTTGTCATTTGTAGTGCTTTTGAAATAGACTTCTATGAAGTAGAATTACACAATGATATAGCATTGTAGAACAGGTTGCTTCCACTCACCTTTGCCAACAGCTGTTTGCTTCATTTCAGGCCTTGTTTCAATGTGATCATGTGCAATATACACTCGTCCCAGTATCTGGATGGCAAGAACTCGAAACTGCCTTTCTCGAGCATAAAGATCAGGTGAAAAAATATTGGAAATGTTTTAAGTTGCAGCTCATCTTAAATAGGCATGCACTGCTTCCCTTTCCACACCTTAAACTGTCAGCTCTTAAGCTAATTGCTGATACAGGTTACCTCAAAACAGTGCTTGCATTGTGACATACCAGTAACAGACTGGTCAAGCTTTATGCATCAGGTCAAACTAATATGTTATAATTGTGATAGGTTCAAATTAGGTTTGCACACGTTGTGAGATATATGAGGTGGTGGTATTGGATGTCCAACACCCCTGAATTGGGTGTTTTGTCTTAGGAAACTTACCTCCATCAAATATGAGAAAATACTAGTTTTGGCAATGATGAGTGCTTAGGAGGTTTTGTAAAGTGTATTTGTATTTCTGTGTATACTGATAAATGAAGTGAAAAGCTGCTTTTTTTTAATCTGTCATTTACAGTTCAAATATTTCATTTTTATTAATTGTGGTGCCAATGTTGACCTTCTGGAGATCTTGCAGCCTGAAGAAGACATAATTTTTTTTGTATGTGACAGCCACAGACCTATCAATGTAGTGAATGTTTACAATGACACACAGGTAAAGAATTTGTAATAAAATCTTGGGGAGGGGGGTGTATGTGGTGTGGTACTTTTCTGTGTTTTGCAAAATTGCTTACAGTGTCAGTAGGTCAGCAAGCAGTATTAATGGATATTTGCAGTAGCAATTACATGATAAGAAAAAAAAATCTGTTTTCAGTAATAAAATACATACTGTCAGCTGTGTGTTAGTTGTCAGTAGTAAGCACCTGTTAATCCCGTTGCTATAAATCAAACTGCTACAAATCAGAGGATAAATATTACCCAGAATGTAGCATTTGTCTCTCAGCATCTGGCAACACTTAGAATTTTAGCATTAATTACATATTATTTGATGACATGACTTTTAGAAGTGTTTTTTTTTGTTGGTTGGGTTTTCTGGTGTTTTGGGGTTTGGTTTTTTTTCTGTTGGTTATGGTTTTTAGGTTTCTTTTGCTTGTTTTTTTTTTTTTTTTTGTAATGCTGTAATCAAGTAAAATATAATTTACTTTTATTTTGTATAAATAAGCATGATCTCTGTGTTAAAAGCAGGGGGCATTTTAATGCCGGAAATTATCACTGCCAAAATGATTTTTTCATTTCTCTTAGTATCTGAAGTATTCTAATTTGTCATTTGAAATGCTTTTCAGTTCCTAAATAAGATACTTTTTTTTTTTCCTTGCTAGATTAAGCTGTTAGTTAAACAAGATGATGATCTCGACATTCCAGCTTATGATGATATCTTCAGAGATGATGAAGAGGATGAAGAAGAGGACTCAGAGAATGAAAGTGATGGCTCAGAACCTTCAGAGAAACGCAGGCGTTTTGAAGAGGTGTGTTTCTGCTACTTCATTGTGAAAAGAAAGAAAATAAAAGTTATTACACAAACTTTCCATCATAATTATGACATTTGAGTTTAAAATTTATGTTCAGTTGGATAATGAATTCAAGTGTAAGATTTAAAAACCATCTACTAAGACCAGTAGACTTTTAAATACAGCAAATCTTTGCTGTGCAGAAATAATTCCTCCTTATAAAACCCCAGGTTTTGAACTTGATTATGCATAATGCTGTCTCTGTGTGATCAGTGAGCTGGAGAGATCTGTGCCCAATAATGTGCTCTGGGCTTTTCAGTCTAGTAAAATAATTTATTTAGATACAAACTTATTTTTTTAACAATTGTTTGAGAAGATACATGCCCAGAAGTAATTTAGCAACACATTTTCTCTGCCCTTGTAGCAGTAAACTAACAAAAGTTTATTATGGTAGGCAACAAATTAAATTTGCTATATGTGGTTTGTAATATAATTTCTATTTATACTGTGCAAGAAATAAAGGTCACGAGGCTAATGATATGAAGATAATTAAATGTAAAAACCTCAGGTTTATTATATATTTTGTGTTCTTTTTTTCAATTGACATTTTTTTTTTCCCTACCAAACTACAAAGGACACTAACTTTGCAAAAGCAGATACCAGAAGTTCAAAGGAAAATCTGAATAGTATACACAAAATTTGCTCTATAACCTGTTAAATATTTCAGAAATCTTTATTTCTTTGAGTTTTCAAGATGATGTTCTATGTATGGAGTTTAAATATGCAGCCAGTGCCTCTTTTTCTGAGCTTCATTAATTATTTAGTCCTTATTTTTCATCACTGCAATTTCTATGTTATAGAATGGTAGGATGCAATGTTGCTGCTGTGGAAAGCATTGTGTACTGGGCCTCTTATTTGTGAAGACAAGCTAAGTAAATGCTAGCACAGAAAGATGGCAAGACTTTATAAAAGTGTGTTCCTTAGAAAAATATTTGATAATACTTTTATCATTCAATGTTAATAGGAATAATTATTTTTCTTGAAGATTTTAATGAAATGTTTTTAATGAAGACTTAGTAATTAAAGTATCTGCATAGGTGCTAATTTGCTAGAGTATTTTTGTAGCTTTTTAACATCCAAATTAATTTGCAGGATGTAATAGAGAGAACAATGAAAAGGCGACAGAGGCGAGAATGGGAGGCACGCAGGTGTGTTTAACTGTTTGTTTTTTGACTTTTTTTTTTCTTATTAAAACCTTTTGAGAATACCAAAACATGATACTATACTGCATGGTTTGCAAGATGCTTTAGTTCTAATTTTTCAGCAACTGGAGAGAAATATTTACTAGCTAAAAATAAAATGTTTACATGCATGATAGCTGTAAATAGTAATTTAAATGAGTAGCAGCAGGTGCACTGGTTCACTTTTAAGTAGCTGCAATATTCTTGTTATGTCTCTTAGAGTGAAAGTTTAGCTTCTCTTTTCTTCTTGTCTGAGCAGGGACAAATACGATTAAAAATGACATTTGGGAAATACTGATTTAGTATTTTTTCCTTGTTTATGAATACACTTCAATGTGGTTTCCACAATGCTAATAGAATTTAATAGGCTTACATAAAAAAAATTCTAGCCTAAGATTAATTTATTTTATAATTGCTAAAATAAAGTTTGAATATTATTTCACAATTCCTGGCTTTTATTTTTTACTGGGTCCAATGACATGTTTATCACTTAATCAAATGTGGATTTTTCCTTTTTTTAGACGAGAAATTCTTTTTGATTATGAGCAGTATGAATACCATGGAACCTCAGTAAGTATAAATCCCTTTGCTGTGAAAACACAAGGTGCCAATCTAAAGGTTAATATAAAAGTATACAATGTTCCGATTATCTAACACATGTTATCTAATAATGTTACATTGTAAATTTTATCTTGTTATTTCTGTTTCTTATTGTATTTATGTGATATATCTAATACATAAGTAGCTTGACCTATCAATTTGCTGTTTTCTGGTTGGGTAAATCCAATTTTACCATTGGAGAGTTAAATACATCATAGAAACAATGCTGGTAGACTGGCAGACAACAGCCAACTGAGTCACAGTGGATACTGTCATGTTAACAGTGGGGGAAAATGACAAACTTGAACTATTAATGGTTTTATACCTTGATCAACAGCATCTTTGATGCTGTTACAAAAGAAGTGGTGATAGTGTAATTTTTTTTAAGTCTGGACAAAAGTCTATCTATATGCAAAATAGTCTCGCTAAAAGACTCAAGCATGTGTATGAAGGGGTCTTCACAGAATCACACAACTGTAGGGGTTGGAAGGGACATAGAGCGATCAAGTCCAACCACCCTGCCAAAAGCAGGCTCCCTAGAGCAGGTTGCACAGGTGTCTTGTTCACCTTTCAAAGTTTTTGAAGTATCAGAATATTTAAAATACAACTCTGAGAACATTAAGCTGGTCCTTCTGTCATTTGAACTCTTCTCTGATTATTTTTGTATTTTGAGCGCTGGTTTATATATAATGTAGGTTTGTAGAGCTGTTTTTCTTTCTACTTAATGTCTTAAATAAGACGCTGGCAGATTGTCAGAATCAAGTGTGATTTCTAGAGCTGTAGTAGCATGCTAGTTTTTGGCATATTTATCTGCTCAATTTGTTTAATGAGGTGAGAGTTTGTGTTTATTTAGCCTCTCTTTTTACTTTTCCCTCCATAGTCTGCGATGGTGATGTTTGATTTGGCATGGATCATGTCTAAAGACTTGAATGACATGTTGTGGTATGTTTCCATTATTATTTTTCATAGACACTAAAAGCTTAAACCCACAGTAAAGACTGGCAGGATTTCAAAATTTATTTAATTTCAGTATGAGGTTCCAGTTTTTTTCATGAGTGGATGTGTGTCTTGAACTGGGGGACACAACACATCTGTGTAATTATATGTGACCAACAGATTTTGCCTGGAAAAAAAAAAAGATGATATATGTGTATGCCTGCTAAAGAGGGAATAATAGTATATAGCTTTGTTATCTTCTACATACAGCTGATGAACAGTGTTTCTGATTTGTTCTGTTACATATGTAGAGGATTAAATATGCTGTACTTGAATATTTCTTGATTTAACTTCTTTTTTTCTCCCCCCCCTCATTTTAGGTGGGCTATTGTTGGACTAACAGATCAATGGGTCCAAGATAAAATCACTCAGTAAGAAAGAATCTTTTTTCTTAAGTTTCATTAATATTCTTTATTGATCTATGTTTTAAATTGTATTTTTAGGAATAATATGAACTAGTAGAGATCAGGAAATATGGGAATTATATGGTGCAAGATAGTTAACAAGCAGGGACATTAAATAAGGAATGAGTGCGATCTGATGCCTTCCAAAAATTATTTTTTCATAAAATTATAAAAGTTGCATTTGTTCCAGGAAGAAATAGTGTTTTATAGTAGTTAAACTGTATCATGGTAATGTATATTAACTTAATGAAAAGTAATTTGTATGTTCTGTATCCTCCAGCTTCCTCTGCAGTTTTAGTTAGTTTCAATCTGCTTCTTTTCTCCTTGTTTCTTATTTCTTACTAGATACCACCAGAACTCTAGTAGTACAAGTGTAGACTTTAATTCTGGTGTTCTAGTGTTATTAATGCTCTGATGTTTGTAAGGAGACAACTGTAAGAAGTAACTAATTTCATTGGTTGATCTATCTGTCTCTCTCGATTGGCTTTATTTTAGCTCTAATTACTTGTATGTGTTGTTTTCTATTGAAAGAACTTGTACTTGGTTTGTTGAGTTCTTTTAACATGTATCTGCAGTTTTCTGCTGCTTGCTGGCCAAGGTGTAATCTTTAGGAAGCATTTTTGTGTTCTCATAATCAAGTTAAAAAATTCACAGGAATAAAGTGAAATAACAAATTTCTTTTTATTAAGAATGAAGTATGTGACTGATATTGGAATACTACAGCGTCATGTGTCTCGCCATAACCACCGCAATGAGGATGAAGAAAATTCTCTGTCAATTGATTGCATGCGAATAGCCTTTGAATATGAGTATCCTTGCATAAGCTCTGGGGAAAATGAACTCTACCCAGTTGTTGAACTGCAGTTGAGTTTTCGTCTAGGGGGAAAAAAAGAACCCAGCAAGTACCACTGTCTCTGCTGTTGAGAATGGGATTAAAAGAAATGGCATTTTGAATTTGTTTTTTGGACATGAATCTCTTTCAACAGCTCATGTATCTTCAGTTCAGATTAACCTTTCAGAATTAGTTACAAGTCAGTATTACTTGTTTTGGGTTACAGGCACCTACAGCTTCTAACTGGATCTTATGTAGCACAGACATGCAACACATAAGAGCAACTGAAGGCTTACCTATTAGTTGTGGAGTTTTGTTACTATTTGTAACTTCAAATGATAGAAGTATTCATAATTACTTTCCTTAACTCCTGCTCAGTCTGCGTCTGGCACTTTATCAGCACTGGTCTCTCTATGAAAGTCTCTGTAACACTTCATATACCTCTGCTAGCCTTAAGCTTTGGTCTGTTCAAGGGCAGAAGAGGCTCCAGGAGTTTTTGGCTGACATGGGGTGAGTTATAAAAAATTTGGGTCTCAAATAAAGGATCACTTTTTCAATTCATTATGGGGAAATATTGAGAATATAGCTTGCAAGTACTCCTTAGTATTTAAATATAACTGTGGGCTTCTGAGTAGGTTGCAGAGTGTCTTTGAGTTGTTATGCAACTTTTGTGACTTGGTTAAACTGTATGGCTTTATGGAATAGTAGGTTCATAAGTAACCTGTGCTTTCTCACATCTACTCACCAATGACTAAAGAAAAAATGCAAACAAGCTTACTCAGAATTAAATTGCTAAATTATTTAATATTAAGAAAATCATATGAAAGGAAGGCTCAATAATCAGGGTTGTGTTTGGTTTGGTTTTTTTTTCTCCTGTTGTGTTAGCTTACCTTTGAGGCAAGTGAAACAGAAGTTTAATTCCATGGATATGTCTTTGAAAGAAAATCTTCGGGAAATGATTGAAGAATCTGCAAACAAGTTTGGGTAAATAGTTTTAAACATTAATGCCTTATCTAAAAATATTTTTCAGTTAAGTTAAATAGTTTTTTATGAAAGGTGTGTAGCATCTTGTTCTGAAAATAAGGCTTTTCAATTGACAACGTGGTATTGCTCTTGTTGCAAATGTTATGTTATGGTATGATTTGTCTGTGTGGTTTTAATGTTAACATACAAAGGTGTATGGTCATATGCTGGTCAATGTTGATAATAGAATTTACAATTATAATTTTACTGGGTTTATTTAATTTTGCAGAATGAAGGATTTAAGAGTTCAGACCTTCAGTATTCACTTTGGTTTTAAGAACAAGTTCTCAGCAAGTGATATAGTTTATGCAACAGCTTCTCTAATGGAGAACGTAGAGAAAGAGGGGCCCGAAACAACAAATTTCATTAAAGCTTTGGACAGTCTCTCCAGGTACTGAAAATATGTCTCTTCTTTCTTTTATAACTTTATTTATGGAACATGGATTATGTATTGGAAAGATGTATTTCATGCTACAAAAGCTACTGAAGAAAAAACAAAAGTATCCATGTGAATAGTGTCCAGAGAGGTCTTGCTTTTGTGTAAAAAGTTCTATTTTAACATGAATGTGTTGGTTTTCATTCTTTCTGTTGCAGGGGTAACCTGGATAAGCTGCATCAAGGGCTGGACCTAGCCAAAAAGCAGTTACGTGCCATTCAGCAAACAGTAGCCAGCTGTATTTGCACCAATCTTGTAATTTCTCAGGGGCCTTTTCTCTATTGCTCTCTCATGGAGGTCAGACTTTTTTTTTTTGTGCTGTCTCAATAGTTGAGTAACACTGTTTCTGTAACTGCTTGGTTCAGTAAGGGTGACTGTCAAAGATGAGTTTATCTGTACTGTGCTGTCCACTGATGGGTCAAAATTGACATCAACTCTGAACTTCCCAAAGGAAGAATCTGTCCCGTAGAATATCCCGCGCTTCATATCCAAGCGCGTGAGCTCAAACTCCTGTGTTGTAATGGTTCTTATTAGCATTCTTTGAGGCATACTAAACTTCTAGACTTGTCACTAGATATCTAAATTAAGTTAGTGAAAGAATAATCTTACATTGTAATTGAAATATCTTTTTCTTTTCCTAGGGCACCCCAGATGTGAAACTGTTCTCCAGACCAGTGTCTCTGTGCCTGCTTAGTAAATACTTGCTCAAATCGTTTGTATGCTCTGTAAGTAAAACAAAAGAGTCTGACATGCTAACTTCTGGCCTATGTAGCAATGATTGTTCTCTTGGATGCTTCTGATTTATTATTAAAAATATTCCATGAAAATCTTAATAATGTTTTTTGGATAATTTTAGCATATCTGTGGATGCAGCTCTAAAAGAAAACTGCCTGGGAGAATTTGTATCATTACAAAAAGTTTTCATTACGAAGATATTTGCAATCTAAAATCTTTGTGTAAATTTGTAAGTTTTGAGTGATCATATCACTAAATAAGTACTTTGAAAAGTAACAAGATGCACAAAAAAAGCAACATTATAATACTGGTAATAGTTATCTGAAGATTTCTAATAGAATTCTCTAATATTTACAGCTAATGTAACTGGAATTAAATAACATTTATCTTTTGAGCTATTAGTTATGCACTTTAGATAAAAATGAGGTTTTAAGATTCGGAATTCTCTTTACATTGAGCAATTCACAATTTGTAAATGCAACTTGTGGTTGCCCATCGCTGTCAGATTGCATCTGTCCTTGTTCTGAGAGTTAGACATGGGGAATAACTGTCTACCACCAGAAATAAGGCAGCATTTTTAAAACTCACTGTGAAACTTTTACCTTAAGAACAGAACACTCTAAACAAACTTTTGTTTCATCTACTTAAGTATCTAAAAGTGTTAACATTTTCAGAAATATTTTTTCTATTTAACTAAATTACAAAATTTATGAACACTACAGCTTACAGCTGTAAAATGATATAGCAAAGGAAAATAATTGCTGGTGAAGACCGTATTTGTCAATGTTTTACCTGTTGTGTTTCAGTGTAAAATAATTATTTTAAAAAGTTAAGCCTAGTTCAATATTTTAGATACCCAAACATGCAGCTTTGTGTTTTGGATTTTTTAAGAGCTTTTTTTAAATTGTAAATCATATGTTGTCTGTTAATATAAATTCTGTGTTAAAATGGAATGCCAGGTTGGAGAAGAATTTAAATTTCTATTGGTCCTTAAATTTATTTTTACTGTAAGAAAGCAGGAGATTGAGAGATTATGTCAAGAAACCACATTCTGTTGAACTGCTTTATAGCTGTATCTTTAGATGAATATTTGCAATACTAGCTCACGCAGAGAGTTTAAACTAAATTGTTTCCTGAGTTTTGTCTAACAAAGGTTTTCTGACTTCCAGACAAAAAGCAAGCGTTGTAAGTTGCTGCCGCTAATAATGGCTGCACCAATGGATGTTGAACAGGGAACTGTGATCATGGTGGGGATTCCTCCGGAGACAGAAACTTCTGACAAAAAGAAGTAAGCATATTGTTTAAAAGTTCTTACTAAAGTTTATCTATAGGCTTTTCTTGTGTCTAAAACAAATATATCTTTCCTGTACCTATTTAACACTGAACATGTTGAATTGTATCCTTAAAAATAAGATTTTTGCATGTGGTATGTCTGAGTTGCTTTGAGAGAGAATACAGATGTTTCACAGCTTCTCGTCAAGGTTTTTTTACCCTGACTCCTATTTGTTTACTTTAAAAGAGGGAAATGCTTCTCTATATGACCTATGACTTCATTCTGAAAGCCTGTGATGTTAAGATTCTTGCACTTTGAGGTGTATGTTGAATACACAACACATGAGAAGCACCTGGAAGACAAGGAAAAGTTCCATACTTCTGTCTTAGTATATATATCCTTTCCTGCAACACTCATTTGCATTTATGTTTGTCTTCTAGCTTTTTTGGAAGAGCGTTTGAGAAAGCTGCAGACAGTACCAATGCTAGGACTTTACACAACCATTTTGACATGTCAAGTGAGTAACGTTGCCTGTTGCCTCTTTCATTCACAAATAGTCCTTTAGGGGTCAGTGTTTACGCAGCCTCCGTAAGGAATGACTGCAGACAACTATTATTTTTGTATGTCTGACACGCTCTTGATGTTTGCGTCTGTCATACACTATTCCTGAGTCTCATATAATGACAAACTACATTATTTATCAGTCTTTTTCTGCATGCTATCTTTTTGTGCAGAAGTTACAGACTACTAAGCAGAGGGCTATCTTTGAGACAATTCAGATTTTGCACGGGGTGATTATTTTCATGTGTGTGCTTGTTTAAAATCTGAGGTTATCTGCGATCATTTTCATATTTAGCAGCTAAATCAAATATGGTATTGATGTTGTGACATGTATTCTTGAGTCTCCATTTAAAAATGAGGTATTTATACAACAAGATGTGCCTGTCTTTGTATGTGCTTACAAGAGGTGGTTTTCAACAGTACGCACTTATCTAAGCGTGTTGAAAGCAAGAGCAAACACTTATAAATTTGAAAAGTGACTGCTCTGTCAGGCAGTGAGCACCTAGGAAATTGAGTTTGGTGACATCTAACAACAAAATAAACAGTGTGCTTTGCCCAAATGAAGTTTATCTTTTTCCTTCTTAAAGTTGAGCAATATTAATTCTAAGTATACTTATTTGTGCTATTCGAGTATGACATCTGGTATATCGTCAAGTTATTTTCATCTTGTAATAGATTATTTCCTATTTTTAGTAATTGAATTGAAAACAGAAGACCGGAGCAAATTTCTGGATGCACTGATTTCTCTCTTGTCCTAAAGGTAAGAAAGTATAAGGAGCATTAATTAAAAAAACTAATTACAAACGAAGTTAAAAAAAATTGTATATTATCTGCAGAATGTTCTAAGAAAACGCTGCAATTTTTAGTCAAAATATAAATTGAAGATAAGAGTTTGTTACAAAACCAGTTGCTTTTCTTTTTGAGAGGAGGCATACAATCTCTGCGTATCTCTTCTTCTGTCCTTAAGAGATTTATTGAAGTTTCATTATCCATAAGCTTCTCTTCTATTGTTCTTAACTTTTCGTGGCTTTTTAACTTCCTCTGGAAAAGGAGCTGCTCCTTGTGTTGATAGAAATGGAGGTACTAGCTAACTGTAGTTGATACTCTGTTACTGACTTTATCATATAATTATGTTGGCTTGTTTGAGATCAGAACAGGATCTTGGCCATAGCAGTGTCATTCTCAGCTTTGTTAATGTAGAATTTGCATTTTTCTTTAACAGTGTTAAGGTTGTAGCCTATGTTAGGGACATAAGACTTAATTTTGTGGTTCTGACTATTAGTGTCACGTTGGTTCAAAGTCTGTTTTAAAGCTACTTTAGCAAGACAGATTTTACTGTAGATTTGATGAGACTGTCAAATTGTTGCAACTGTCTTCAAGTATTCACTGCTGTTTCAATTACTAGCTATTTTTATTGGTTTGTATGTGCATTAATTATGTAGTGATGGGTGTGGGATAGCTTGTTTTCTCCCAGAGACACAGCCACACTATGTTACTGGGTAAAGCTTGTTCAGAGAGCCTGTAAAACTGTTGGAGATATAATGTTCATGTCTAGATAAAGATTTGCTTTTTAGCATTAAGTAATCTCAAAATATTATATTCTGTCTACTCAGAATTTTGAAGCAGTTGGTCAAAGCTGAAGTTGTTTATTAGACAGCATAATCCTGCATGGCTTCCAAGTCTTTTTGCATCTGTTTGTTTCTCTATGCTTTAAATACTGATTGTTTCAGTTTTCTTCTGCCCTTGTTACACAGTGGTGACTTTTGGCTCATTGTGCTGGAAGCTGAGGATCAGATGCTCCGAAATTATTTCGGATGTTCCAAAGTTCATGGTGCTGCAAATGTGATGTATTGTCTTGCTTTATCTCAAATGTACTGGTACAGGCCTCAACTGTTGTTTTAATGCCTTGAAAGGTCAAAAGGATATAGCACAGATATTGAACACTGCCTCTTTGTAAAGATACCGTCCTCCTAATGGTTAAAGGTGTCAACTAGGAGCATTTGCAAATTGGAGTTTTATGTGTTTGTTGGAGCATGTGCTCTTGTGATGCTTAGTTGTTGGCTAGTAACAAAAAAACAGGCTTTGAATAAGTTTCATTTTTACATTAACATTCAAATATTCCTTTAAAACTGTCTGGAATGCTTTTTTATTTATTTATTTTTAAGAAACTTTTTAAAACTCTAGAATGTTGAAACAAGTTTTTAGTGCTATTGGGTTGTGATCTTACACTTTAACTACAATTGTTTTCTTGTGACAACTTTTAAGAATTTTAGGGCTTTTACAATCCAAGTACTGAGTAACTGCCAAATCCTGAATAAAAAATCTGGGTAATTCTGGTGTCAATTTTAAGTCATGCACTGTGATACTGTATTGACACCCAAGCTTGGGTTTGGGAATAATTTTCCTGGAACGAGTCTAAAATGCTATGATAATTCTGTGTAGACTCTAGTGTTATAAATATTGACAGTCAAGCTCAATATCTTAAGAGATTTCATTTTGCTTTGGTCATGAAATGGTGTTCCTTGTTAGATGTATCCTACTGTGTGTATATGTTAAAAATTCTTCTTCCCATTGCAATGTTTGCTTGAGTTCTATGTGGCTTTAATGTGTTCCTGTATAGTAATGAAATAATGACTATGTAAAGTTTATATATCATTACATCATACTTTGTACAGATTTTTAATACTGCCTAATTTAATATTAAGTGTGATTTAAATATAGCCAACAGAAAGTTAATTAAACTGTGTATTTTTATTTTAACAAAAGTGTGGGTTTGGTTTTTTCTCCAAATGTTTTCATCTTATGTAAGTAAAATCTCTGTGCCAAGCTGCAATGTCTTTCAGCTGCAACCTGCTGAGTCAATCAAGAAGAGAATTTCTGAAATTTGTCATAAACTTAACTGTCACAAAAGAGTCACTGCCATTTCTACAGCAGTAAATGTCAATTCAGCCCTATAATATATTTAGGGCTTTCATGCTTCTAGGTGTAAATAACAGAAAAAGAGAGATATGTGTAGCAAAAAATATGTGCTTCAGTGTGAGACCACATTCACTTATATGGAATGCATCATATGAGCTGGGTTAATTGAATTTTTACTTGCACTGCCTTGCTTGCTTAATAAATGCATAAAAGGTCTTGCATATCCTGGATCTCTGACTCCTCATTCAGTGGCCATGGATGGGGAGATCCTAAACAAACAACTAAATTGCTTATTTTCATCCTGTAGAAAATCTTTAGACAGGGAAACACATTTTGTGAGGAAGCCATCAAAAAGCACAGACATGAAAGTTCTCAGTTTAATTACGATCTCTGTCTTTGCATGGAGTGTTGATTTCAATACATGGAATAGTTTTGATGGGTACCTTAGCAAGCTATTACTGCTATCAACTTGTTTGGGGGTTTTGGTTTTCCTGTTTGGTTTTCCTGCCTTTCACGTTAGAAGCTCTATGTGAACTCCATCTCACCTCATCAGAGTTTGGTTTTTTCTCACTGTTGTATCCTTCCTCCCTCTCAGAACTTCTGTGTATTTGCTCCATTCCCCTTTCAGGGCATGGTTGAGTTGTACTGCTACCACCTTTTCCTGCAGTGGTAAATACAGATCTTGCTTTCCAATGAAGGAGGAAATTGCAGTGTGTGTGTTTTAGTAGGTGATTGTAAAGACATGATGTCTTTAAAAAATGGACATGTTTCCAGGTACATGCACCATTCGGCTTCAGCATATTGTGTTGCACTGGAAGGATGCAGGTAGTTTTTATGCTGGGATGTGCTAGTAATTGCTGAACTGGCAGGTTATTTGTCCTCCAAACAGATGTGCAATCTTGATGCTGTGGATCTATTACATGGACAGTAAGATTCCTTTGTCCCTCCTTCATTATTTTTTTTCTTTCAGTGTTTTTTAAGGTTTTCCCCAGATCTATTGGATTTGCCAAGAATGCTGTTGCAAATTTTAGTAGTATCAGTTGTTGAACAGATCTTGAGGCCACCCAACTGTGTCCCATGATCAGACAGGAATGTTGAATACTATATAACAGAATTCTATTAGTTGAATACTATGTAAAAAGAAAGTTACTAAAATCTGCGTGGAAACCTGAAAAAATCTGTGCCACTAGAAAAAGCTGTTGTATGTCAACATTTCACAATATGTAAAATAGTCTCAGACACTTGGTACATAGTTGACTCCGTAGAGGTTGTAGATGAAATATGTTAATATTAACTGATGAATGATTGCACTAGAAGATACCAAACTGTGGAACCCCCAGTGTGTGGGTGTAAAAGTAGCTCAGCTCAGCAGCAGTAAATTGGTGGTTTGAATGGCTCGTTGAAACTGTTGTGCAGGTTATTTAAAATGGTCACTTTTTACAGTGAAGTGTTGGACAGAGACTCTGTGCCAAGAACTCTTGACATAAAATCGTGAAGAGATTATTCTGCTTTTGATTTATTTGCACAAACAAAATGTGGCTCTAACAAGTCATTTTAAAATAAATAGACTGCTAAGAAATCGGCTTACCCTCTTAGATGTATGGTGACATTCCACCTAGCCGTGTCTGAATACAAATAGAAACATTCCCTAAGGATTATATTTGAGCTGTAGTAACTCTTTTTTTTCCTCTGCTGTGTTTGCTTGTTGTAATTGTACCTTCATAAATCAGATCTTCAAATTACTCTTGCTGCTGCTAATCTGTTTTAGAGAACAATAGAAGCTTGAAACAAATCCTTTAAAATGTCTTCTGGGTTCTTTTAAGAAAATAAAAAAATGAAAATCCTTAAATACCAAAGTACTGAAGTAGCTGAACAAGCTGACTAAATTATATCATTCCTGCACAGTGATTCATGGCTGTTTTTTTCTGGGGTCATAAATTTAGACATAATTGAAATTGCACAGTAAGGACCTCATTTGATAGGAATTAAAATGAATCCTGTTCCTCAGAGAATCATAGTGACTTAATAGGCTTGTTCTTACCAACATCAAGGTTGCATAGTAGGTAAGAATTATTTTTTTGCTTCCTTTACTATTTCTCTTAAGAAAATGAAAAACATATTACAACTTTCCTGTATGAATGAGCTACTGGGTATATACCTCTTTAAATGTGGTAATAGCCATGAGGGGAGACCAGCAGGGTATTTAATCAGTATCTTGACCTCTATGATGCCAAAAGCAGGTGCTAGGGAAGAGTATATAAACAAAGCAATTGCATATGATCTTTCCTTCCACATACAAACACAAGTACTCTCCCAGTCCTTGTACTCAAGGACATCCTGAACGAGGAGTGGTTTTTCTGTGTTGGGTAACTGTCAGTAGTTATCTGTGAATCTGGATCATTTCCTCTTGAATCCATGTAAAATCCTGTGCAATATTCTGCAGTGAGCTGCTCTGCAACCTAGCTAGATATTGTACGAGCAACTACAACTGTCTAGTGTTTTTAAAAACTTGCTAATTGTAGTGCTCTGTAGTGCCTACTGCTCTGTGACCTTGTTGTTTTGGTAGTCCTTTTTTACAGTCTCAAGAGTAATTTTTCCTAGTCTGAAAAACAGCAGTCTAATTTTCCCTTTCATAGGACCTCTTCTCTATTTTTGTTATTGCTCTTCTCTATTTTCAGGCAAGGGAGAGCTAAAACTGCACACAATGTGCAAGGTGTTAGGGCACGAGTCTATGTAACAGTGTTACAGTGTTGACTGTTCTCTGTCTCTTTAATAATTCTTAATTCTCACTTTTCTTTTGACAGCTACTGTGTATTGATCTGGTGATTTAACTGATCTAGCTGGGTGTGACAGCAGTATCTCACCTCTGACTGTTAGTGGTCCAAATTAGCATTGCTTTTTGACCTTATGCATTGCTTGGCAGTTCTCAATGCAGAAAGCAATCTGTTTTCTAGTTGTTGGACCAAGAGCACAATCAGTCTGCTGCATTCAAAAATGATACCAAGGGAAAAACATAAGACTATTACAGAATGGTGCATGCTGACTTGGACATAGGAGAGTTAACACAGGGAAAGAGTTAAAAAGGGAAGTGGTGATACAGTGGAGTATCTCTCTTCTCACACAGAGGGAGAAATAATGTAAACCACTTGGGAGTGTTCTCAGGGCAGTAAACAAAATTATAATTTCATCATTCATGTTATGTGTATGACTGTCAGTCATGATGGGTTTTTTTCCTTCATAGAAGGAATATTCTTGAAAATAATAAGTTTGGCTTGTCAGAAGAAAAGAAGCAAACATTTCACTGTTTTCTTTAAATGGAAAAATTGAAGTCCCTCTTGGCTGTTGTGTACCACTGTTGGCTTCAAGGTGGTACTGAAAGTTCCCTCTGGAAGAGATTCAAGGACTAAGGAAAAAGTGCTGCCCAGGGTGGAGCTCTAAAACACAGTGCCACCTTTATGCACAACCATTTGGGTTATAAACACTTTCCTATCAGGAAATAATGCCAAACATTCACTAGGGAAAGAAAATTATGTGAGCTTTTGTTTCAGACTGGATTCCCGTTCCCTTCAAACATCTGAGTTTTGATTTTTGTCATTCAGAAGGTGGCAGAATTAGACAAGTAAGGCAAAGGTCAAACACACTCAAAGTAGTGGGGAGGCTTTTTTTACTTTTGGGGTTTTTTTACTTTTTTTTACAATTTACTTTTACTCAATTGTACACAATTTCATGATAGTCTTGAGTCTGACAGAGTTCCTAGTTGCTGCTGTTGTGTGACAGAATTATTTCCCCTGCCCCCTCAAGGCAGTTGTTTGCTGAGTACCTCCTAGCAATTGTTACTTTGACTACCAGTTACTGAATCATGCATCTGGGCAATACATTGATACCAATAACGAGAGAGGAAGATAAGGAGCAGTCTAGTAATTTGATATTATAACAAGCATTTAGCAGAGTTGCCACTGCATGCTATTCTCAATGAGCTGCAGGCTCCAAACCTTACATCAGAAGTAAAATCAAGCTCTATGGAGCTTCCACATAAGAATTTATGGGCAAGCCTCACGAACTAAACTAAGGTAAAATGTATGCACAAGCCGTATCTCAATCTAGTTCCTTCCAGTGCTGGATCTGGGTTTATTTTATTAAGAGACCTGGGGCGTTTGTGTTCTTCAGTTAGACAATAATCCTCTCTGAAGTCTTTGCTACTTGGTTTAAGAGCTATGGCTCTTAAATGGTTTCTTTAGATGCTTATGTTTGTTAACAAGGTTATCTGTGTTGGCTGAGTACTGTAATGTCCAGAATCCTTTGTTTTATTTTCCAAACCAGTTTTAATCGAGGTGATACCTTCCTGGCCTTTCAAAAAAGTAATGCTCCCTTACAAAAGGAGGTACTGTCCTTTTAACTGGATAAAGCACTTAAAGTCACCTCTTCCAGTTGATATAGCTTGTCTGTTTTTTCAGTCCCTGGGGTGTTGGTGTCTTTTTCCACTGTTTAACTCAGTGGAATTTACTTTCATTTAATCATTCATTTGCAGCATGTCAGTGGAAAATCGGAGGCAGCTGCTATTGAATTGGAAAGAATTCACAGGAACATTTAGCTCTTGGTATGTTTTTATTTGCTGAAAGAAGTCACCAAGGGGCTCCCAAAATAAGTATGTCATCAATAATTACCTTCTGTCTGATCTGAAATTTTATCTGGATCAGTAGCCTATGAGGAACGGGCATGTAAAATGGTATTTTCTTTAAGCTCAGGATTCAGGTGCAGGACACTAGAATATGCATCAGGTTCTTACACTGTCTCAGAACAACTGTTTGCTGTTAGCAGTCTGCCTGATTATATGAAGTTGTAGCTCATTTTAAGGGATTGTTGCATTCCTAAATATTGGTATATCATGTTGCACAAGGCATTGCAGAACTAGAAGGAAAAAATACTTTTTCGCTCCAAATAAGCATATTTTCTACTCTATCAATTTGAATAAATGGAGGTGGAGAGAGAGGCAAGACTACCACCTGTGTCTTGGGAAAAATCTTCTTTTTAGATTGTTATAACAGCATATTTCAGGAGTGAGGAATAATCAAGTCTTTACATTTAAAGAAGCAAAAATCTTGCTGTTGTCAATTCTCCTGGTATGTATTTTTTAAATGCTGTCTAAAGTCTAACCAGCACTGAGTAACTTAATATTAGGAGACTGCGATTTACCTTGAGATGTTTTCCTATTTTACAGAAGTTTTCAATTACTCTGCTTCAAAGGATGATGGTGAGAAACCATTGGTGCTTTTAAGTTACTTTTTGTTTGTATCTGCTGTTATGAGAAATAAGTCACCTGTGAAGAGGTCATAGTATTTGAATTAGGTCAAAGCTCGAAAGTGATGGTGGAGAATCTTCCTTTAAAAGTGCCTCGTTGGTATCTTTGCAAGGACATGTAGTTCATGCCCACAAAACAGATTTTGTGAACAGCAGCATGCACCAGAGTTGCATGTGTTCTGAGATGACCCTCTTGGACACTTGTGGCATTTCTTTCCTCAGACATGTGCACTGACCACAATCTCTTTTCCCTATTACACAAGGTGACAATCATCTTTATATATATATAATTTTTTAACTGAGACTGCAGTACCACAATCTCTTTTCCCTATTACACAAGGTGACAATCATCTTTATATATATATAATTTTTTAGCTGAGACTGCTGTGTTTCCTTCAGGAAAGCCTTTTTTAATTGGAAGTGGCCTTGTTACATTATATGGAAGCTGTTAGAAAATCAACCAACCAATAAAAAAAAAAACAAAACCAACAACTCCCCC
>VXBZ01004136.1:1586578-1598971 GCA_013399135.1 Heliornis fulica | reverse complement strand
CCCCCCCCCCAAAAAAAAAAGGAAAAAAACTTGACAAAAAAAAAAGGCAGCCCAGAATTCTCTTGTTTTCTTCTGGTTTTATTTTTTTCCAGTAGTAACTATTCAGTTGAAAAAAAAACTCAAAAGAGCATCTGACTGCTACTCACTCTGTAGGGAGTCTTGGGGAGCTTTTGTTTACATGATCTCGGATTTGAAAAAAACATCATTCTACAGTTTGCAATCCAGCTCTCCAGGCTAATCAGGGTCTCCTGCAAATTTTGGAACACTTAAAAAATAAATATTTTAAATTAACAGAAACAAAATCTTGACTTTAACAGATGCAGAACTTGTGCTGTAGTATAATTCTGCAACTTGATACTTTAGGTGATAACAGTGGAGTTTTATGGTGTGCAATTTGGTATGTGCTGTGCTTCAGTGTCTCAGAATAATTGCATCCTAAACAAATCTGGAGGTTGTTCAGTGCAATTTACACTGTCCATGTTTGACTGCCTCAATTAGATATTCATTGCTTAGTAGGGTAAATCAATATCCAGGTTTAGTGTTATCTGTAATTGAGGATTTGGGTAACTATCTAGTACCAGACCAGTTCAGCACTTAATACTAATGTTGATATATTGCTTAGGAAGCTTAAGACTTTAAAGGTAGTATCCATCATTCCCAGCTTTACTTTCTCACTTGCCAAAATCTTCACAGCTGAAAAGATTTTCTAAATTTGAAAAATACAATCCAGTAGCTTCTTCTTTATTTATACTTGTTGTCAGTAGAATCCATTACCCTTTAGGGTTAATGGTGCTCTGAGAGTGCATGTTATCAGAATGGCACCATTTCTGGACTGTGTAAAAGTTACATTTTGAAAAATTAAGCAGTGGTTTCAAGATCTGTATGCCTGAATTGTAAAGCACTGGTGGGATTTCCCAGACACATCTGTTCTGGGGAGGGAAATCTTGTCCTTCTAAAACAGTCTAAGGAAGACAAAGCATTCTGCAGTTTCCATCTCTGCCTGTTTTTGTGACATTTTACTAATTACATGTTACCTGTCTCTAATGTTAAGCTAAACTGCTTCCCATTCTGCCTTCTAGAGGTCTGAATCTCCCTCAAGTGTTTAGGTTTCTTTATCCTGTTATTTGGCTGTAGTTTGCTCACACCCACAAAACCAGCATTTGTTCATGCCTGGGTGTTGGTATATGGTTACCTGCTTGCAAACCCAGTATTGTTGTTTCAGCTGGTTCCGCTTGCAATGTGGCCGTGCAAGTAGATTAGCTGATATTTAGTGTTAAGGTTGGAGTAGTTGAAACAATAACTTAATGAACATGTGAGATGTTTTCCGTGTTAAAGCAACTGAATTCTGACTCAGTCTTGCTGGCTCTGATTGTAGAATATCCCCTCAGCAAGCTTTGAGCAAAGCATGCTCTGTTGAAGGGAAGCTTTCCAACTGTTGCGTACAAAACTGAGAAGGGAACCTGAAAAGGACTGAAAATGACACGGTGAAGTACAAAAATAGAAAATTAGGAACTAACAGGAAAAGAGACTGAGTAACAATAGAGGGTGAGCAGTAAATCCGGCTTGCCTTTCTAGCTCAGGAAGGTGTCTTGGAATCTGTGTTTCAGGGCACCCACTGGGTGGTCACCAGAACTCTTTTGAGTGTGTGAAATGAAATGGAAAACAATAGCTCAGCAGCAATTGCTTTTTTTCCTCTGATGAGGTGTTCCTTGAATTGCCAGCACGACTCCTGCTTGATTTAGCAGTGAATACAGCCAGGCATTTCCTGAAACGACAGCACTACATGGTGCTATTAGAAATGCCAAGTGAAAGGTTCTGCTGTGAATAAGGAAGGAAAGGATATGGGAGCGTGTTCCACTAAACTGTCTCTGCAACAAAAGGAGGAATGAAATGTAGCACAGATGCACAAGGGCCATCTACCCAGTCTGAAAATCCTCATCTCAGCACAAATGGATGACAGGAGCCAGCAAGGTCTTTTAGAAGAGATGTTTCATTGTTTACTGGCTAGAAGCTGATGCCAGCATTGTTTGTCTTTAACTTTTTTTTTTTTTCTCATACTATCTAATAAACTCTCAACTTCATGCTTCTTCATGGAGACTTTTTTCCAGTGAATGTAGATACTGTTTGTGTTCTTGGCCAGTGTCCCACTCTTATTAGTCCCCACATACGTATATATTTGCTTACTCATCTGTTCCCCTATCTCCAAATAGCCAATAAATGTTTCCTTTTTAGAAAGGGTATCTTGTCTCAACCTTTCTAAGATAGCAATGTTGTACATGGCTCCAAGAGTACTGCATTGACTTGGCAAAAACTACTTAAGAATTGTTCCTCCTGCTCCTCCCTGATTACAGCCCTTCACTGAAAAAAAGAATGTGATGAGCCCTCATTTTTTTTGTTATTCAGCACATTTTTGTGGGTTTTTATTTCCTTAAACGTCGAACTGTTTTTATTTGCTCCTTGCCTCACCTTCCCCCTTCCGCAGAGTGGATGTTAGAGAGTGTGCCTTGAACTCAAATGGACAAGGACACCCAAAAGGACTTTGCTGTGACAGATCAATTAGTTATTAGGTGAGCAGTGTCATGTCTCATTGGATGCAATCTGTATTTAGTAACTTGTGTGGGTTTTTCTGCAATGTCCAATTGCTCATGTTAGTTCTATCCATTTGGTTTTAGAACAAAGAACTTGTATGTTGCTAGGATCAGTCTTGGAGACCTCTAGCTGTGCAGGACACTCACCACCTTATGTGTATCGGTGTTATGTATGTTATGTTCTAGTCTATTTGTTTAAAAGAACCCACCTTCCTATTTTAACTTTAACTAGGGGAACTCTAGGCTTTCTGATTAGTTTTGCTTCTACATTTACATTTTAAGTTAATTGAGCTCTTTAGGTTTTGCTTCTGTCCTGGATATGTTAATTTCCATCCCCAGACCCATTTCTGTTAACCTTTGGTCAGTGTACAATGTTTGCATTTTCACTGTGATGCCTCAGGGAAAGGTTTCACTCAGATTGGTGCTTAAAGCAAAGTAGTATCTTGCCCTATCTTTGCTCATTATAAAACACTTTCATTATGTCTTTATTTATCTGAGTTAAGAACCTTCTGCTTGATTCAAGCTCAGTTGCAAGGAGAAAAAGTAAATTTTGTTTTGTGTGTTGGGTTTTTTTTTTACAGCAGTTTAAATTATCCCATTAATGCTTCTGCCCATGTTACTGTGTGGAGTAGTGAGATGGTGGATAGCTAGACTAGGAAAACCACTACTAGCTCAGTCTCCTTAACCATCCACTCCTCACACCATGTGTACCAGTACAAAGGAGGGGACTGAACCACATGGGTGATACGTGGTGGATCTCTAAAATACCTGTGACATTGGGTTTCATCCTCTGTGGTTTTTGCTTGCTGTTCTGTCTTTTCTGAGATGATGGTGATTCAGTTCTGTCTGAAGCCTTTTCTGTAGCTTTATTCATTCTCGTGGTTGTAGATTATTCCAGGGTTTTGAAGTCCCTTTGCACATGTGTCCAATAATGCCCATCTCCATCCTTTTGTTATAGGATAGACAAAATGCAGTATCAGGTCAGGACAGCTCTAAGACATTTTGGTTCAGGAGAAGGATTGTAGTTTGCCTTTTTCTTCATAATTCAAATTCCTGTGTAGCAACAAACTGAAATTCCCAATTCCATAATATGATACGGCTCAGTGTCCATTAACTATAATAAGGGGAAAAAACATCGTCTTAGAGTTTACTGTCCCCTCCTACTCTGGCTTTGTTTTGGTCTTGTTTTCCACACACCAGTGGCCATCAGTGCTAACACTGCAATCTACCAGAGGCTGCTTCTGCAAGCCCCTGCATTTTGCACATGGCAAGCAATTAAAATCTACAATCTTGTGAGAGAAGCAGGAAACAAAGGGTTTGTTCTTCCCACCTCTGATGATCAGCCCTTAGGACAGATGGCAGTAACTGCTTCAGAGCATGAAAAGAGCCCATACAGCCATCCAGGTATGAAGTCAAGATTGCCATACTGAACTGAAAGTGCTGGTTATAAAGAATGTAATCAGCTCTGGAGGAATCTGGGCAGGATGCCATGGGTAATAGCTTCCCTTTTAGGAGGGACACTAGAATGGTGATATGGATGTCTCAAATAGTTGTTGTCATTAATAACTTCAGGTAAAAAAGGTCTTTTTTCCATATTATCCAAACACCAGCATTTTATCCCACACTCCTAGCATGATATTGGCTTCTGGCAAAATTCAGTATCTTTTGTTGCAGAACAACTGTTTTAGTAATGCCTGTTTGATTTCTTGCTGTATCACCCAATGGAACTAATTCTTTCTCTGAAATGGTGCTCAATACCATTCGTTACAGTAGACTAAGATCATATTTGTGGGGAAACTATTTCCATGCATCTGAAGACATACTCTTATTGATATGCCTTATACCTTTCTGAGCAATAAAAACTCCTGCTGCATATAAAAGCTGCATGAGTTAGACTTTTCTAAAATTGGCAAGTAGTGGGGCATGTAGACATTCTCAACTGGATGAGACAATAAAATCAGGAGAGAATGGGAGAGTTGAAAAATAATTTTGGTATCCAAGAGCATAACAGAATTCAGAGTAGATAATTTTTTAAAAAAAATTCAGTCTTGTGTGTCAACATTTTAAAATGTCAAGAGTATCA
This sequence comes from Heliornis fulica, assembly GCA_013399135.1. Lineage (NCBI taxonomy): Eukaryota > Metazoa > Chordata > Aves > Gruiformes > Heliornithidae > Heliornis > Heliornis fulica. Next base: position 1,594,300 of record VXBZ01004136.1, on the reverse strand, counting down.
CAAAAATAAAGTAGAAGTAAACAGTGAAACGTATTATGTTGCTTGGATCTTGGCAGTCACCTCCAATGAAATAATAGCAGGAAATTATAGCGAAAGAAAATGCAGAAATCATTCTGCAGCCATGTGAGTCTTCTGTGTTGAGATAACACTTGGGTTTATTTGTATTATAGAATGAAAGATTGAAGTTATAATTGGAAACTGTTAAAGGTTTTGCAGCTCAGGCTAAAGGTTATCCAGGCTGCTGCAGCAGATATCCTAATTCTAACAAAAGGTATACAGAAACGACAGAACATTACAACTGGAAGAGTAATCTAAAAATACACATAGAGAAGAATTCTGCCGTGCTAGGCACTTGTTAGAGCTGATAAGGATTATGGTTGTTGGTTTTTTCCCTACTTCTTCAAATATGTGAAGCTATATTGAAACAGAATTGTACCATTTTGAGATTTCACATATGTTCCTGCTAGGAGTGACTGTTTTTCTGAGTGATCTCTCTTGTGCCTGAACCTGAATTCACTTAAGGTTTAACCTTTTGTGGAAGTGTTCTGATTACAAGTGCCATTAATGATAATGAATTATGTGTTGGTGTAACAGAGGGGAATCAATTCAGAGCAGAGTGTGTTTGAGAGCAGGAATAGAACCCACAGGTACCTAAATACACTTTAATTGATTGCCGTGCTGCCTAGTATGAGATTGACATGAACATCTCCCAGATCTGTAACTAACTTGCTTTTGAAACATCTAAAACGTGAGGAGCTGAAACTCAAAGTGCATTTAGCATTGCAAACTGTTGTTGCTACCAGATATAAAATGTCATTGTAGGATCTGGTTTTGTGCATCTCCTCCTAGCTTTCAGGGGGTTTGTGCATGTGTAAATGGACTCAGCCAGCAACAAGTGATGTATAGTGATGGTACAGCTGGCACAGAGTTCACAGCTTGCTCACAGGATCAGAGTCACTTTTGTGAGAGGGTCACAGTGCTGTTTGTCTGTAAAATCAGTTATTTTAAACACCTACTTTTGTTCTCCTCTGTAAACAAACATGAACTGGCTTAATGTCATCTGTTATGTTTGTGTCGTTACCAGAGCACCTCCCTGTGTCATGCAAACTCTCAGCCTGTCTAGTGCATCTTGACAGATCCACCAGAAGGGAACCTCCCTGGACTTGGAGCTGAGGTGCAGGAAGGAATGGATCTAGTGGTGTACAAAATAGCATGGAGGCACTTCAGCCTGTCTAAACTAAGCATGTAATTTTTTTTTCCAAAAGAAACAGTAACTTGTGTGAATGACACCTCAGCTGGGTTTCAGGAGCATCTTGTACCTGCTGTGAATATGCTGCCAGCTGCTGCCAGGGCTTTAGTCAACATGAATGGCCTTTGCCATTCAAGATGCTCTGAGAAGGAGCAGAGCACAAGATGCATCTTATTTTCTATACTGGGTGTTGGAGGAGGTCTTCTCTTAGTTTCCTTCCCTATATTAATATCATGAGCTTGTTGTGCCTTGTTGGCAACTCTGTTGGTCATGGTGTGTTTCTTTCTCTTCCTCTTGTAGACTGAAACCAAACCAGTTGCAAGGCTCATTCCTCTTCTGCTTTAAGAGTATCAATGCTGTACAGTTTCCCATGCTGTATGATCCCATTGCTTTCAGAGCAGAAAGCTAAAGCCAGTAGTTCAGTACATGCATCAGTTTATTATAGTCTGCTTAACACTCAAGGTAGCTGATATATTCATTTTCCTGGAGAACCTTCAGAACAGACCCTTACTGATGAGCAGCTTCACACTGTAAGTGGTGAAGTTTGTGTGATGCACACCCCCATTATCCTGAGCTTATTTATGTGATACTGGTGAGACTGACGAAAGGATTTACCCAGTTCAAGTGTCTATAATTCTCAGTGAGGCAAAGCCTTACCTCAGGACAGTGTAAGAGTGGCTGGGGTGCAGGTGGAATCAAGTGTGATGAGAAGATTGGCATGAGCCTTGGGCAGATGCCTTCAATACAACACATGGGCTTTCACATTAACTCCTACTACTTGCCACCTTTCCTTGCCAGATTTTGTTTTGAAGCTACATGGTGAGCATCGGGGGGTAGTGGTGGGGTAGGGGAGGGAAACCTCAGTAAACAAAATCCCAAAATGCCACAGACAAAGGACACTGTTATGTTGATTCATGGCAGAGTGTCTCAATCTGCGTTTAAGAAAAAGAGAAGGTGAAGCAAGGCTTGTGTATCCAAGCAACTGTAAAACCTTCACTGTTGCCATGGGAGGTTTTATCAGTGACACAGTGGTTGAAATTGTCCTTTTCTTATTACTGAAGGCTGTAGTAGGAAGAAGGAAGGGATTTATAGACAGGAGAGCTTGGTCCTGTTGAGAATCTGCAAGGTACAATGTGGAGCAGTCACTGAGATACGCACAAAGGTCTGATCAAAATAAGAACAATAGACCTCAGTCACTTCCAAAAGGTAAATGTGAGGCCCCCTTGAAGCTCTGCTTTTGAAATTATTTATCCTGGCACAATTAGCCTGCAGGTAAAAGTCTGGTATTTGAGGAGAGTTCACCTGCTACCTTCTGATTAATACAGCATAAATATTTGCTGTGTCTTACCAAGCAGACTTAAAGCAAATCCTCAAGCACATGTACTTACTTATTTTTCTATTTTAGCATACAAAACAAAAATTATGCAGTCTGGGTATCATCTGGTGCTGAATACTGCATTAGGGTACTGCTGGATAGGTGTGTGAATATGGCACGTACATGTAGCATATGGCTTTTGACAGGCAGTATCCTCATTTAGCGTTACAGACATATGCATCAGTCTCAGTTTGAGGAAAGTAGAGTTAAGAGACTCTTTACCTGCATTTGTGGTTTGAAAGATGGCTAAGGAAAAAGAACAAAGTTCTTGCATTACATTTGATGAGAGAATAGATTTATAAAGAAAAATCTAGAATTACACTGGTTTGTCACCCCAAGAGTAAAATGTTTCAGTAGGTTGCAAAGAGCAGTTGCCCAACAAATGTCTTTGCACAGGAAAAGGAAATACTTCCTTAAACATCCTGCAGCAAACGTGACTGATTGAGCTTCCTTTTCCCTCTGCATTTCCCTTCTTTGCACAGACAGGATCTAACCAGATTTTCAGGGTATGAACTGCTGGTTACTTTCAAATTCATAACTATGAAATGGTTCGTTTAGCAGGACAAAGGCCAAGCCGGCAGACACCCTTTTTCCAGCTCAGCATGTGCATAGCAATGGGAGGGTGGCAAGGAGCTTTTGTTAATCTCAACCGAGCTGGCAAGAATGCTGCAAAATGAAGTCTTTGAAGATGTTTTTTTCTTCATTTTTAAAGCAACAGTTTATTCAGAAAAGCTTGAAAAATTCTTACAAAATAACCCACCCACCCCCCAAATAAAAAAACAACCAAAATCCACCCTGAAAAATATTGAAAGGCCTCTCTGCCATTCATACAACTTGGGCAAACTTCCCCACCAGCAATTAGCTTCCACAGTTTCCTTTAACAGCCATTTTCTTCACAGGTTCTGTTCTGATGCAACTGTGAAAACATTTTTGCCTCAGCATGAATGCAGTCTTTAAAAAACTAGGTGGCAGAAAGGATTTAGGGTATCAGGTCAGGTTGGGTCTGATCCAAGCTTCCACAGGATTTTTCTTCCTTTTAGTTTAAACCTGTACCAACTGAAAACTTAGAGCTTCGTGCTTAGAGCTGTTCTCAAAATAGTGGGACTCACGGTCCACTTCCTACTGTGCTCACATCTTAAGACCAACTGCTGCTACTTTGTCTTTTGTCTGGGGCTCTAGCAAAGAACTGAGATGCAAGGGAAGTCCCCGGGTCCCCAGAGGTGATCCAGCTCCCCACCCGACAAAGGTAGCTCAGGTAATGTCTGCCCTTTGGGCAATGATCTCATACCCTACCTTCTGGAGTCCAAACAATCCAGTGCCTTTCACAGAAAACAATAACCGAGTTCAGGGATTGGTTTAATGTTTTTATTTTTATGTGAAATCATAAATACAAAATAAAAATAGTAAACAAGTGCTATAGATTTCTCTTTTCATTGGGATGAGGTTCAGGTCTGATCCTGAGCACTTCCAAGTCTTAAAGTTCAGGACTAAGTCTTTGCTCTTGGAAAATGAAACAGCAAAAACCAGCTTACACTTCTACCCTGAAGCCAGTAACATCAGTAACAGCAGTCTCTTGGGTTATTTTTTTTTAAAGCACAGCAACAAGTAATTATACTGAAGGATGAGATTAAGCAAGAAAATATTTTTTAAAATGGGCCTCACTTCCAGCTAATATCATTGGGCATCCCCCCCACTGATCTCAGCAAAACTTTGTTACATGACCAGCAACTTAAGTTTTTAATAGGATGATGCTGTGTTTCCTAGTACGTACATGGTTAGCCCTGGCTTCTTCCAAGGGGTTGTGTTGTGTAATTGTTGCAGATTTTAAGGTGGATCCAGCCCTGCTGTGACACAAAGCTATCTATTATGGAGTTTGGCTTGTTAAAAAAAAAACCACAAAAAACCTTTCTAAGCACCAAGTTTCCCTCTCTCTCCCAAGACACCAGTTTTGAATTGATTTTAAACACTAGCAACGAACTGCCCAGAAATGTTTCATCTTTTGGTCAGAGCCCAAATCCTGCAGCACCTCTGAAGGCTGGACGGTGAGGACACATACAGGTGTGTCTGTCGGTGGGGGCTGGATTTTAGTCCTGTGATTTGAGACAAAAGTGAGAGGGGACCAGGATTTGGGCTGGTATCTGTTGACTCATTTGCTGGACAGAAGAGGGCTGAGTGAGGGTGTGATATCTCTATGGGCTGGGTGACAAATACAGTTGGACATTATAATTTTAAATAAAGTAACTATGAAACAAAGGCACCAAACAACATAACAAGCCAACTTTGGTAGATTTCTTGTAAAATATATGCATTTAAATACATTTACAGTTTACAAGGTTACACTTTTTAAAAAGTTGCAATGATGAAATACAGAATATTTCATTCTTGTACCAAAACTATTTATCACATCATAACAACATTATAGCTTTTATTTAAATTGAGGCAGTATAAGAGCTGCACCTCTTTATGGAATAAAACTAGTTCTAGACATTGTATTGTCTGATGGGCTCAAACCCTGTAATGGTTATATTTAAATACTTAAAGCAATTATCTTTAACAGGGTAAGTTGTGCTTAATATTCAATGCCAATATTTGCAGGGGCAAGGCTTTAGTCTCTCAATCAGGTCTGTGTACACGTTAATACTACTGGGGTTTGAAATTTGCTAAGCAAAGCAGGAGCACAGTCGATCTGTCACAAACCCACAGTTACAGTTAGCCCATAAGTCTCAGCGTTTTCAGAAACTTTCAAGAGTGGATACTCAGTTAGGAGCACACTGTCTGCACACACGGTGGTGAGGGACCCATGTGGTCATAGTGTTGCACTCTTGAGGAAAACAAACACTTTTGTCAGTAACTCATGGCAGAAATCTCCTTATGGTGATACAGATTCTGCCACAGTCTGTAGCAGAATTCTCTGTTGATTTAAGGTACAAGTAATTTGCGTGGAAGAGTATCACGCCACCCCTTAACCAGTCCTCTAAAAGAACTGTGTCTCAGCAGTGTGAGATGGAAAGGTGTATGCTGCAGCCTGGAACATCAGCAAAGTTTATCAAGTGTTGAGGGTTATGGTGCCCAGAGCACCTTCCTTCCAGTCTGCACAGTGTTAGCAAGGCAATATGGAGGAGCTGAGAGCTGTGGGAGCCATGCCTTCACATCTGGTCCGCCTGCATAACATCTCAGTCAACATATTGCACGTTAACAAAATTACTGAGCACATGTTCAACTGAACACACAATTCAAGAACTGTTAGGAAGCAGGGCTCAGCAAGAAGGCCATGAAAGCTGTCCATACCTCAGCCACCAGTTTTTTATGCTCCCAGTTTCCTGTACTGTAGATGAGACGATGCAGAAGAATGACACGCTGGAGCCAGGACCTGCAAAGATCTCCTGGGTCTCTGAATCTAATTCTCCAATAATCCTGGCAATGAGTTCATATTCAAGTAAAAACGGAACAGAAGTTGATGAAGGAGAAGGGATGATGAACCTCAAGGGGAAACCTACTAAAACCTGTTTTGTACTCCACTAAATGACATCAGCCTCCTGAAATCTCTAAGGTCACAAAAATTACACAGACCAATGCACTTCTGAGGGACTGAAACAAGAAAATCGAATGCCCTTCTCCAAACAGTTACTTGCCTATGGGATTAAAGGCCAAGATTAGTGTCATGCATTAAGGCAGAATCCCTACTTTAGTTGCCCAAGTAGAAGAACAATCCCCCCCCAACCGGCGAGAGTCCCAGCGGGAACAGTCAGATGCAGGTTTTCAGGAGAGACAAGGAAGGGAAGCTTCTCCTCGGCGACAGTGCACACCCGACGGCCAGGTCCCACCAGCCTGGCGATGCCCCGAAGCAGCAGGAGCGGGCGGTGAAGTACTCACAAGTCTCCCGTGTAACAGGGCCGGGAGCTTCGGCGAGAGCCGGGCGGGTGGGCAGGCGGCGGACCCCGGACGGGGGCGTCCCGCCAGACGCCGCCGCGGCTCTCCCGGGCTCCACGGTGACCCCAGCCGCCCCGGGCCGGGGAGACGCTGGTTCGGCTGCGCTGTGCTGCCGGGAAAGGCTTTGCTCGCCCCGGCACCGCGGGTGGGCGGTCAGTACCGGGTCCCCGGCGGCGCCGAGCTCGGCGCTGCCCGCAGCGGAGCGGCCAGACGCGCCGGGGAGCTGCTCTGCCTAGGGCTGCCGCTTTACGGGGGTCCCCGTTAAGAAGAGACTAGGCAGGGCAGCGCCGGAGCTCGCCGCACACGCTCCCGACGCGCCGGCTCGCAGCCGTCCGTCCGTCCGTGTCCCCGCAGGGTCGAGGGAGCGGGGCGGCCCCGCTCAGACGTAGTTCTTCTTGTCGTACTCGCCGTTGGAGGTGGGCCGCCGCGGCGCCGAGTACTTGACGGGGAAGGAGGGGTCGTCGCGCTGGGAGCAGGAGCAGCAGCAGATGAGGCAGCCCCCGAAGAGAAGCAGAGCCGTGGCCGCCCAGCCGATGTAGAGCGCGGCCCCCATCTCCCGCTTCTTGGACGACGGCACGGTGGGGTCGTAGAAGTCGCTGATGACGATGTTGGCGAACCAGCAGAGCGGGACGAGGACCAGGACCCCGCAGAGGACGTAGATGGCCCCGCCGGCGACCACGATGCGGGACTTCATCTTACCGGGCCGAATGCAGTTGGTGCACTGCGCGCCCACCACGGTCACCATCAGCGCCACCAGCCCCAGCAGCGCCACGATCACGGTGAGCCCCCGGCCCGCCTGCACCTCGGCCGGCAGCGCCAGGATGGAGTCGTACACCTTGCACTGCATCTGCCCCGTGCTCTGCACCACGCAGCTCATCCACAGCCCTTCCCAGATGGTCTGCGCCACCACGATGTTCACATCGATGAAGGCCGACACTTGCCACATGGGCAGTCCGCAGGCCAGGATCACCCCCACCCAGCCCAGGATGCCCAGCCCCAGCCCCAGAATTTCCAGCGCCGCCGAAGTCATGATGATGATGCTGATGCCGCTGCCCCACCAAAGCCTCCGGAGAAAGGACGGCGCGACGGGTCGGGTCTGATTAATTGCACCACTCTCTCCCGGACAGCTGCTGAACCGGCTCCGAGAGCCGCCGCCGGGCAGCGCTAT
>VXBZ01004136.1:1535257-1586451 GCA_013399135.1 Heliornis fulica | reverse complement strand
CCCGGGGGAGTCGGCGCGGAGCCGGGGCTGGAGGCGGGGACGCGGCTCCCCCGCTGCTCGCGGCTGCACGGGGGGGTTCTCGCCTGAGCTGGGAAAAGGTCCCTCTGCTCGCCCCGGCACCCTGCTCCAGAGGAGCCCGCTCCCCCGAAAGCTTGAGGCTGGAGGGATCTCCTGGATTTCGGCCGCTCAGACTTCTTGAGTCCCGTTATCTCTGTATTTCTATTTACTGATAAAGTCCACAGCCAGACCTTCGGAGAGGTCTTGCCGATGCAGGCACCCAGCAGTATGTATGTCCTGATTAACAGAGCATAGCAGATCATTTCCCAAAAGACTGAGCATACCGACTGACCTGCGCATCCATCTCGTTCACGCTGTGATGGGCAAAAGTGCAAGCAAACGCTAACAAATGCCCTAGGGACCACCCTGAAAATGAGCTTTGAATATGGGGTGTACACATCATCTATCAGTACCAACAGATTCTTTAATTTGTCCAGTATGAGGATGTGACCTTCATCACTGTTGCCTATGGGATTAAAGGCCTCCTATCACAGCAGGCACAAAACTGTTTGGAGCGGAGAGCATGTCATTCTATTCAAATATCTTGCCATAAAAAAATTAAAATTAACTTTATTCTTTTAATTTGTCAAATACATTTTTACTTTCTATGGTGTGTCAATGAGTTAAGTGGCTGTATTAAAAAGAGTGTATTTGCAATCAGACTGTGCAGACATTGTAAAGTCTCTCCATGGACCACTGTCGCCTTGGACTGTTCTTCAAAGAAACATCGGTTCCACCTCTGCAGGCCAGCAGCAGCTCACAGCCCTCCAGGCTGGCAGATGCAGCAAACGGTGTGAATCCTGCTCTTACAGCCACAGCAGAAAGAGAACAGCCCTCACCAGCTGCCTCACAGCACTCGCAAGGAGCGTTGGTCCAGCAGCTTTCCACTGTATGCCCTGAGAAGGGCTTGTTTTGATTTAACTAGGGTTGTTTGGGGTTTTTTTCAAAATAAGTTTAAATGTTGTAGACAAAATCGAAAGTTACGTTCACACTGACATTTGAGCTGGTTTGGGTAGATTTGGTTTCAGTTAGCCCAAAGTATCCTTTCGGGGTAGTGGAGATCACAGAATTGAAAATAACACATTTCCTGCCCGAATGGAAGTAATTTTCTCTGTTGTATAGTTAATTTAAAGCATGTATTAAGGCATGCAGAGATTTGTGATGGAAATATTAAGACTTATATGAGAGCAGCATGAATGGGGAAGTCCATATATGAAGGAGAAGCAGCAGCAAAAATTATAAGAAAGGTTAAAGGAATCACAGACATTGACAGCTGAGAATGTGACTGATGGGTTAACACTGAGCAATGTCCTGTTTGAATCATGACAACAGCACTGGTGACTTCCCCAGAGGACCAGAGCACTGGTAGCAGAAGGATGGCAACAAGGTTGTGACCTTTGACTTGTTTTTCTCACTAGAAGACAAACTCTAGCTACAAGACACCCAAAAAAAGAAACAGGAGAACATCAGCAGCTTGCAGACTGTCCTAGTGTGGACATACTGACACACGATGACTGCAGCCTCCTATTGATTATCTCTGTCTGAGGAGCTGTAAACATTTCTAGCATGGAAAATGTCTTCCTAACAGAGGCTGCCTGGTAAATGCAGTTAAGAGGAGTTATCTCCTCTTCCAACCATGTATGAAATACATACAGTTTACACCAATTATTTAAAACTGTAAATTCCAGTGTGCAGATCCAGGCAGAAATGTGTGACTGGGGCTGTGCAGTCTGTCAAGCTGAGGCTGCTTACAATCACTCAGAAAAGTTCCTGGTGTCAGGGAGAGGAGAATGTGCGAAGGAACCAGTACAGAGACAGAGATATCTCAGAGGTGAACAGGAAGAAACCCAGAACACAGGCTGAAACCAAAAAAACATCTGTATTTATGATGATAATAATGATTACATAGAAAACAGCACAGAAGAACAATTAAAAGAGGGGGGGAGAAATGCCAGTTATCTTAGCCCATAAGCACAGGAAAGCCCCACCCTTAGCACTTGCCCGGGAGCACAGAGCTCTGAATTTCCTCCGATAAATGGCCTGTGTGTGCCCCTGTGCCAGCCTGGAGGTACTCGTGGGGCCGGTGCAGCTGCCCAGAGCTCCAGGCTGGAAGGGAAACCAGCACATGGCTTGTTTTACCTCTGCAGCCCTCACCCCCCCTTCCCTTGCTACCTGTTACTGAGCAACTGATTCCTACAAATCACTTACTCCAAGACAATTAGTTCTCTGGGGAAATACATGCTTAATAATCCCAGTATAAGAACCTTTCTGCTTAGAGGCATTTCCATTCTTGGTATTTACTTCACCTTCATCTGTTTGTTTCTTTTCCTTCCCCCAGATATTAGCTTTTATCCTGGCTGCTGGTAACAACCTCCAACTTTAATTACTTTATTAATCCTGAAGGTGAGCACTGGTTGCACAGACTCCCTTAATGAGCCCACCCATGCAAGGTGCTCGCTGGTCTGCTTACTTGACTTGTAACTTGACTGACACAGCTGCCAAGGGGGCTGAGGACCCTGTCAGCTTCAGCACATTGTGGCTTCTGATGGTGTTAATGTCAAAACACTGGGAAGTTTTAAACTCCCAGACATGAAAAGGGTCTAGTTTCTTGAAAGGAAACACAAATCAGCACGATATTTTTCTTGGGATGATAAGTAAATGAATTTAATAAATTAAATTCTTGCTGGTAAATTCTGCATTCCTTTCAATTCAAAAGCATGGTGTTCTTGCAGCAAAGTCAGTCATTAACAAAAAAAAGTTAATGTAATTACATGTCCAGCTATGTATTTATCAAATTATTCTAGGGGGGATACACAGGGGGGCTTTGCAGCCTGTGAAAATGGGCAGAAGTGGTATTCAAGCTGAGAACAATCGCACAGAAGCCATACTATAGCAAGAGGGGCTTTGGGATTAGAGGTGATTGTGTTTTCCCTCTTTTCCTGACATAATCAGGACAAATAGCAGGCACAGAGTTACTGGGAGAGCTGCTAAGGGGGGTCCAGGCTCCTACCAGAGTTTCTTGTCCTGGTGTATGAGCCCTGTACCATGGCACGGAACTGCTATGCCAGGCTCTCCAGAACTGCTAGGGCTTTGCTCATCCCCAAAGGGTCCCACAAGCAATATTTAAGATTTATTTGCCTCTTGGGATCTGAAATGTGGCCTGCAGCCCACAATTGGTTTTTAACTTGTGAAGCATCCCTTTCTTTTGTGCTTCTGTTCCTTCTCTTCCCTAAAATGTTGTCTAGAAGACAGAGAGGACAATGGCAATGTTTGCAAGCTAATGCACAAACCTAACATTATTTATGTGAATAAGAGTATGAATCGAAAGATTAATTAAAAGCTCAGTGATCAGACATAAGCAGAGGGTGAAGAATCAGGAATCCTATTAGAGATAGATTTTGTGCCATATTTTATCTTCTAATTCATGCTGAAATAAAGGCAAGGAGATTTACAAATACAGAGGTGTTAGACAGGGGCTGTTCTTTATTTAGAAAGCTTGAGTTTGCTCAGTGAAGATCACTCTTTTCTGAATTGTCCTTTAAGATGCAACTGTTTTTCCCAAGATAAGAGATTTAGCTGAATCGGGAGTGCACATCAATCTTCTGCAGCAGGACAGGCCTCCATGAAGTCCCTGCAGGTCACCAGTGCCAACACGTCTTCAGACCACTATGACACATCCGAAGACTGGCACATAGGAATGAGTCCTTGTCAAATGAGCAGGTTATTACAAAATTAAAGCAGACAATTTCACCATATGATTTAACTCAAGATCATTTATTCTGGAAACAAGATGAAGTCATTAACGTGAAATTGTCACTTCCTCTCTCAGTTTATCTTTTGAACAAAGAGAAGCAATGAATGATTCAAAAGCAGCACCAAGATTTTGCAAGAGGGATCAGTAATGCTCTAAAACTGGTGTTAATGATGTAGGATCCAACACCTTTTTTAGTAAAAATGTTACTGCTGCTCTTCAGGATTGAGAAACCCATGTTCCTTGTCCCTCTCAGTGGTGATGTGACAACACTCACGGAGAAGAAAGGAAGGAAATAGATATATGTAGTTGGAAACCCAACTTACAAATCTGTTTCCAGCCTTCATGTATTTTCTGCTGTATACCCCTTTCCAAAGTTGTTGTAGCCCTGTATCAGTCTCTGCACTTTACACACACACTCTGCCTGGGATTTTTCAGTAAAATGCCTGCTGGCACTGCGGGGGAGCCAAGAGTGAGTGTTCTGTCTGACCTACACATGGTGGGAACACCGAGACAGTGTTATGAGCCTTTCCTCACACAATGAGGAAATTAATTGTGCTAAACCACCATTAGAATGGAGTTCTGTGCCTGCCTGCTTGAATTCCTCTGCCCGCAACCCCTGGTTTGAAAATTCCCCTTGGTTGGAGTTGTTCTTCATGTCTCCCTTGTCTTATTAAAACACTCCCCTGATGGGAATATTTCCAGTCTCTGCTGTCAGGACTGGCTGGGCTGCACTGGTGAGCTGCTGTGCACCTCGTCAGCACCTTGTTTTCTGAATGTGGCTTTCAAGAGGATACTGGGGTGTCACTGAACCGCCCTAACCCTGTGTTAATGGCATGGCAGGGCAGTTAATAGGGTGAACAACGTTCCAAAGCTTAGACTGTCTCCTCTGTACACGAGCATCTAAAGAGCCTGATCATCCCACTCTCCCACACTGAATGTACATGTAGGCCCTGTCACTTCAAATCCTTCTCCTTAATGCTATGGACAGCTCTTGAGAATATATTAAAGCTTGTGGGGGGGTGAAGCTATAGGAAATATACATTGTTTCATGCCTAAGGGTCCATTCTATGTCATGTTTCCGATCAGGAGAACTGTAGTTTAATTTTGTCCTCTTCCAAAGTTAGCCTCCTTCCACAGATTGTGGTGTACCAGGATCCTGGTACATCTCTTTCCCATGTAATTGTTGGGAAATTACAGAGCAGTGTCGACAAGGACAAATGCCATTGTTTTAAACATACATTGCAGATGTTGAAAGTATTTAATAAAGAGATGACTATGAAGTTACTAAAAAGTGTTCAGGGCTAGTGATAGGAAACATACTACATTTCTCTAACATTCCAGGAAATCTGTATTCCTGAGAGGTGAGAGGTCTGGGACACCTGCTCTGATTGTGAAAGTGGTTACTTCTCAGCAGTACTGTTGCTATTCTTAATGAAATACAGGAGGCAAACCCTGTTTTTGGGAATAGCCTGCATCTGTTTTGTCAATCCCAATTTCCTTCTTGAAAGTGAAGCTGGTTTCCCGTAAGAGAGAAAAAGCTCTCTTATTCCAGAGAAACTTTTCAGATTCCTCTTACTGCTTCTTCACTGCCATAATTAGCATCTTGTAAAGGTGAGCTTGTGTGTGCTTCTAAATGTAAAAGAAACACTTCTGTTCCTCTGAGACTGCTATAAGTCAAACAAAACCTTCATTTCCTGTAGTGCGTCACTAAAAATGTGTTTATCTCCTTTGCAGCAAGGGAAAACACTTAAGTGTTGCAGATTTTCTTACGGATTACTAAAGGACTTCTAAAGTAGCTCGTGTCAATAAATCCTGGTGCATCCACAGCTACTGACTTACTGTTTGTATACTACCAGAGCTCCACCCCAGAGCTGCACACTTTTCAAGGGCTCAGCAGTGAGTCCGGCTTTCGGTGGAACTGCACATTTTCAATTCCTGATGCAGCATGTCTGTGAAAACACAAAAGATCTGAGATGTCAGAATGGTTCACCCCATTAGTGATTCACAGATAAAGCACCATGCTGAGGAATAGTTTGATCAACCACCAGTTAACCAAATCCTAATAGAGAATGGGAAGTTCACCATTAAAATTCTACCACCACATGCAAATACTAAAAATTAGCCCAGGAAATATCTAAATTATGGTGCCTGACATTCACAGTAGTACTGTTCAAAGTACTTTTTTTCTCTGGTAATCCTCTAAAAGAGGATGTCACACATTGTGCACACCTCTTACAAATTTATTTCTAAAAGTTTTGGTCCTGGAGCCATGTACTATAATTTAGCAAAGCATAGACAAATATTCTGAATCAAACACAACCTTACATCTCATGGACATGAAAAGCATTTATGCATATGCTTAAATTGTTTGATCAAGACTTGAGTAGTTTTATCTCCAGGGAAGACTTGAAGACTTCGAGATGGTCCATGTCTTACAGTGCTGGGCTGATATCCATGAATTGCTCTTACAGCATAGCTGTTACAGCAATGAAACACATGATTGTAGCATCAAATTCCAAATATTCAGCTATGTGAAGCAACAGATGCAATTGAAAGAAATTCAAGTTAAAGGTGATCTCATAACTTAAAACAGCCAATTCTATTTTGTCTAAGCAGCACATCTTCTGTTTTGTCTTAATTTAATAAAAATAATGCCAAGGAACACAGGGGTTTTAGCAACCAAAACTCAATTTATTTTGTAGTTATATGATTATATTAATTTTATTATAATCAGTATCATATTATTTTCTCTAAGGAGTAGAACAAAAATACATAATGTCTTTTGCTGAATGAATGAGGTATTTCTAACTTGCTAAGACGTGACTCCATACAAAGTTAAGATTTGAATTCAAGGAAGGACTCTAATTGTGCTTTTGAGCATGCAAACCTAGATGTATTGGAACTTTTATAAAAGGGATTTGAGCTTCCATGGGAAGAATAAAACAAAATTCTTTCAGAAATAATAATAGTGGGAATTGATGATTCCCAGTCAGACCGCCAATCTATGCATTAACATTTCCAGAGTATTTAACCACTTAAGAGCAGCAATGCTCTTCAAAACAATGATTTCCTCTGCTTGCACTCCCAATACCAGTGTGAGGACTAACAAACATGTAGTACACCTTTTATGGCCACACACTCTCTGTAGGATTCTGCAGTGCAGCATTTCTCAGTTACCTGCACCAAATCATTCCTGTTCTGCTGCCTGGTGATCCTGCAAACCTCATAACACATTTCAAAAGTAACAAAAATACATTTGCACCAAGTGCATATTACACTGTGAAACTCATTGTCACAGGATGCTCTTAATGCCAAAAGTTGAGATAGGTTCAAAAAGCAACAAGAAAAATTCATGGAAGAGAAAACTATCAAGATAAAACTTCTGGCTCAGGAAGCTGCTGAGCTCCAGAGTGCCGGAAGCTGGGAGGATATACAGACCCCGGTCCTGCTTTTATCTTCTCCTAAGCATCTGCTGCTGGGCACTGCAGAGGTAGGGCACTGGCTAGAACTGACCTTTGCTCTTACCCAGAGGGCCCTTCCTTATGTTACTTTCTGGCATAAAGGGATTGTTTGAGGAGGATTGTGACTTCCTTGAACACTTGGTGTGATGGTTGGTCTGCCATCTGATTCACCCGTGACTTGCGAAAATTATTGGTATGCCTCAGTGTGAGGCATTTGAAATTAATGGTGAAGGTTTCATCTGTTGTGCTAAAGCCTGCTGAAGGAAAGGAGTGGCAGTCATGGCAAAGCACTAACTTCCACGAGACTCTGTCAATGCAAGTCTGCAGTTTGTCATTGTCCCTACTAATCTCTTGTAACTTCTTCAAGTGCTAAACAGTTATTTATAACAGTGTAAAATATTGTCTCCATTGCAGGGTTCTGAATTAGTGAAGTAAAGAATTGCCACTGCTGCTCCTTTGGTGACAGTACAAAACAGCTGCATGGAATATCCATGGAATAACTTAAAATAAGACCTTGATTTCTCAAGAAGACTGAAATGCCATCTTTCAAATCCTCCGAGAAGGTAGTGTATAAAAGTACTTTGTGTTATAACATTACACTTTGTCCTAGGAAATGGAACTTGGGTGCACTTTCATTGGCTTTTATCTTGTTACCCAGATCACATCGGTGCTCTGTTGATAAGATGTGATAATGCCAGCCTGCCTTCAGTGGCGTTTGTTTCACTTCCACATTTTCCTGTTGTGAGCTGCGATCCTGTTTGCAGACATGGAAATGCAGACAGAGCAGAAATGTGCTTCTTGGTATTCAAGATTGTAAGTCAAAAGATATGCTGGTAGATCGCACATACAAACTGCCTCTGCAAAACGTTGGGATGGATGACTGGGAAACTTCCTGAACCCAGTCCTTGCTGCTGGAAGGTTGGAAAAAGCCTTCACTGAAATGCTGTTTTAATCTTGTCCGCCTGGTATTGAGTGTTTGAGTTTCTTACCATGAGAAAGTGATCTGTCTGGTTCTGTAATCTGACTGGCAGTATCAGTTACAGCCTAGGTTTAGTCCATATAAACATACCTCAGTGAACTCGCCCCTTCAGTGATGGCACTGCCAAAGGCAAAATGCCTCTCACTTAATCAGAGGGAACGCTGCAATGAAAGAGAAGATAGCAATAATGTGGATACAATGAACTCATTGGTCTTTCTGTACAATGTTTGGGAGAGAAATTTGCTTCCTGTGTGGATGAGCAGCTGAAAACCAATCAGGTTTATATTACCTACTCCATTACAGCACAAAGTTCAAGCTAGATTTCCCACAGCTATCACACCTACCATACCAAAAACTTCCCCTGAGAAGTATTGCCAGAACCTGCTGTAGGTGGAGGTAGTCTGAAAGGTCAGTCATATTTGGGTAGGAAATAAGAATTGAGGAATTTGAGAATGGGATGCTGGAAACAAAATAGGCTCTGGGTGTCACTCCTGGAGCCTGTGTGTGGAGCTCCCGACTGAGACGGTGCACACCTGACGGGTGCTGGGATAGCAAACCAGACCTGTATCACTTCAAAGTCAGTACCAGTATAGCGCTGGCTACTGTGTAGGGTAGTCAGGGCACAGAGACCCCCATGAGGGGCAGCTCTGGCAGATGAGCTTTTCTCAAGCCTTTCTATGCTGGACCATGGGAAGTTCCATGTGAATGTAAGGAGAAACTATTTCACTGTGAGGGTGATGGAGCACTGGGACAGGCCGCCCAGAGAGGTTGTGGAGTCTCCTCTGGAGACATTCAAGACCAATCTGGACACATTCCTGTGTTGTTTAATCGAGGTGATCCTGCACTGGCAGAGGAATTGGAGTAGATGATCTTTCGAGGCCCCTTCCAACTCCTGACGTCCTGTGATTCTCCCACGGTTTTTCCTTCAGGGAAGTCAGCAGGATGGGGAGATGCTTCGTATTTCGGAGCAGGGCACCCAGGGCCAAAGCAGGGGTCTGCTCCGGGTGCTGGGTGCAGGATCTCCGGGGACACCGGCAGGCTGCAGAGCGGCGGCACCGCTCTCTCCTGAGGGAACGCGGGGCCGGGATCCCTGGGGCGGGAGGTGCTGCCCACCCCGCACGGCGGGTTTCGCGCCCGCCCCACCGGTACCGCACTAGCTGTCAGTAACCTGCCTGCGGGACGGCCCGGGAGAGAAGCTCCTGCCGCTGAGCCGCTCCCGCCGGCCCGGTCCGTGACCCACGCGTGCAGTCACGGCTCCCACGCCTCGTCCCGCCATCCCGAACGGGGAGGTCGCTATGGCAACGCCTCGTCGCCCGCCCGGGCGGTACGGGCCGGCTCCCCCCGCTGCCACTCAGGCAAGCGGGCGGGGGGGAATGGTGGGAGACGCTCTGTCCCTCCTCTCGCTCGTCCCAGAGCCTCGTTGCTATCCTGGGAAGAGGCCTAGACCATAGAGTCGTGCGGAGGGTAGGTAGGCGCTCAGCCGCGGTGGCGTGTGGGATTCGGGAGGGCTCCCGCGGGAGGTGGCGGATCGCGGCCTGGCAGCCAGGGCACCGGTGGGAGCGGCTCTGGGCTCAGGTAAGCGCCGGGGCCGGGCTGGATTCACCGGCGGACGGGTGGACGCGGTCGCTCCGCCTGGCCAGTGCCGGCCCTCCGCGGCTGGGCCCTGCCCGGCCCTGCCCGCAGCTGCCAGCGGGGCAGCAGTACCGGCCCTGCCCGGTCCCAGAACGCACCGTGTGTGCTTCGTGCGCGGGCCCGGGGCCCTGGCTCCGGCCTCCTCTGCCCCGGGTGAGGGTTCCGAAGCCGATGTCTGAGGCGGAGAGAAGCGGGACAGAGCCCCCCCCAGGCCCCCGGCCGGGTCTCGGGCCGTTTTACCCGCCCTGAGCGAGTTAGTTCGTGGGGCGAGGCACGCCCCGCTCTCGGGGTGCGGACGAGGCCTCAGTGCTGCCGGGCTCTGCCGGGCAGAACGCAGGCGGGGACGGGGGTGCGGGTGGAAGAGGAAGCCCTGTCTCCAGCGGCATTCATTCCTCGGATGGTTTTAAAATCGCAAGCTGGAGCGTGGGCAGCTGCTGGGAGCCGGGGGATGCTGCTGGAGAAATGCAGAGCCCAGCAGTGGGCCCAGTAACTGCTTTGCGTTTTGGGGTTTTTTAGGTCTTAAATTATTATTCACATGCGTGTTAGAGACTGCGTGGTATCATGGGACCTAAGCGTGATTTGGAAGTGATTTCAAGTATGAAACATTGCCTCTGTGCACACAACTGGAGTTCGACTTTGGGGGTGTGAGGCAATGCTGCCTGTTTCTTCATGACTAGTCATGGCTGATTATGTAAAAAAAAAAAAAAAACCCCTGGTTTTCATGCTTAGCCATCTGTTTTTCAGTATTTTTCCTTGATATGGTAATTTCTAGAAAATACTGTCAAAAGCTGCTTGGGTAGGAAGTACAGACAGATTCATTAATGTGAATGGTATCTCTGCCATCTTTGTGCTTTTTAAGTGACTGTATTAACTGAAATAACTGTAAGAAAGTTGTCTGGAGTAATATGTGAATACTGAAATGGAACTTTAAATAAAATATTTAAGATTAGAGCTTTAGATTCATGTGTTACTTTTTCTAGACCGTTTTCTTTTATAGAACAGTGCTCATACATGATTCTTCTTTAGCTGCTTAGTCCTTGCTTCCATTTGCTGCATATGTGTGTGCTTTCCAGTCACAGAGGTGTAACAAGAGCTTTTAAGTTCAAAGAAATGTGGCTGTTTTTGATGGACAACAATGTATTCCCAATAATAATCTGTGTTGTGTGTCATAGTTTTGATAATGTATTTGAACCAAAGTCTGTAAAACTTATGAACACCACATTCTAATGCAGAGATAAAGCAGTGGTACATGCCTAGCTTGGTCTACCTGCAGGTGCCACGGCTGGGTTTGTTGTTGTTGCGTTTACTGTTAAATCCTGTGTTTGGTGAAGTGATAGTCATCATCCTGAGTAAGAGTAACACTGAAATGTATTTTAATTGTTAATGTCTAAAAGAGGATTCCTGCAACTGATAACATCTGTTCCGATGAGGGAAATTGAGTTGCCTGGGGTTGTTGATAGAGAGGGAGTGATGTTTCTCTCTGGGAGGGGGTTTCCAACCAGAGGTGAAGACTAGCTGTCAGAAAAGCATGACACAGCGAACAGACTGCTCGATGTGCTCCTGTTTGATGAAGTTGGGTGATTCATACAACTTTGATAGTGTAAGCTACAAGAAACCCCGCCAAAACCCAACAAGATAACTACTTCCTATATGAATACTCCTACATCCAGCTTGGAATATAGTGAGGAATTTTTTTTAATTTTCACATAACTTCCTTGTCTGTGTGTATGCAAGACACTTGGAGGCATTCTTCTTTTTTAATTATTTATTTGTCTCAATACTTGACTCTGATAAGTTTCTCTGCGAAACTACAAATATGGGTGTTATGCTGATACACTCTTGGTGTTTCTCTGCTTTAAGTTTGAAGATGATGCAGCACAGATTGCTAGTGTTGTTTAGACCATTCCCAGCACTTGAAAACCTATTTAAGTCTTTATTTTTTTGTGTGGATCCTTATTAGGTTATTAAAGTCTTTTTAAAGTTTATCAGAGTTATATAATCTCAGATGGAAAGAAAGAGGCCTCACGTGATAAATCAGGAGGGCTGTTCTGCTTGTAGAGATGGTTATGGTCACTCTGAAGTGATTAATTTAAAATGTTTTTTAATGTCCTTATATGGAAACACTCCTTGTACATTTTGCATAGCATTTTCTTTGTGCTAGTTCCTATTAAGAAGCTCCCAGCCTGCCTATTCCTAACAGTTTACTTCTTGCATCCTGACAGGAACAAAGGAAATGACCCATTTTCCTTCCCCTCTCTTTCTCTCTCACTGGAATACTTTTCTTAGCAGAAGGCAGTCAGATAGCATGTTCCCAGCCTCTGTATTTGTAGAGGAGGCAACTGTAACAGAATTTAGTGCTGATCTGCTCCCTCTGATTGCCCAGCAGCACATTGTTAGGATAAAAATGTGTTGGGATTTGAAATGAACTCTTACGTGATCCACTGTTCAAAACCTGATTTGAACATTCCTATGCAGTAGCATAGTGTCCCATTTTCCTGCTAGATGGGGCCCACAATTATTTACAATTAAAGTTTTGGTGCTTTTTGGAAGTTAATGCAAATGTATCCTATCCCTTTCTGTTGATTGAAACAGTCCTGAGAAACCAAAGAGAACAGAACAGCTATGGCTTGTTCTGTTTTGTCTTAGTTTTGAGGATTAAAAAAAATATATAATGGAAAACTGATGAAAAAATGAAATGGTACAATATCCAGATGTGGGGCTAGTCAAAGCATGGTCAGATGCTCAACTTCACATTATTTTAGTGCTTTACTCAGTTATATGCAGACAGCTTTCAGGGTTTCCTCAGTCATTGATGTGCAGTGTAGTCTGGTCCCTTGACTGGTCCCCTTGGAACAGGCTGCCCAGGGAGATGGTTGAGTCACCATCCCTGGATGTATCTAAAGGACAGGAAGGTGAGGTGCTTAGGGGTGTGGTTTAGGAGAGGGCAGGGATGGTTGGACTCGATCTTATTTGCCTTTTCCAACGTAGTCATTCTGTGATTCTGTGACAAGTTGTCACTTTCAGGCGATTCTGGGAGTGCTGTGGTTATTTGGTGCTGTTAGAAAATGTAATATGGTGTTCCACTAATTCTAAGAGTTTTTAATTTGTGATGATACGGTAAAGCTTCAGGGGGATAGCTAGTGTGCATCTGTGGAGGTTGGTCAGTTGAATCATTTTCTAGGAAACCTCATGAGGGCAGCATTATGAGTTGTTGAAGCTGAACAACTGGGGAATCGTTTGAACCTCACTGCCTTATTTTGGTGTTGTGGAGCAGCAGGGTGGGGGTTTTGTTTGTTTGTTTTTGTTGTGTGGGTTTTTTTCAGCTAATCTTGAGTTAGCATATTTATATTTAATAAAATACAGTGGGAAATAACAGGGTGTTTGTTGTACACAGACATTGAAGCATGTGCTGCTGTCGTGGTGTGGTCATGACAGCTGTCCTGCAGCTTTGGCTACACCAGCGTTTGGGTCAGAGACACAATATGTGGCTCACTCAGTAGGAAACAGGCTTTGTAAATCGTTCTACAAACATAATTTACTGTAAATGTAGCTTTTTCTGAGATGGCAGTTGTTTGTTTGAGCCAGATGTGTCATAATCATTTGACAAATTTTGACTCTTCCACTTTTCAGTCAAGTAGCTTTGGTAATGCTACAGTGGATGTGACTATGCTGTCAGTTTAAAGCAGAAGTAATTAGACAATTTGCCATAGGTGTTTAAAGCTGAATTGTCCCCTTCTCACCTTTAACTCTAGGCAGCAGCTCTGGGTGGCTTCTCCTCAGGCATTGCTGTGAGAAGTGGGCCCGAAGGTCTGTCGGCATTAGCTTGCAGACAGTGGCTGTTTATGAGCTTTTCTAAACTCTTGAACTATGTTACTGGTCTTATAAATGTAGGTGACAGCAGAGGTTTCCAGATGTAGAAACACAGTCTGGACAGAGCTGTGAGTTACATGGTTGGCGAGACTGTGACTGTAGTCAGGGGTCTGTAACTGGCTGGCTGCAAGCCAGAATGAGCCCTTGCATATTGGTCAAAGAAATAAGTTCTGTTTTTTCAAAACCATTCTTGAGGGAAGGTTCCCAGGCTGATTTGAGGAATACCCAATTAGAGATAGTCATAAGATGATTAGGTTCAGGACCTCCCTGAATGGATATTAGGCTGTCACTAACTAGCAAACGAACTGGTTATGGGGGCAAAGTAAAAACCCTCTCCTTGGTGACTGGGTGGCTGGTGTCTGCACAGCTGCCAGGGTTTGAAACACCTGCTTCACAGAATCACAGAGTATAAGGAGCTGGAAGAGATCTCAAAAGATCATCCAGTCCAACCCCCCTGTCCGAGCAGGATCATCTATAGGAACGTGTCCAGATTGGTCTTGAATGTCTCCAGAGAAGGAGACTCCACAGCCTCTCTGGGCAGCCTGTTACAGTGATCTGTCACCCTCATGGTGAAAAGGTTCCTCCTTATATTAAGATGGAACTTTCCATGTTCCAGTTTGGAACCATATGCCACGTGAGCTGAAGATGTTTTCTTTAACCTCCAAGCTGCAGTTAATGTGAACATCGACTTTCCCTCTAGTCCAAAGCTTTCTCTGCTAGGACGCGACTGTCAAGCTTCTGGTGTCAGAATCTGGTCTGCATCCTGCTAGAACAACTCCTGCTACCAACAGGAAGGAATTTCAGTCTGAACACACAGGTGCCTGCATGGGTCACTTCCCCACGTTTCCAGGCCAAGAGCAGTGCAGTCAACAAACCAAGCTGTGAAGTGCTCCTGCCACTTCGGCGTTTCCTGCCGGTGCACTGTGGGCCTTGCTATTGCTGTGATAACTAATCTATAGCACAACTAATGTCCTTGAATAAGAGATAAGAGCTTGCCAAAGCCCAGCTGGTTTGGGTGTCTGGAACTAAAGAACAAATCTTTTTGATATTCTGGCGGATCAGGGTGAATTTTCACACCCGGCGTGGGTTAGCCAAGTGCCAGCGTTCGGTGATATTCAGTGTGGTGTTCACGTTCAGGGACAGTACTCATGGGATTGAAATGAATGTTACAGCCTTTACCAGGAGGTGTCCTGTTCTCAGGGGAACTTTATATGTGGTCATAATTCCCAAACACAATTTTTTGGTCAACAGTTAGGTTGCATTCACCCATTTGTAAACCATCTTTTTCCTCCTTTGAAGACAGGATGGGTGGAAGATCTTTAAGGATACTGAGTTTTAGCATTTTGAGTTTTAAAGGAATCTTTAAAACAGCTGACATGTTCTATGGATTTTGTTTTCCAGTGTCTGAAGCTTGGAGTGACGAAACATGTCTCAATCAGGTGAAAAAGTAAAGGTAAAGAGATGGCTGCACAGCCAACATTTTGTTTCAAATCTGTTGAGCTTCTGAAAATTCTTATGTTTCTGCTGAAGGATGGAACTTGAGAATAAATGATGCCTTATTGATTCAGGTGCATTTCTTAAAAGAAGCTGTTGAGTAGAGGCAGAGCTTGCTGTGATTCTAGTAACAGGTTTTCAGGTGGTTGCCAGATATTCAGTGTTTGCTTACACATTTAGAGTAGTGCCTTTACCTAAGGAAAATTCATCAGACTTCATTTCTAACACTTTTGCCCATCTGGGTGGGTTTTAGAAGGTGGTCAGTTATTTGTTGTCAATCCTTTTAAGTGGATGAATCTCCACTTAAAGTCTTCCCCTGCCCTCCTGGAAGTATGGCACTGTATAAAAACTGTTCTCATCATTAACTGAGCTTTGAAGAAAACAGTTGTTTCCAGGTAGCTCACTGGACCCAAAATCATGTGGCTGCAGTTCTTGTTTAGGCTCCTGTTAGGTTTTCAGTCAATTGATAGCCCATGGTAAAGCAGACTGCCCTTCTTACAGCCCAAATCTCTTCAGTAATTTTTTCAGGGATATTTTTTTTCCTGCTTTTTTTTCTTAGAGGTTAAACATTGTGAAGATAAGTGAACAGCTTAACAAGCATAGAATAGATCTCTGTGTTAATGTGTCTGGATAAGCTCTATGTTATTATACAATGTTTTTGTTTTTCTTCATGTGAGCATATGCTTTATTTATTTTTATAGAATATAGTAGCAGCAGAAACCAAATTTTAATGGATATATTTGACCTACAGTTTAAAACTTTTTGTATGTTTTAGCTATGTTTACAGCTTAAGATTCATAATAGTGTGTTCTTGCAAGCTTGCAAATTTATAATTTTTTTTTAATTTTAATCCACCTAGAGACTTGTTCGTGGTGTAGCCCAAGGTACTTAGCAGATTTCTGTTTATATCAGGCTGCTTAGTAAATAGGTCTGTTTCAATGTCTGCCTTACTATAGCAGAGAAAAATTGTTTCATTCTCTCTTTCTTTCATGTGCTTAAGTGTACCTCTGCACTTCATTGTATAGAATCAACTGAACTTTGTTTCAACTTTTTGGGGAAGGAGATCTCATTTATACTCAACTTTTGTTTTCTTGACAGTTTTCTGACTCAGCAGGCTATGTGGGGTTTGCTAATCTGCCCAACCAGGTTCACAGGAAATCTGTGAAGAAGGGCTTTGAATTCACACTCATGGTGGTTGGTAAGTGACTTCTTTGTTTTTTACTGTTAACCAACAACAAATACATTTTTTCACATAGACACACATGTTTGAACCTCTCCACAGACTCTAATTCAGTCTCTTTCTATTTTGTCATGACTGGTGGGAGGGAGTTTTTTGTAGTGATTCAAGATGATGACTGTGAGCCAAAAGGACATTCTTGTGTTCCCGACTCATCATCAGATGGTAGGGATAGTTGCTTAATCTTCTTTGACTCCTGTTTCCCAAGCTGAAGGCATGAATGCACACAGTGAATGTCTTGCTGCTGCATAGACACACATGTTGTGTTTCCTGCTGTTCTGTACTGACTCACTCCGGTATTACAGCCGAACTGTCAGCGTGCCTGTTCTGTGGGTGAGCACCTCTAGGAGTCTTTGCTGGAAAGTCTTTCAGGCACAAAGCTGTTTTAAGGGATGTGTTGGATTATACTTGTGCTGAATCAATTTAGTGATACCCAAATGCAAAGGGAGTCCACAATACTATCATCTTTTTGTAGTTGTGCACCTTGGAATTACATGTTACTGAAAAATGAAGAGATGTATAACTCTTCCTTCTTATTCTCTGTGCTCTGTGGTAGCTTTTGGGATTATTTGATGGCAGAGGGTTCAGCAGTGTCTGTAAAATAACTACATGATTTGTGATAAGTGTAGAATATTTTATTTCATCTGGTTTGTAATGATGAATCCAGGTATATTCTCCATCTCTTAAGATTAGGCTAGTAGCACCTAAAAAGACATGGCCCAATTCTTTGTAATTGAGTTTTAGTAATTCCATTTACAGGTTTGACTCTATTACTTTGGCATAGGGCAACATTTGTATGACCTCAGGTTCTAAAATTATGGAACTTCTCAGGTGAATTTTAAATAATTTTCTTTTGATTTTATGTTTCATGTTTCATAGGGTGTCTTTGTCCTAACTCTTAAGAGTGCAGAGCTCAACTGTTGGTTTGGAATTGCTTTATTCATTCTTCCTTCTAACAGTGTTCCAGGTTCAATTTTCAGCTTAGGAGAACCTTAAAGCTCTCAGAAGTTTTAAACAGGAGAGATACAGTTGCTGATTTTGTAAGTTTAAATGAAAAAAAGAAAAAGTGCTTTTATTTCCCCTAAGTAACCTATCTCTAGATCTATAGTCAGCGCCATATGACCTTTCAGCTTTTATTATGAAAACTATTACAGTAAACTTAACGTTTTCATGTAATATTTATGAAAACACTGGAGGCTTGTTTTTCCTGTGTTTTTTTTTTAAGTGCCTAGCTGAACCTTTGATGTTTTTATCTCAAAAACTAGGGTGGATCCCGATGAACAAATTATTTTTCCTCTAGCATGTGAGCTTGGGGAAAGAGGAGAGGTGCTTTAAAAAGCCTGCAATAAAAGGTGTATGTGCTTAATAACCTGAATTATTTTGTTTGTAGGTGAGTCTGGCTTGGGAAAATCCACTTTAATTAACAGTCTGTTCCTGACTGATCTTTATCCAGAACGTTACATTCCTGGAGCTGCAGGTAAATGAGGTTTTGCAGTTCCTCCAGCACATACTGACCCTATGAAATCTCATGTTCTTTCAGTTAACATTGTTTCATTCTGATAACTTCACCCACAAGACCCTTCCTTCATGCTCTCTAGATGTATTTTAATCCTCAAAACTATAATTTTTTGAGCTGTCATTTTTCTCATTTATATTTCCTTTCAGAGATGCAGCTTTTGTTGTTTCTTTTTCAACTGTTATTAAAAAATCAACCCTCAAACTTTCTAGGTGTCAGTATACCTAAATGTTGTTTTGCTCTCAGTCCTACTCCTTCTAATTTTTTTTTTTTGCCTGTAATGCCTTCAATCCTGGCTAGAGCTGTAAATACCTTTTGACAAAAAAACTCGCATGCTTTGGAGTATTATAATTTTATTTTTGCATATTTTCATGAGTAAATCCCCCTCCCTCCCTGCCCCTTTTTTCCTTTAGTTCATTGCTGCTTGCTTATTTACAAAACTAGTAAATTTTGTCTACCTAGCTTGTTTTTTATCTTTCAAATATTTTATGTCCTTTAGCTTGCAGTACACTTCAGACTGCATTTCCTCTTCTGCTGCTCTCTCTTGCAGGGGTTTCCTCAAGAATTGACAGGCATAGTAACAATCAAAATGTTCCTTTGTTTTAGAGAAAATAGAAAGAACAGTTCAAATCGAAGCTTCTACAGTAGAGATAGAAGAGCGAGGGGTGAAGCTGCGTTTAACAGTAGTTGACACACCAGGATATGGAGATGCCATTAACAGCCAGGACTGGTACGTGTGTAAATACTGCTTTTCTTGATAGAGTTTGTACCTTGCACAAACTCTAGGATGTTTGTCTTTCTGAACTTAACTGATTCAGCTGGTGATCTTTGGATAACTTTGATGTGCTGAAATGAAGCAACAGGTTCGTTATTCTTAATGTTAACGGAGTGCTGATCTTGAATTCATGGTCCTTTCTGAGTCCTTGCAGTTAAGCACAATTCTCTAAGCACTTCTGCATTCTGGGTGCTCGTCTTCATACCATCAGTGACACAATCATTTAGTCTGAGCTTTCAGATTTCTCTTATTTTTGTTGCCTAAAATACACAGCTCTAGTAAAACAGGTCGGCACAACTTCCTATTTCAATTTTCTACCCACTTTTTAATGTTTTTAGAAAGTTTGGTTAGTGTTCTCTTGGCTGACTAGGAATCACCTCCAAAATCAATGATCTTTCCTCCAGTAAGGTGAGATATATATTAATGTGCTTACTAGGATTCCTGAATTATTGCAGTACAGCTAGAAGCTAAACTTTGAATTTCCATGAGGTTGTATTTTAAGAAGTGCTAACAGTAGTTATTTTTCTTAGCTGTTAATTTTTGTTGACACCTTTTTGTGGTGGTGATCATAATCCTAAGGCAAACAGAGTGTTGCTGTGCAGAGAAATTGAGCATAAAGCTAAAATTGGCTTGAGTTCCTCAGTAGAAGTTAAAGATCAGGAAGTTAAAGCTCAGGAAGGAGACAAATAGCTGATAATAAACCATCTGTAATGCTAATAGAATGTTTTATTGACAGAATGCTGTGTTACAGGAGCATTCTGAAGAACATGATTATCAGACATGATTTTTCTTTCTGTGTGTACTGTAGAAACGCAATGAAGGTGAAGGGTAGTGAAATTGTATAAGATACTAAATGAAAGTTTGAAAGCGAAGCTTTAGTGGGATTTTGATTTTTATTGACCTTCCACTTTTCCTACTTTATGAAGTTGGAAAAAGAATGCTCTTTTAGAATAGCACTGGGGCATCTTTCTGGATTGCAGCATGGTCTTGCTTATTTTGTGCACTGTTGACTAGAGCTTCCTTCCGCTGGTGCCGAGAGCCCTGCAGCCTGTGTATTGTGTTACATAGAGCTCTTCCTGTTGATTGTGTTCTAATGCCCTTTGTTTATTCTGCTAAGATGTTTCTTAGGGACCTACGTGTTCGGATTTTTTCCCCTTTCTTTTTGGAGGCTTGCTGAATAGAGTCATTCCGTGATGATTCAGAACCAGTAGAACAATTTACAGCTTTCTCACAGAAAACTTAACATCAAAATACATTATGGGAACAAATAGTACTTACTGCTAACAGAAAGATGCACTGAACTGTCTGTCTCTTGTGCTGTTTTCTTTGAGCCACGGCAAGTGTTATTTTGATGCCTGATCGTCTTCACAGGATGTCATAGGGACTTGGATGGACAGACTTTTTGTTTCACACTGTCGTCAAGTCTAACCCAGTGCAACTACCTTCCTTCCTTGCTGGTCCAGAGGAAGCAGCAAGTTCGTGTTCTTGAACTTATCTTTGTGTTCAGGAGCATTTACTGCAATTATGATTAACCAGCAGATGGTGCTGATCTCAATCCAAGTTTTATAAAGCACTTTTTTCTGTTACTTTCTTTTTTTTTTTTTTTTAAACTGGACTTTGTGCAGACTACCTATTTTTTGGGGTGGTTAATTTTGCTTTTGGTTTCTGTCATTGGATTGATGAAAGGGTTGATTTTACAGTTGGACTTTCAAGGATGGGAGCTGGGGTTAATTTTTATTTATTTTCCATCACAGAAGAAGTGCTACTAAGGTTCATATGTTGTCAGGAGTTTGTTTCCTGGACTGGAATAATAACAATGTTGGAATGGAAATGAGTTGTTACAGATTTTGTACAACAGGT
This sequence comes from Heliornis fulica, assembly GCA_013399135.1. NCBI lineage: Eukaryota > Metazoa > Chordata > Aves > Gruiformes > Heliornithidae > Heliornis > Heliornis fulica. Next base: position 1,565,816 of record VXBZ01004136.1, on the reverse strand, counting down.
TCTCTCAAGTATATTTTTTTGTTTTCCAAATGCTATTATCTCTAAAAAAGCCTGTAAGGAAAGGTAGATGCTAACCACAGTTAAAATAGTGGTAACATTTTAGACTCTGTGTGAAACTTTAGTGCTAGCTGGAGTTCTGTGTCCTAGACTCAGACTACACCTAGGAGCTGGCATCAGTTCAGGCTGTGTTTGGAGAATAACAATATTCTTTCTGGTGGGAGATTTGAAGTGTATAATGGCTCTTCCATGCGTAAGGACATTGGGATCATGAGAGAAGCATGTCCTTTAACATACTTCATCAGGCAGAAGAGAAGGGATCTAAGGAGGGTGAGACAAAAGTTGCTTCCTGAACAAATTTTGGATCAAATCTGGTCTGGGAAGGATGGTCAGCAGAAAGAGTTTACAGATACTGCTGGTCATGTATCCCTTCTCATCTTGGCTGCAGCGTCGTAGGTTAGTATTCGGTAACGGCTTTCTGGCTGCTGCTGACTGTCTTGTTTCACTGGCTTAGGTTAAGTTGTATTTTGTGAGTTTTGGCAGCTCAGTAATATTGTTCATTTTCCCCCAGTGGGCTTAAATGCAACTGTTGTGTTGTTTGCTGTTACAATACAGGATGTGCTATCTCTGAAGTAATGACAGCACAGTGGTGTAAGCCAGGTGTTTCCCGGAAGTCAGGAGGTACAGGACACTAACGCCATATTTATAGGGAAAATTATAGCTGTTAGAGCTAGAAAGCTGCACGTAAACTAATTGCATTGCCAGAGAAATGTGTGATAGTTACTTTCCCATTGTTTGTGCTTGGTTTCTGTCCTAATATTTATATGTCTTCAGTCTCGTTACCTTTAACCAGCTAAGAGGAGTGTATCTAAGACCAACAGGAGTGTAACCTATGGTGTCCTTTTTCAACATGTGTGGGTATTAAGATGGCAGTTCTTAAAGACTTGAGCAGCACTAAGGTCAAAACCCAACATACTCTGTGTTTTGCTGTGTCCTCCTCTGTGGTTTGACTTAGAACTTTGTATCTTTCAGAGATACAAAAGTGTGTGTGTGTAATATGTATTCTACCATTTGTTTCTTTTCTATCCAAAAACTTATTTGGAAAGTCAGATATCCTCTGGGATCTCTTCCATCATTCTTGTTACTTTCTTTCATCATCTTCATTACAGCCACGCAGCCCAAGATTGAACTTCACTGCCTGTCACAGCATTTGCATCATTTTATGTGCTCATTTTCTGGATTACTAATTATTTGTTCGTGTCCTTTTGTCTGTTTTCTCCTCAGATTTCTCTAGTCAAATTTGCACTTTCTCAGCAACAGAAATAGTATTTTTCAAGTGAAGCTTTCTGCTCAGTGTTTCACAAAGTAGTTTAAGACATGTTCTTGACACAGTCATCTGCCTAATCTTATCTTCATCAGCGTGTTCATTTCCCTTCCCCTGCAGTACTTAATATAAAGTGTCCTTTTATATTAATGTTGTTTGCAGGTGTCTACATGCTCTGGAATATCTGAAATGCATTGTGTTTTCTTTTCTCTCTCTAGTCTTTATAGTGCTTTATATCTGATTATTCTATATGATCAAATTTTGTGTTCCTTGACTTCTTTGCAGGGCATATTTTAAATTGCCTTGAACTAAGTAGGAATTACATTTCTTTGCCAACAGAAAAGGATTCTGTAAGGTAACAAAAATAGCTTAATAAATCATGTGATGCTTTAGTGCATGACTTGCAAATGTAATTGTACTTAATTCAAACAGACTAGAATAGCAGAATTTTCATGGGTAACTAATAGAAACCTAGCTCTAGGGTCAGGGTTGTAAATTAAGAGGATATCCAGGATGTGTCACTTGTCAGCTGGTTTAAAAACAAATCCTCACCCTTACCCCCAGAAAATAAGTTGAAATATCCTCAGTTTTCTGTTCCTGTCTCTGTTTTTCAGCAGTGAGTGAATTTTCTTTTAGTTTTTACTTTTTTTTTTCCAGAGCTTGCACTTGAACTTTTTATCCAGTGGACAGAAGAACACTTGAAAGTAGCTCCAGGCATAGACACTTGATGGTTGCCATGGCAATATCTTTTTGCTTTATCAAAGTTCTTTTCCTCAGTAGTAGATACAATGCCAGGAAGTTGAATTTTTTGTAAAAGAAATGTTCATAATAAAAATGTGATTCTCCTTCTGCTCTTATCTTTTCATTATTATTTTCTTTTTATTTAAAGCTGATGCAATGTGCTTCTCTTTCTAAACCTCCCCCAGCTTCAAAACAATCATCCAGTACATTGACAACCAGTTTGAAAGATACCTTCATGATGAGAGTGGTCTGAACAGGCGCCACATTATAGACAACAGAGTCCATTGCTGTTTTTACTTCATCTCTCCCTTTGGGCATGGGTAAGAAAAAGCTCTTGAGCTTTTGTATTTTAGGGTGTGATATTGTGTTTGTAAGTCTGTTTATTACTTGAACTGGAAACTTAACTTTAATATTAATTGTGTTACTTCCTTTGTTGTCAGTTAGCCAGTGCAATTAAAATAGTCTTTGGGGATTAATGCTCTCCTCTGCTTTGTCCCCTTTTTGGCATTTAATATTGTTTCACAGCAGTCAGTATTATTTTCTGTATTGCTCAGAAATGTGGGACCTTATAGTATCTAATTTATAGTGAAAATTTTAATTGCAATTCAACTTTTACACAGCCAAGCTCATAAGGAAGTGCTCTGACTTAGTTTATTATGGAAATACTATTTATGATGATACTTGGAATAAATAATTTTTATTAAATTCTGTTTAAACAACAGAAACCCACCAGCCCTTTCATTATTTTTTTTTTTTTGCCTTTTTTCCCCATTTGTTGGCAGGCTGAAACCATTAGATGTAGAATTCATGAAGGCTCTTCATGGAAAAGTCAACATTGTCCCCGTGATTGCCAAGGCTGATACACTGACGCTGAAGGAGAGAGAAAGGCTGAAGAGAAGAGTAGGTCTCACGGTCTAACACTTGGTCATGGGAACAACCCATACAATCTTAAAGCAAAATATAAAGTAAATTTAAACTGAAGAGGGGTGAATGATATTGGCCAAGGATGTAATCTTTAGGAAGAAGTCTGATGTGCTTTACCAGTTACTCTGGACAAGAATCTGGCTGTTGTTGGGTCCGTCCATCTTAGCAAGTAGTGCACCCCAGTAGAGCAGATTTTGAACAAAACTGTTTCTGAGGAGGCTCAAATCATCATGAAATGCATGAGGTGTAGATGTTTCTGACCAGCTGTCATTTATTCCAGTGGACTGGATGCCTGTTAGTGGTGGGAATGCATTAGGTATGTTTGGAGGTTTAGTTTCATTTATGCTTTTTTGTCCAATCCTTCCAAGACCAACCAAGGCCAACCTCTGCCAAATAGGACTTTGTAGTGAATTCCACAGGAATGAAGTATGTATCTGTGGTTGTACAAGTCTTTAATTTTTATTTAATTTCATCATAGAATAATCTGACCAATGAATGTAAGCATTTAATCTTTCCTGCTTTTTTTCTCTTTGATTCAGAATGACTTGACCACCTTCTTAAATAAAGAAATGGGTAGGTGATGAGACTGTATTATGCTGAGAGGTGGTTTAGTAAAATTGAGGTTGAAAAGCTTTTTTTTTCCCCAGGTTCTGTTGACTCAAACCCAGTACATTCAGTTGTAAAGTCTGAACAGATTTGAACCTCACAAAGCCTGTGGCTTTTCACGTGTTTAGTAACTTAGGCTCTGAGTCGTATGGAGATAATTCACAGATGAATTGTAGGGGTTGGAAGGGACCTCAAGAGATCATCGAGTCCAATCCCCCGCCAAAGCAGGTTCACTGGAGCAGGTCACACAGGTAGGCATCCAGATGGGTCTGGAATATCTCCAAGAAAGAGACTCCACAACCCTCCTGGACAGCCTGTTCCAGTGTTCCATCACCCTCACCGTGAAGAAGTTCTTCCTCACATCGGTGTGCAACTTCCTCTGGTCCAAGTTGTGGCCACTGCCCCTTGTCCTGTCCCTACAGGCCACTGAGAAGAGGTTGGCATCTCCCTTTGTCTCCCACACTTCAGATACTTATAAGCATTGATGAGATCCCCTCTCAGTCTTCTCCAGGCTGAACAGCCCCAGCTCACTCAGCCTTTCCTCATAGGAGAGATGCTCCAGGCCCTTCATCTTTGTGGCCTCTGCTGGACTCTCTCCAGGAGATCCCTGTCTGTTTTGTACCAGGGAGCCCAGAACNTGTACTGGCAGCCATGGTTGTTCCTTCCCAGGTGCCAGACCCTACAATTGCTGTTATTGACCTTCCTCTGGTTCTTCACTACCCAGCTCTCCAGCCTGGCCAGGTCTCACTGAATGGCAGCGCAGCATTCCTGTGTGTTGAGTAATTAATATTTCTAAAATGTCACCTGTACCTTACACCAGTGTGCAACCTTTACATCATGGTTAGGTTATATCTTCAGTCTTTTATATTGTACCTTAATATCACTTCATATGACCACTTCTTGGGTTTCATGGAGGGCATGACACATGTTTCGACTGTGATCTTCTGGCTTCCAGTAGTCCTTTAAAATGGTTATTGGATCTCTATTTCGGGGGCTTTTCTGTGGAGGGTGTTTTTCTGTTTTCTTGAGGTAAATATTTAACTGTGAAAGTAGTATAGTTAAAATCATGTAGTTAAATCTTACAAAACAGCTCATTAGCTGAACTCAAAATTCAGAGCATTTGTTTGGAGCTTTTTTGTGTGGAGCAGTGCCACAATCAGAGAGAGGTGTGTCCATGGTTTGTGTAGATGTATAAGCAACTACAGTTTGAGGTACTGCTCATGTCCTGTTTGTATACAGCTCAGTGATGTAAAAAAAATTGCCCAAGAAATGAAATAAATCCTCTGTATCTGAGGAATTTTAAAGTAGGGACAGTTGTTGTGTCTCTGTGAGCCTTGTCTGCAATGTAGACAGTCATTGAAAGGAGACGTATTTATACAAAATCAACCAGCTTCATGATGAACTAGGAAGAAAAAACCAAAAAAGGCCATTCAGTGAGTTAAAAAGAATCTCTAAATCTCATGGGAGAAATTCTTTCCAGTCATTGGAGCTTTTATTTTGTTCCTCCACAAATGCTTTGAGGAGATGACAGGTACTCTGTACGAACTGAAAGAACTCATAGGGATAATAACCAGCATCTGTTGGTTTTGCTGCTTTGCTTTTTCTGAGGCTGTTCTGACTTGGTGAAAGGTTTTTATCCAATAGTAATATTGTTTGTGGAGCTGCTACTTTTTATAAAGAAACTATTTGATCTTTCAGCAGCGTACTTCAGGCCTGGTTTTCATAGGTTCTTATTTTTTGTTTCAGGATTTGGTAGCAGAATGATGTTGAAAGATTTGAAGCAGGCATTGAAGTCAAATGTTAGTTATTCAGCAATAGAAAACTCACTGAGAATCTGAGTGTTCTGCTTTGTCAGTTCAAATAAACAGAGAGAAAATAGGTTCTAGCTACAGCCATTTTTCACAAAAGCAGTTCTTAGGTGCAATGAAGAGGAACATGTATGTATCAGGTTTCAGTACTAGCTGTAATTCTGTTGGAGCTCACTGCTCTATGCTTCTTTTATCTTCTGCTCGGTGGCCTCTCCGTGTCAAACACAGTGCACGTGCTGTTTGACATTCACTCTGTGTATTGGTAACACCGGGCTTCAGCTGAAACGTGACGGTAGCACAAGCAAACACGATTCCCAGTGTGAGTTTGGAATTGCTTATTTTTCAGCACAATGCTGTAAGTGATCTTAGATTGGGGGTTTATGTATGTTTATTGTGGGAGATGGCGATGAATCCCACTCTCCGTATCCTGTGATGAACAGGTTTAATTTAAAGGCAGCCTCTCTTGATGATTTTTGGTGCTAATCCATGTCTGGTTCTTTCTAATTTGAGCAAAATTACTTTTAACTCAGGAGTCCTTAAAACAGTCCTGAGTTTTATGTATATGGACACCACATTTATGCATTGGCTAAATATAACAAGATGAATGGCACTTACTCTGTCCATCTGAGGGAGTGGTCTGGAAACAGGTAAACAAATCTTCATTATTTTTGTACTGATGGTAAAGGTCACCCTGCAAACTGAGTTAGTATAAACTCAGTCAAATGTATAATGTGGTTCCAAAGCTTTGAAAGTTTAGCTACTGTATATTGTTCTAACTCAAAGCACCTTGGCTAACAGAATCTTTAATCAAGAGTAAGGATCAAAATCCTGCTTTGCTGACGCAGCTTGAAGCCTTATATTTTTTAGATGTTTCTGCCATTTGGCTATCAATCTGAAGTGAAATGTTTTTGTTTTGCCGCTTTGGACTAAGCAGCAAGATCAGTTTGTGGTGCTTGCAAAGGAAACCCAGCTTGGAGTAATTCCTGTTTGGTCTTTCTGGAATTCAAAGTTATTTTTTAAAACTCTTGAGTGGGAAGAAATGCAAGGCAGTTTCACAAGCTGTGCCATGCAAGGCTGCTAAGGAAACCTGCTTAAAAGAATGACTTCACGAGAGGGGAACTAATATTTTGACTTTTTTTAAAATTTCCCATGGGAAGGCTAATCTTTAGGAACACAGAATCCTCTGAGGTCAATAAAATTCAGATTTGAAGAAGCAAAATGCTGTTTCATTGTTAGAACCATAAAATACAGTTTGTTTTTATTGCAATTCTTTTTCCTTTCAGGAAAGCACTAGGTTTAACAGCTGTAATATATTATTCTAGCACCCCTTGTTGTCGGCTTTCCCGTTATTGTTTCACTTGCATTTTATCTTTAAGATCTCAGCCAGGTTAAATGTCCTTTCTTGTTTTATGCAGCTACTTAAAGGCATCGCAGTGCAGCTCTCCCGGCTGCGCATCTTTTATTGTCATTTGGTGACAATTTAGTTATCTTCCATTTTGCAAAACAATAACAACATGCATTGATTTAAATGTAACTGTATGAATGTAACTGTTAATTGCTTGTTGGCAACCCTTATTCCCAATTTAATTTTTTTTTTCTTTTAGAAAATATTGGTCTTTGATGGGGGTGCATGCTTTATCTGCTATGTGCGCACGTGTGTGAGTGCGGGGGATGTTTATATACCTGGCAGGAAAATATTGTCATGGGAGTAGCTGTGGTTCATATGTGGTCATTCCTCTTCTAATGGTGTGAAGGATTGTTTTATTTTAAACAGATGTTTAATAATCAAGCTCTGGTTGGATAGGTTTTATTTATACCGTAGCTATTGGTTGCCATTGCGACAGAGGATTGAGGAAGCCAACAGTACTATGAGAGGGCTCATTAAGTCCATTGTCCATTAAAGTCCAGTTGTGTTTGTCTTATCAAGTTAATGTCCAGTTACATTGGAGCAATGGCAGCACAAATCCTTCCATAGGCTTTCCTGCATGTTTTTATGACTACATAAAACTTGACCCAGTTTTGCCCACACTTTGTCTAGTTCACCATCTTCAAAAAGTGCCGTGCAAGAGTGCGTTGGACTAGAGGTATTTGATGAGTTGTGCTGCTAACTTCTGTAGCAAATAGTGTTCGACTTCTGATGTTCATTCCCAGAGTACAGCTGCAGATTGTTGTTTGAAGGTCTTGATGGCATCTGAATGTGTTTATTTTAAATCTCAATTTCTCTATCACTATACAAAACTAAGCTAGTTAAGGACATATGTAAAGAACCATACGTCAGGCATGTCACAAAATGCAGTTAGAGAGTGTTTCTCCTGGAGTGGACAGATAGGTGTGCTGTTTGTGTTTAGCCACCTCTGATCTTGCAAATTGTACCACAAGCAGTTTGCAGTTAATTCCGAGGTAATACCAGCAAATGTTTTGGCTTTTTAAAAAGCCCATTAGTAAGCTCCTTAAAAGTGAACCTTTGTAGTCAGCAAATCTCAGCAATGTTTATAGGATATGTTTGTTGCAATAGTAAAATAAAATCTTTTAAATACAGTCAGGTTTACTGTAGGCTTCCTTTCTTTCTTTAAGGATGTCATTGATATCCCACTTGCTGCTCCTTTCTTATCTCTCAAAAGATAGGTTGCTTGCTGAGTGCTTTTGTACCTTAAACTGTTCTTTTCAAGATATTTATGGATTTGAGGTTCAATTCTGTTGAGTGAAGAAAAAGTAAAAATGCTGGGGATGGGTTTTTTTCATAGGTAGATTGAAATTAATGCCATGTAAGATGGCCTTCTAGGACATAAACTAGTTTGATAGTTCATGAACTCAAAGCATAAGTAATGGCTGTTTCTGCTAATAATTTTTTCCAAGCATTGTCAAACTACTTGAAGCAAAAAAATGTTCTGAGTTTTCTAGATGCAACAAGCTGATAAATAAATTGTGTATAGTTTTACCTTAATCTCTTAAATGAAATTCAGTTTATTATTTATTCTTTTTTGTCAACTTCAGGTTCTGGATGAGATTTCTGAACATGGCATTAGGATTTATCAGCTCCCTGATGCAGATTCTGATGAAGATGAGGAATTTAAAGAACAAACCAGAGTTTTAAAGGTAAGTTTCACTCCTAATTTATTATTTTTGCAGCAGTAGTTCCTCAGACCTACAGAATGTTTAAAAGTACTTGATTCCTTTATGTGTTGAAAAATTCCAGTTTTCTTTGGATGTTGACTCTGAATTATAATCCTTTTTTTTTCCCAGTCTCTACTTCATCAGAATTCCAAATCTAGTGTCTTGGGACTTTCTTTTCTTTACTCTTTTAAATATAAGCAACTTTTCACCAAGAATTGTAATTTGCAGTCTGTTTTCTGACTCAACCTTTTAACATGCAAGCAAAGAGAGAATGTATGTGCTGTAGTTACTATACTAATTAACAACTTTCCTCTTGTTCGAACAGATAATAAAGGCTTTACTGAGGTAATTTCCTTTTTGTGCTCTGATACTTGCAAAGGTGCCCGAAGAATGTATCTGAAGTTCTCTCTCTGGCTACTTTAATCTGTATCTAAAGTATGTTTCTGTTGGCTGTTTTCCATGTATGATCTTATGTCATATGACACATTATGCCCAAACTGTACTTCAACAACAGTCAAGTGTTCCTAAAGCAACGCGTCATTTCCTCTTGTGCCTCTGTTAAGACAAAATGCTCCTAAGAAAACTACAGGTGTTAATAATGAAAGGCTACATTGCCTTAGATGGGGTTTATTGGTTTTCTGGTGTGGAAGGATTTTAGTAGAGTGCATTTGCCAACACTTCTTTTCCCCTTCTCTCAGTTACTTAAGTCTTTGTGCTTCCTTTCAGGGAACAAAAACGCAAAACAGTAACCAGGCAAAAATCGAGGGTAACTTGTTTTGCTCTGTCTTGACCAGGCCAGCATTCCCTTTGCTGTTATTGGATCCAATCAACTTATCGAGGTGAAAGGGAAAAAAATCAGAGGCCGTCTGTATCCCTGGGGAGTTGTTGAAGTTGAAAATCCAGAGCACAATGATTTCCTCAAACTGCGCACAATGCTGGTGTGAGTAATGGTAAAGTTATCCCATCTCCTGAGCTGACGTAACTGATACCGTGACTGGAGAGTTAGAGGAACCTGAACTCCTTGATTCAAAACTACCTCTGGTGACAGTGTAGCGTGACCTTTTGTTGTATGTCCACTCCCAGGAACTTGTTTGGCTGTTGTAATTCCCTGATCTCTGACTTCAAAAAATATTTTCTGTATTTTACCTTGTCAGATACACGTGATAGTTTTTATGCCTTGCGTGAACAGCATTGATGGCTTCACATATAAACTGAAGTTTACTTATAGTGCAGTGGGTGAGGCAGAGAAGCTTTTAAAATATTACTCAGTGATTGATTCAACTGTGAATAAATAGTATTCCAGAGGCAGAGCTCTGTTTTCTTGACAGAAATCCTATGTTTAATATGATACACCACCCCTCTATGAATTTAGCTGATATTCCGCTTGTGTGGATGGTTTTAAGTGATTTTTTTTTTTATTTGTAAATGATGTCTTGCCATTGTTGGAAATTGAATTCTGCTGTGTTCTCTCTCCTGGGCAGGGATTGCCCTCTGCTGGTGATCAGTAGCAGGCATTTTTCTCTTCCCCCCCACCCCTGCCCCGCTCCCCTTTTTAATTGAAAATTGAAGTGTCTGCTGTTCTGTGAGCTGAGAAGCTCCACCTAGTTCTCATTACAAATCATACTTAATATCACTTCAGTCAAAAATACTTTTGGAATGGGAAGTATCTTTCTGAATATCTGCCTTTACAAGGTTCTCAACCCTGCAAAGACTGGTATAAGCATCTCCTATAGAGTAAATATTAAGCTAAAGGATGACAGCATGCTTTGAGTCTTTGAAGAATATTGGTAGGAAGACACATAAGACCTGTAAACATGAAAGCAGTGTTCTGAGTAGCTTTATGGTGGGCTCGGTCTGTAAGGATTATTTTTCTAGTAAATACATCTCATATAAAAATAGAAGATAAAAGGGTGTTTTTCTTCCCTTTGACAAGAAGGACGAAGTGTTCAATATCTCTTTCCATGGTTCTAGAACACACATGCAGGACCTGCAGGAGGTGACCCAAGATTTGCACTATGAGAACTTCCGTTCGGAGAGGCTGAAACGAACTGGCAAGTAAGTACGTGTGTGCCCTTGGGCTCTGCTGCTTGTGAGTCTCTTCTTTTTCCACTGAGACATAGGATTTGCTCTTCATCCTAATTAATCCTAGCGGTAACTAGTTGTTTCTCAGGAGATTTCAGTCTGTGGAGTTACTGAAATTTGTATGAAATGCTCTTCTTGACAAGGACTAATACACAGTGAAGTGCCATGTTTGCAGACAGGTGTTCTTGGCTTTGTGTCCATTCCCTTTTCTCTGTCCTTTTAACTGGAATGTGCCTAAAGTACTAATGGGCTTCAAGCAACATAGGTTTTTATTTAATGATGTCTCCTTGGAAAAAACAAACTCTGGTGGGCACATTTAAATAGACCTCAGTGTATCTGGTTATGTAGGATATTCCCTCTCCTGTCATTGCAGGACTGCCACAGTAGCGTTCTCTTACTCTTTCATAGAGAGCAAGAGAGAAGTTTAAAACAGTCTTCTTTTTGGTTATGTTTGTGCGTGTTTGTGGTGTGTGCTTTTTAAAATGATTTAATTTTTTCCCCTCTTGGTAAGGTTTCTGACCTTGGCAAATTAATGCAAAAAATATCTTGGTCTACCTGTGCTGCATCTTTTTTGATGGCAACTTATTCTTGTCCTTTCTTTACTTAAAGAACATGTAACCAGGCAAGCATTTTAATCCCAAAGAAGAAATGAAATAGCCTACACAACTTGTTTTAGTGCTTGATTTTTGTACCGTGGGAATCTTTTTATGAGAGTAAATGGCAAAATACCCCAAGCAGTGAAGAAATCTAATTTTAAGAAACAGTGAATAGCAGGAGTCTGTGAGGTAAAAGTGATGTTCTACAAAAGGGAAGTATAGGTTTAAGAATGTCCTAAATTCCCCCATGCAGAATGTAGACTTTGTTATTGTTATATTAGCTGAAATATTGTCCCTTGGAGATCTTTACTTCTGTATCTTATAGCATCAATGCATTCTTTTGTTCAACAGGCCTGTTGAAGAAGAAGTGGTAGACAAAGATAGAATCCTCCAGCAGAAAGAGGCTGAGGTAAGAGGGAGCTTCTAAAACATTTACTGTTTGATATAACATGCTGTGTTCCAGTTTCAGTATTCTGCATCAGCAACTGCTTATGGAGTGTAAGATTCTTGGTGTGAAAAATGACAGACCTAATCTTAACTTAGAAGTTACCAGTACAGAGTGTCTTGTTGATAGGCACTTGCGTACTGTGGATGGTACTTAGCATGTGGACTTCTGGTTGTAGGCAGGATATTTATCACTTCTGATTTCTATGTGAATTTTCCATAAGCATAGCTGTTATTTTTTCAAGTGTTGAGATCATTTTTTTGTCAGCTACATGTGCTGCTTTAAACTTAGTGTGTTGGGGTAGACTGATAGTCTAATGTTGTTCAGATTGGTATGGCTTACTACAAGCATGTTACCAGTAAACTTACGTCTTGTGACTATGGAGTAGAAAAAGGTTATTGAGTCTTAAAAATCCCATGATATATTAATGTGCATGTTTTTTGCATCTTAACCTTGACTTGCAGCAAAATTCATAGCATCCCTGTTGTACCAATCAACTCATGAGTTTGATATTTTCAATCTCTGATTTCATACTCTCATTTCAAGTTATTAGTAGGCCTTTCCACTTAATGTTTTTATGCTAAAGCTCTAAAGATTCAGAGATTTTTAGCCAAGTATTTAAATTCAAGTAATGCACTGCCAATCCTTATGACTACTTGCATTGTGAAAACTTAAGACTTGCTGCCAATTGGAGGATGGTGTTTTTTCTGTTGATCCTTCTTTTATCCAGTTCAGCTGGAGCCGAGTCCATAAATGGAGGAAGGCATGATTAAAATATCAGTGTATATATGCAGTGATTTGGAGTAAGAAATAAAAAGTGACAAGCAGTTTTGTGTGTTTCTGGGGTGAAAGATTCAGACTCCCATACATGGAAATTTTTGGAATATAACTACTTCAGTCTGTGCATTTCCTTTTTCCTTTATAGCACCAATATTTAAAAATAGCTAACCCTGGGTAGCCATTGGCTAACCCTGGCATGTTGGCATTAATAGCAAAAAAAAATCCTAAAAGGAAATGCAGAAGCAGCTGATTGCCACCGTAACCAGTAGTTAATAATATGAATTACTGGAGATTAAATGAGCTGCATCTTTAGAGAATCACAGCCTGGTCTGTGTTGGAAGGGACCCCAAGGATTGTTGAGTTCCAACCCCGCTGCCACAAGGGCCACCAACCTCCAGGCCTGGATCTAGACAGTGTTGCCCAGGGCCCCATCCTACCTGGCCTTGAACACCTCCAGGGTTGGGGCACCCACCACCTCCCTGGGCAGCCCCTTCCAGCCCCTCACCACTCTCTCCATGAAGAACTTCCCCCGATATCAAACCTAAACCTTCCTTCCTTCAGCTTAAACCCATTCCCCCTTGTCCTCCATTGTCTACCCTTGTAAAAAGCTGTATAACATAATTTCAGCAACATAAACACACTTGATGCCCATGCACTTACAGGAACATCTGCAGGTATTCCATATGCAATTAACAGCCTCCCATTAACTGATGTGTGTGCAAACAGCAGTACACCAGCTGACAGCCAGGACTACTAGATGCTTTGAAAACATCAAGAGTGTTGTTTGGAAATGATTTGTGGAAGTGAATCTAGGGTATCCTTCTAGAACTACTTGTCTTAAGTCTAACATCTGAAAAATTCTACTGTAACAATGTCTCCTAGAAACTGTTGATAAGACAGGTACATTGCTATATATTAGTCTTTTCTGACCACTCTTGTGTGAATGCATATATAATATTTTATATATAAATATTTATGTAACTTTACATATAAAATACAGCTAAAAGAATGAAGTATTAAATTTCTTGGATGACAATCTCTGGAAGATTCCTCTGGGAGTAATCATCTCTGAATAACTGCTGCTGAAGTTGCAGAAGATTAGGTTAGAACTTGAAAAAACAAATAGATTTTTAACTTCTGTGTTCTATTCTCCCAAAGAGATCAAGAGGCTTTGCTGAATCTTCTGTAGATAAGCCAGTATGAAATCCCTTCATCTCCATATCATCCCTAAGGTTCAGACTGGGAAAAATCTAGGGAGAAAAGAGGCACAGAGGAAATGGGCCTGCATTCCATGGCCTTTGCAGAGAAAACAAATATCCATTTCCCCTCCTGTTTTGCATTCACATCAGTAACGGTGCTTGAAGTTCTATTTACAGTTTTTTGAGGTTTATATAACCTTGGAAGGAATGAATGCTTGGGACAGTGCCAGGATCATCTTTATCAAGGCATCACTTTTGCTAAATGATCTTTTATTATGCCATAGGATATGGTCCCCAGTTCAGCAGTTTGGGAATTGCTACTTTGTCATTTTGGATTTATTGCTCAGTCTGGTTGTGCTTTTTGCTCGCTTGCAAGTGATGACCCGTTTGTCTGAGCTGGAGGTGAGAGAATAAAGGTATCCCTGTTCCTTACTGTGGTGCAGTTCAGATTGTTTTGACATTGTGGGCACAAACTTAAAGTTTGTAGTGTGCTGTACTTTCCAACTCTGAAAAAAAAAATCTCATAATAAAAACCTTTCAGTGTTTTGAGAGGTAATACTTCCAGAAAAATGTTAACACCACAACTACATGAAATGACAAGGAACAACCTTCCTCTGATTTTTCCAGTAACTACCCTGAGGCTTTGGGCAAATCCCTATGCTCTGCTGTCCGCACTGGACTTGGTCAGCAGTAGTCTCAATACAGTAGAATTGATTGCAATGTTGAAATAGTTTTCTGTCCTTTGGCTTCCTGAATGTGTTTAACCCTTTATCAGATGAGGTGCAGAACCCTGGTTTAGTGTGGGAGTCAGCAGGGCACAGCCTGCCGTGGTGGGTTGCCAGGAGGGCTCTCGCCGCAGCGCTCAGACGAGGATGCGATGAACACTTACCGTGTGCAGGTAACTGGTAGCGCAGGCATTTGGTAAGAGTTTCCTTGGAAGGTAAGGTGAGGATTGTATGTGGAGACAGCACAACTGCTGATGAAGGCCTACTGACCTGAAGGAAATAAAAACAGCTCTAAAGTTTGTGTTGTGGAACACCTGGTGCAGGGGCAAGGAGGCATCCTTGGTGCAGAATGCTTCAACCTTCCTCTGGGAAGCGATGTACTTTGGTTCTAGGAAACATCATGAGAAGAGAACCCTTAGTAAGCAGCTAGTGGTGGGAATCCCTTGAAAACTGGAATTGCCTTTTTGGGGATTTTTTTTTTTGTCCTTTTGAGTTGTTCTTTGAAGGAATAATCCTTGCTGTGCATGGGTGTGGCCATGGGGCTGCTGGTATTTTTAATGTCAGTGTGTTCCGTGAGGGACGTTTTTCTCAGTGGTCGCCACTTTTTCAATACATTAACTTTGTCAAGAGTGTTTTTCTTGTCTTCAGTTAACAAGATTAGTTGGACTCTCTGGTATTGGAAGTATTTTTAACCAGTAGTAACTGTCATGGGAACATCCTGGTGTACTGGAAAATCCACTGTCTGCAGTTTTCCATCTTGCCCTATTCCTGCAGCCTCCTCTTCCCCTACAGACTTTCTTAAGTAAAGGCATGGGCAGAAATAACCATACTTGGTGTGGGGAGGGGAAACGTGCCAGTGGGAAGTACATATTGTTTAGTTTTGAACATTTCTTTTCCTGTAGTATCCATAGGATTGTGACTGCCAGACAGTAGTAGCTGTTGATACTCTGGGCAAAATATACTGCAGGTGGAACTTTGTAGGTAAAGTGAAGCTCTGTGTTGGTGATTTCTTTTAATAGCCTTGAAACCAGTAGGAAGCTGTATGGTTCACTTTTAACTCTGTAAACTTAACTCTCATTTAAAATGTTTTTATCTCTACTGCTACAGTACTAATGTGTAGTCACCACCCAGTAGTTGTATGACAATTTGAAGTAAATTTGAGTCCTGACATTAAGTAAACAAAGTTGAGTTTATACCCAGGTTAGGTTTACTCCTTTGACTGCTGTTATCTGATAATTCACTGGAATTAGTTTTAAAAGATTTCCAAATGTTGTTTCATTGCTTCTATTTCATTGTGGGCATTGACCCTATGCTATCATGTTGTAGTGCCCTTTCTGTAAAGGATAAGTGAAAGCTCCCTGCAGAATATATTCATATATTAATTCTGCTTTTTCAAGTGAGCGGGTTTACTGCTGAGCAAGATCAAAGCCATGATGTGCCCTTGATGCTTGCAGTATCCAACAGTGAAGGGAACACAGATGTTGATATGACATCAATATCAGTCTTTGTGTGATCTTTTGCAGTTGCCTTTATTTAGAGGAAGATTGCTTCTGTCTATGCAGTAGGTCTAGTAAGATGAAGACACATGAGTTATTTTTACCTTGTACTGTAATGTGTAGGAATGGTTCTTATGTCCTGTCCTCTACTTGAAGAGGAATTGTGGAAGAGTCTGACATGGTTACCACTTTGGGTACAATACAGCATGATTCTCTTTTTTTAGTTTTATTTTTGATTTTACACTTGGGATGACAGGATTCTTACTGTGCAAGTGATTTTCTCTCCAAGATACTTATGTGCATTCTCCCTATGTTCAGTTATTACCTCTAACCTCAGCCCTGCAGTTATGCAGTGAGGTTTTAGTGTGTGATACCATTACTCAGTTTGTCTGCTAAGAATACTGTTTAGAGATACAGAGTTGTGAATTTGCTTAGAGCCCTTGAGAAGCCTGAGTATTACAGCAGAAAGCAATCATTCTGAATTGCTTGTGTTTCAAATATTCAACAAAACCAAAAATAAAATGCTGATGCAGCTCAGGATGCAATGGAAAAGATAGGTGGGCTTGAATACCTTTTTTCTTCACTTCATTTGCTAACTTCCATTAGGAAAAGGCAGCTTCAATGACAACTTATCTTTAATAGCAAGTAGTAGGTAATAGTGTGCTCAGTTTTTTAACATGCTTTGTGCCTGGAAGATTTTTTCTATTGAATGATGCTAAAATAGCTTCAGAAACTTGCCATTATTTAGCTAGTGGATAAGACTAGCACTCCACCAGTAGATCTCAAAACCACCACGTAAAAACAGAAAAAGAAAATCTTTCCACCTTAATGCTATAGCAGAGTAGGTCTTGTAGTGCTTTTCTCCTACCTTACCTATTAGTCATATGCAGCATCCAATTTCTTTCATGGTGTGGGCATGGTTTTGTCAATTAAGTTCAAGAAAATGTGAGACTTGATGCTGTATTTAAGTCTTAAAATATAATATTGGTTATTTGCAGATTGCTGCATTTGAGCAATCACCATAATACTTGTGCAGTGGTACCTTCCCCTGTGATTGCTGAATGGTTTCTATTTTGGGAGTGTTTCGTGGCTCAGCTTGAAGTACTCTTGGGAAAGCTCGAATAGGCGAGCTTCCAAAGAGCTGGTTTTATCCTGGTGGTAAATCTGCAGGAAGGCTGTACAAGAGACCAGGTGTCTTACATTTTTCCAAATTGATCCTTGGAATCTTGGACCATGGAATCAATGCAACTCACATTTCTGACACTTTCTGCTTATTGTTTTTTCCCTCCTACTGCAGCATTATGCCATCCTTTTGATCACAAGCTTTTAGGTATAGAAGGGTATATAACAATCATTAAAGACTTAGCTGTGTCTCACACTATTCCTGTATGAATCTCCTTTTGTCAGTGTGTCCAGGCTGTGGTCACAGAACCTGAACTGGCCTCTCCTGAACCCTGTGGTGCTGTAGCAAGAGGACAAGTACCACTGTATAAGCCAGCCAGTTTTAGCCAAGCTCTGTTATCTCTGGCTGTGCTGCAAACTGCACTTCAGGTTCTTCTCTTTCCCAAATCTGTGCCTTAAGGCCAGGCAAGAAAGAGTGATATAGGCATCTGCAGTTAATTCATCCCTGCCCTGTGATATTTCTTTCAGCCTTTATTTTTAAACCTGAACAGCTCAACACCACATACGTGTAGTCAGGTGTTTTTCACAGGTTCTTTTTGTATTAAATCTGATGGAATAACTAGTATCTCAATACAAATGTGATTGACTGGGTGAGAATACAGCAACATACTTGTTTAAACGTAGCAGTGCTTTTTGAGCTGAAGAGGTTTTGTGTGTTTTTCCCCAGAAAATAAATGAAAACAATTCTCTTAACTCCTTTTTACTAAAGGGGGGAAAAAAAGATGGATGTATTAAAAACTGCACAGTTATTCTTGGAATAATGAAAGCTTGCTCTACAAGCCTCAGATTATTACATGATCATCAGTTTGAGATGGACTCATGTTTTAGGCAGTGTGTGTGGAAGTTACAGCCTATTTC
Source organism: Heliornis fulica (assembly GCA_013399135.1). NCBI lineage: Eukaryota > Metazoa > Chordata > Aves > Gruiformes > Heliornithidae > Heliornis > Heliornis fulica. Next base: position 1,547,939 of record VXBZ01004136.1, on the reverse strand, counting down.
TTTTCAGCTTAAAATAAAGTATTTGTAGTTGTGTACATCATGCTTCCTCACCTGCATCAGGAAGGAAATATGTAGTGATTTGTAAACCAAATTAGAGGTATTTGCATATACATTTTGAAAATCTATATTAGTGATACTTACGTTTTCTTAGGAACATTAAATAAATGTTATGTTTTAAAGAGAAAAATAACCGGCCTTTTATGAGATGGAAATGGAACTTCTGGAAGTGAAGTGTCATAAGAAAATGCCTTTAAGAAAACAGTTATTTCCAGAAAGGTCGTTGTTTAAATGTAGAAATATTGGTGCTTAATATGTTTAGTCTGTCTTTCCCAGTGTTGTAAACATTTTTCTATTTTGCTTTTGAAGTAGTTTTTAATTTCTGTCTGCGTGTTCAGCTGTTAACTCTAAAGATTTTTAGCAACAGTATCTGTCTGGGTACCCCTGAGATGAGTATCATACATGGTACCAGGCTTTGGGCACTTCTGTGAGAACAAAGCTGCAACAGTTCATTCAAGCAATGTATTTTGGTACACACAGGGCATGTTTTCTTTATTGTAGATTAGATGTTAATTCACAGGTCTGAAAGCTCCAAAAGCTGGAGGTTTTATTGCTTCGTTTTCAATATTCTTTCAAATCTTTTGTGAAGGTCAGATGTAATGCACTAAAGAATTTGACATAGGAAAAAACATTGCTCAATCATGTGATTAATGTCTCCAATTTATAAAAAGACAAATCAGATTCTACCATGGAAGAAAAAGATATAAAGTTTTCTGGATTTTGGATTCCTCATGAAATTGTTTTAAACACGTGGGTGGTTTCCTCTTTCAGCTACGCCGCATGCAGGAGATGATTGCACAGATGCAAGCCCAAATGAGGATGAAACCTGGTGATGATTAAGATTCTTAACATCTGGATACATCAGGTATGACTTTTCTTACTTGTTTACTCCTCTTACAGGAGATTTTCACAATGATTACTGTTGATTTTGCACTTTGGACTTGCTTTTACAGTACTTACAGAAAAAAATTAAGTGGTGTTCTGAGTAGACTGCAAAAAGAGTTCTATGCAGATGTTACCTTTCCAGCTGGTCTTAAGATTTGGAAGTATTTATCTTTGGTGCCTTATTTTTTGATCATCTGGCTTTGTTTCTCTTAGCAAAAGCTGCTGAGAAAATTAATTTAACTATATATAAACAAAAGTTAGGATGTTTTGAGATATGTAGGCTGCTGAATTTATAGCAGGCTTTTTCGAAGAACCAAACAGAATTTTGGACAAACTGCTACGTGTACTGAATGCAGACTACCTTGATGCCATCTGTGATGTGTATTAGGTGGCACCAGAGTGAGTGAAGAAAAAAAATTGTTGTAGCAAATAGTTATTCAGAATGCAGCTCCTTCTGGCATAATTTGTCTTTTACATGAAAGAATAAAAAAAAAAAAAAAAAAGAAAGGATATGAGGAGTCGTGTTGCTTAATACTTCAGTTTAATACTCTAGTTGTGATTGCTGGTCTTCTGGAATGTAAAGCTTGAATAAAATGGATTATATTATCCCTTATGACCTTGTGGCAGCTGCCAACATTCCAAGCCTAAAATAAGGAGATTTTTTTTTTTTTGTTGCCTTTATTTGAACCTTCAATCTTCCTGTTTATATTAAAAAAAAAAAAAAAAAGAAGGAAAAGAAAAGTATCCTAAGGAATAAACTTACTAGTTTCCTATTTAAGCAGATTTAGATTATTTTATTTTTATGTGCATTGTGATCTTTGAGTAAAGTAGGTAAGGGTGGTGGGGAAAGTAATTCCAACTCAGGTTTCTTGCTGTCACAGATCCAAGTCATGCAGCTTGAGAAGTCTTCACATTGTGTCTTCCAACTTCCATACTAAGACCTATTTTCCCAGAGTTGGAAATGTAAACACTGAGGATAATTTTGTGGCTGATCATGCACTGTGTGTAATAGCAGGGTCTGACATAAAGCTTTCACTTCCCCAGGCAGGAGCTGGTAATTGTGCAGCCTGTTAAATATTTCAGTCTGGACTGAAGGTCCCAAGTTTTCATGGTAGCTTTGTTGTCTTGTGGCCAAGCTCTTACCATGAAAATGATTGATGCAGGAAACCTTATGTAGTGTTATTGTGTAGTGTTATGTATTATTACTGTTCTTTGCAAAGCAGCTCAATTCTTTCTGTGATTTACAAATCCCATATAATCATGTGGCATCCTTTAAGCTGATACTCAGATTTAGGATGATATTTTTTCTTACTAACAGGCTTGTCCATCGCTACTGCTTTCAGAGCACAAGATAGCAAACGATACAGATGTATTCAGAGCTCTTTCTTCAAATTCTAGATACTGGATCTGCTGTGAAATGAGTATCTGAGGGCTAATGGGATGCTGTATTCCCACAGTGGTTAGCTAGTAATGGCACCAGAATTCCCTGTGCTTCACAGCTTCTGGCAATGCTGGATGTGGTATTTATAAAAACAAACTGGAGCATGGTTTGTCCCGGGCTGAATTTGCAGCCATGGATACGTAAGTAAACACAGTTCTGAGCATGGTCATAGGGGCCAAGGGAAATGTTACTTTGTAGGTGTTTTATAGTGCTAATCTGTAGTACAGCTTGGAGCACTAAGGATGTTCAGCAGGAGAGCAGAACCTTGCTGTGATTTAGTTTGAACTAAATCTTGACATTAGTTGGTCTGAAATATTGGGAGTGAACGATTTGGAGAAGGATTTGAATGAGATCTTCCCATGTTGAGGTCCTGCTGTTCTTTGGAATCTGCTGAACTGTGTTTCTGCAGCTACTTTGGAAATCTCATTGTGTGATGGATTGCTTTCAGGAAAGAACTTCAAACTTCTTTTTTGCTACCCTTGAGATATTGATAGGCTTTTAGCATAATTTGTTAGTTAATATGCACAGTCAGAACTGCAGTTGCAGTCCTGCTAAACCTGAGTGTTGCTGTATGATCCTGTCAGCATGTTGAAGGGAATCTTCATCTAGAACTTAACCCTTAGGGAAGTTTCTCTCATGCATGTAAACTGCATGTTAACAGTTTGGGAGGAATGATGGTTTCAACCTCCAGCATTCCCATCAGATGTAGTAGCTATATTTTATTAAACTCACTATTTCCAGAGGAGCTAGCAAACTTGTAATTAGCACAGTAGTTAACAGAAATAAACTGTCAACAAATTTAAATATAATTGATATTAAGCTGAGATAACCCAAAAATATGATTTTGAGCATCTACCAGGTTCTAGTTTTACAAGAACTTTAAAAGAACAGCTCTGTTTCTGAAAGCATGGTCAGTCACCCAGTTGCTCTTTTCCACCCTTACTTATCTTCATGCTGAGAAAAATATATAGCTTTATAGATAATTTATGTAAAAATTATCATTTTCACTCTATTTTGGATAAATCTGTGTTTGTTGATTTTAATTTTTCCCAGAAGTCCCTTAAAATATTCTCCCTTTCATAAAGCAGAGATATAAAGAAGTTTTCAGATATTTTGGGAAAGGAGAAGCATGGTATAAATGCCTTCGTAGATAAGAGCTGGAGAGTAAACAGTAGGATAATGAAATGTGGTAATATCCAAATAAGTGCAATACCCTCCTCTGGTTTCAGATGTACTTCAGGGTGGGGAGAAGTTTGCTGAATGCTTTGGGGTTTTCTGGAAAGAGTCTGGCATTGCATAATGATTAACAAGTGCTAAACTCAAATCCTTGCCAAAAAGGCTGGCGAGCCTTTATTACCATAAAGTGCTACACAGATGGGATGACTGGAAGGTCTGGTTTGCCTGATCCCTTTTCAATAGGGGTATCTTGAAAGGCTTTATGGAAAGAGCAAGGAGAGAATTTACTTCAAGCAGTTTACTTTCAAGGCTAGAGAAAGAGAAGCAGAATAGGAGTGACAAAGATGGACATTGATGTCCTAGAGTGGGTCCAGAGGAGGGCAGCCAGGCTAGTGAAGGGTCTGGAGAACAATCCATATGAGGAGCAGCTGAGTGAGCTGGGGGTGTTTAGTCTGGAAAAGAGGACATTGAGGGGAGATCTTACTACTACCTAAAATACCTGAGAGGAGGTTGAAGAGGTTGTTGTCACTTGTCTCTTCTGCCAAGTGACAGGTGATAGGACAAGAGGAAATGGCCTTAAACTGCACCAGGGCAGGTTCAGATTAGATGTTAGGAAGAATTTCTTCACCAAAAGAGTGGTTGGGATGTGGAACAGGCTGCCCGGGGAGGTGGTGGAGTCACCATCCCTGGATGTATTTGAAAGATGGGTAGATAAGGTGCTCAGGGACATATAGTTTAGGAGAGGACAGGGATGGTTGGACTTGATGATATTAATGGTCTTTTCCAACCTAGTTTCCAGAGAAGGGGGACAGATTTCTTGCAGTGGAGAAGTAGACACATGAAGGGGAGTCAAGAGGAGCACTGGTGGGTCTGAGTTAGAAGCAGGAAAGGAAGGTAGAAGGTGATTTTGAAACAGTAATGACCAGTGTGCCATCTACAGTAATTGACAAAAGCCTGAGAGTATAGACTTACCCTACATGATGATGGTGATGAAGAGCTTTTGAGAGCAACCTTAACAAAGGTGTGTTAACCTACACTTTTGTCTGTCTGCTCTAAACATTTCATAGCTTCTGTCTACAAGTGGTGCATGTTGGGGGTGTTTGTAGCAGTCAGTGTGAAACAAGGTAAAGGCTTCCACGACAAGTTTGATTTTTCATATTTTTCTTTTCTAAAATGCAGAGACTCCTGTAAAATGCATGAGCTTATTGCTTCTTATATTTGACAATTCAAATGAGGGATTGGAGAGGAAGGGGGTGGAGGGATGGAATAAGTAACCCAAAACTAAACCAGATTTAGTTTTATGTGGATACTCCAATACAGAATGCTTTTGAAATAAGCCTGCACTAATTCCAACAGCAGATTTTCTAGTTTCTCAACTTGTCCATCTCAGATGAGCAACTATTATGAGAAGCTGTAATTGTAGTTTCAAATGAGATGGTATTGATGGGCGTTTCTTCCATTTCCTCCTCTGTTTCTGAAGGCGCAGCTCTTCGCAATCTGGTTTCCTCTTGTTATTCTTACAAATCTGGAGCGTCTGTTTTCTACTAAGCTTCAAGATCATACTGGGACAAACCAGTAACAGAAGCCAGGATATGGAAAACAAATATAGCCAGCTGGAAATGTAGTTATGGTTAGGGAAATGTGTGCAGAAAAAAAAAACCAACCCAAGCATCTTGCACTTAAAATATCTGTAGGATGTTGAAAATGCTTTCAGTACAGCTCATGATTTCCACGAGTATTTTAAAGCCTCCTAAGCTCACTAACACTATTTGGATTCTTGATAAGAACAGTACTAGAGGAACCAAACAGCTAGTGCTTTCTCCCAGTGAATTGACATCATGTAACAGAACAACACAAAGCACTGTCATAGCAACCAGCTTTCTAAAACGATGCTGCTGAATTGATCTGATGAGAAATGTCGTTTGAGGAAGGAAAGATCATTTGTTCATTTTTGGCAGCTGAAATTGAGAGCCTGGAGAATGTGAAGCTTGGGCAAATTTGTAGAACTTGGAACAACTGCCTGGCACTGCCAGTGGGTGTTTCTCTGGCCAGAAACTAGACTAGAAGAGTGCCATCATGCTCCAGCTCTTTTCAGCTCTCCTAACTGTGTTGCTGCTCAGCAAACCCTCATTGGTGAGCTAGCACAGGAGTTTGTTTCCCTCAGAGAGTAGACTTCTCATGGCAATTGTTTTTTCCTCTGCTACTGTACAGCTGAAGTGCTGAACTTGTGTGTCTTCATAGGACCTGGACATTAATTTGTATAGGAAGATCTTAAGGTCCTCAAGAGCCACCTTATAGTTGGTGCCCACCTGCCCTTGTGTAGAATTGTAGAGAGCCAGGTGACAGCCATGTTATGGCTTTTAACCCTGATATATAGAACAATAATACTTTCATTTGAGGTTGTTAATCTAAAAATAGTATCTTACATCCCCATTAGTCCACACTGCACTCCGTTGGTGAAACAGTCATGCTCCTGGATTGTAAGTAGGACATAATAAAGACATACTTGGACTGTGGCCTTGACTGTTCCATAGCATCTCTTTTCATGGCCTTTGACAGAAAGTAAATTGAGCAACTCTTACCAATAGGAAAAAGGAAGCACTTTGTAAAAATTGTAGTCTTTGAAGTGTTGTACAGAAAAAAAAAAAAAGTGTGATATATTAAGTCTGAAATATTGGTCAGGTCTGTAATCCTCCTGTAACTAAGACAGGTAATATTTAAAGAATCTTCATTGGATTTTTATCTGTCTGCTTTTTATATATGCAAAATTTCCAGGAGTTTGTCAGGACTTATTTCTGTAAGGAAAATCCTTGCCTAGAAATAGCCAAGTACAGTTTCTAACACTGTAAGATTTATGCATCTTGAAAAGCAAATCCCACTGAGACCAATTTCTAGAACTGCTGTGTTTATGTAGGAGAGAGAAATGGTCTCCCCACCTCCCAAAAACCAAAACACCTTCCTAATTTGCAATCTTAAAGCTTTCCAAGGAATGGCACAATGTTTACAAACCATTTTATTTGCATACCCTTTATTTGCATTCACAAATGGTATTGAAACACACAGTAGCAAGATTTTCTGATGTTTTCACATAACTGCCCAAACTGTATCTCAGTAAATTTTGACAGTAAATTGATTAAAGCAGGTTGGTTCAGGTTTTGCCAAGTCATCCCAAAGAATGTGAAATTCCTAATGGGTCACTGTATAAATCTTGGGGTGTGTGGAAATACATTTATTTGCTTTTCAGTGATGTGTTGATGCCTTGGGAGGGATGAGGACCGCAGCGCGGTGGCTGCAGTGGTACTCTCAGTTCTTGTGCACCTTGCTCTCTGCCTCTGAGAGGGTTAATTACCCAGGAATGATATGGTTGACATTCCACCTTTTCCTGTGCCTGTGACACGCTGTGGTGTCCAGTACAGCTGTTGGATGTATATGGGATGCAGGGGGTGAGGGGAGGTGCTTGCTGCCAGAGTTTCTCAGGCATCAGTGGCCCTGAGGAGGGGAGTGCCCAGACTTGGTGAGTCTGTGCCAAAGGCTGCCATGGTACCACATGGTACCTGTGAATGCTTCAGGACACCTTTTGCTACATAAACATTTTCAGAGAAACATTTATGATAGTTCCAGAGCTTGGAGCTGGGTGTGTGTATATGTGACTCTGGGGGTATTAACCCTATTAACATATTAAATTAACTGATAGGCATTGGAAAGCAGTTCAAAGCCCAATTTTATAACCTAGTATCTAGTTTGTTATGGTGCAGGATAAGGTGTTGCTACAGGCTGGCAGAAGGAAAGGGAACAAACTCAAAGACATGAGGTCAGAGCATGACTGAATGATCCGAAAACAAAAGTATTTAGGGGTGTGAGGGATACAATGAGTTAAAACTAGCTAACAACACTGTGCTGGTATCATCCAATACTCTTTCTTTTTTGAAAGATGCCATTTCTCAAAGCTCTTGCTTTGACTGGACACTCAGAGGGCTGTAGCTATGACAAAAATGGTGCTGTTTGAAGGAAAAGAATTTAGGTCAGTGAGAAAATGTAACTGCTAGTAAAACAAATTTATATCATTAGGAATTCAGAAGAGAGATGGAGAGGTGTCAGGTTGCCCTGCATAGTAGGGATGTTCTTGGAAGTAGGTGACAGGGAGGCAAACCCATTCCTTCCCCAAGTATTTTGAAACCTTTCTGATACAGGCTACTGAGCTGTCTGCTCATGTCAGGCATATGTAGTGTGAGTTATGCTACTTCCTGAGCAAGTTTTGTTTTAACAGCAAAATGGAAAAAAATATCATCTTCCTTAAATAATGGTATGAATTCACGTTGCAGATGGAGGCATTTATTAAAGCTCTGTCTTGGTAAAAGGAGCGTGGGGTGCTGTAAGGTTAGTCTAATACAACTGCAGGTCAAATTGGTAAAGAACACTATCAACCTAATGCATCATAAAATACTGTCACATAAGGACTCCAGGAAGAAAGATCCGTGAAAGGAATCAACACTGAAATCACACAAACTTACTTTGCCCAAGTGTGTTCTAAGGGCATATAAAATGTGGGTATTGTGTTGCTAACGTTCATAACATCAGTGCACAGCTGCCAGTAACCAGTCTCATTTATTGGAAATTCCAGTCTTTTTGTGAGCCCAAAACAGCACCTGCAACAGTTTGGAGTCAGACAGGCCATGGCAGGAATGTAGTTTCTTTGTTATACTCCAAGTAACAGTGTGGCACAACGGGCTAATTTTGGTTAGCAAGGAAGGGAGGACTCGGGCTTTGAAGCCCTAACTCTGGCTGTCGCTTCTGCTTGACAGGGGTAGTGATGGCCTCCTCCAAATGTTAAGAACCTGTGTGTCAGTGTAATGATCACTGTTGTCTGCCTCCCTTGACCCTTATTCCAAGTGTTGCACTGTACTGTGCAAGTGAAGTGACCTAACAGTGTCTTCTAGGAGATTTTTTTATCCAGATGAATGTTTAGATTAAGCATTTTTATTCCTGTTGGAAGTAAGTATTTTTATGACCAGAGAAGTCCCAAGTTCCAAATCTGATGCAGCTTCTTTAAGCAGGACCCAATTTTCAGGGAAAGTTCTAATTCTACTTTTCTTTGCAGCAGCCTTTTTGATTGGTAGGTAGCTAGAGAGACATACAAAACTACTAGTAACTAGTACTAGTAACTCAGTAGTTACTTTGAATTGCCCACCACTATCCCTTCTTTCAACCATATGAATACTGCTGTATGAATGCTTGAAAAAAGATCTGTTTTCTTTCCTGTTTTGCTTAAACATGTCATCAGAGGTGTTTGTGTGTGACATGACCTCGCCGCTTGCTTCCAGCCCTGTTTAGATAAGTGGTTTTCATTTTCCTGGGCAGAAGTAACACTTCGTGTAACAGGTTGGCTGAGGTTGGTTTCTTACATGCAGTTGTGCTGAGGTGAGCTGGAACACAGTTCTTGTGCTCTTGCCCTCAGAGGGGGATGTGGGTGCTGAAGGAAATGTGTAACTAAAACTAGATTCTCATGTATGTGCTCTATTAGACACTTGTGATAAATATTTGGGGCCAGGCTGCATCTGGCTGAGCTGGTCCGGTTCTGTGATGCAGGAGCTGAAATGCGATGTTCCCTTGGTTACACTGCTGTGCTCAGAAGGGCCAGACTGCACTGAACCGAGCTCAGACAGCCATGAGAGTTTGTCCTTTCTAATGTTCTTTGTTTTCCACTTTGTTTGCAGCAGCATACAGTTCTCTAAGTGGATGGGTGCTCTCTTTTCTTTGGCCGAAGGGTAACGTTCAAATGCAAAAGCTGGATGCCGCAGATCAAGACCTGCGTTAAAACAAACACAAAGTCTGAAGATCATGTTGTAAAATGGCTTGGTTTATATATTCCATGTTAATCAAGTTACATTGTATCTTTTTGATTCTTTTGGTAACGCTGTCTTCATACTTATAGACGTGGTTTACTATCCTTCCTATACCTTTTTATACAGCAATTGATATATTACACTGTTTGGACTAGTCATTGTGATGGGCTTAAGGAGTTAATCGTGTATCTGCTAGGTTATTCTGAACAGTTTTGTGATTAATAGTAAGAGACTCTCCAGCCTGTTTACAGTAGATGCCTGTGTGTTTGCACCATATCATATCTTTTGCTCACCCTCTGAAGTCGTTGTCTATCCTATCAGTTTTGCATAGCCTTCTCTGTGCTTTGGTGACTTTTGAATCTTCATCTCTGGTGGTTTGTTTTTGTGTGGTGTATGAGAAAACCTACAAAACACTGATGATTCACCAGTGATGCACAGAAGCTGACTTTTCTAAATCATCGTGCCTTAACGTACCGTAAACACTACGCATGCCAACAACTCTGTGGATGCCTCTGAAGATTTGTCTTCAGGTCTCAAGTGTTAATGGAAAGAGTTTGTGATAGGCATTTTTATCTGTCAGCTAAGAGATGAACTTTTTATATGTCATAACTTTCATTGAAGTTTTGTAATAAATTGTATGAATGTGTAAAATGTTGGATTTTGGGAGTGGTTTTTGAATTTTTATTTATTTATTTTGGCTCTTTTAAGCTAATCTGTGAAATGTTGTAATGGTGGTGTGCACAGTGCACATTCAAAGGAATTCTGATACTTACCCTGGGGAATGAAGTAATCTTTTAGAATTTGTCTGCATGCAATCTGCTTTGATTTCATTTCAAAACAACTTTAAAAGTGTTTTCACTGCAAGTTAAGTAGCAAGACTTTGCATCCACTTTATTTTTCAGAGTTCATTAGGCACCTAATGACATCTTTCAGGTGTGTAAATGCCTTGGAAAATCTGATCACACACCTTGGTTTATAAATTCATGGCTGTTGCCCTTTCCTTTGTGTCACTACAGAACATATAGCTCTCTTCTGTATGCTTTTGTAGTCTTGTATGTGTTTAATATGCACAAGTGTGAATTCTCTGGCAAATATGGGATTGAGACACTTTGTCTTCTGCACTAAATTGGGGTGTCTTTCATGTAATGGTTACTATAAGTTTTGCTGTCTAGCACTGAGTGTTTAATCAGGATTGGATTAACAAATGATTTGCATTACAGGGGTGCATATTTGGCTGGTTTGGAGTTGAACTGCATAAAATGGACTTTACATTGTTATCTAAGTGGCTGCTGTAATGAATTTAAAAGAAGAAATGGAGTGACATAAAAGGCCTCTTCAGGTTTTACGAAGGTTTGAATTGTAAGCATGTCTGTCAGTGGGCCAAGGTGAGAGATTTCACGGTGAACACTTGCTCATCAGTTGTGTGCCATTACATGTGCCTTTCTTGCTGGTTGTCTTCCAGAATTTTATATCATGTTTTGCAACCTTTTAAAAATGTTAGGGTGTCCACTTGTGATAGTGAAAGTCAGGATAACTCCACCTGTCCTGAGAAATCAAGACTTTGGTTACATAAGTTAGTTACATACTGGGTTAGCTCTCTGAACAAAGCTGATGTGGAAGGTTTGACTTTCAAAGTAAACTAGCACAATGGGGAAACAGGGTTTCAAAAGCTTCTACTTTATAACTTTATTAAAAACAACTTTCCCGGGCCCCTTTCCTTCTCAAAACAAGGCAGCTAAAGTCACTGTCACTATTCTTGTGTGTGAAGCCTCAGTGAACAGACTTTCACTAGTGGGTATGGTTTATTGATCGACAGACTCTGCCTCCGGCTTGTGAATTCCGGTGGGACCGTTTTGGTTTAAAACCTGAGATGTATTTGAATAATACTCCAGGATGGGCTGGCAGTACTGCTGATACCATACTTGAGTGCTTTCATTTCAGTGTAGGTTTAATTTTTATGCCTTTTACCATTTCTTTGATGTTGTATGATGTTAATCTCCAGCTACATTTGAACTTGGTCTTGTTAAAATATTTCACAACTTAATATGTGAACATATACTCATTAGGCCAAATCTTTGCTACAGTGAAGTCCTCTGGAGGGAGGACTGTGACTAGAGCCTGATTTCTGACCTTGTATTTCCACTCCTGTCTGTGTCAGCAGTGCCAGGGCCATAGAAGACAAGTCTCTTTTTCTAAATTCCCCCCTGACCTTCTCTGGGCTGACACTTTCCAGTGCTGGGACAAAATACCCACATCTAACTATTTTAGTGACTGCTCAGCAAGATCAAGGAGCAGGTGACTGCAGTCCTTTTGGTCTTCATTAGATTTAAAACACTGTGGCTGGCAGACGATAAAACAACTAATGAAAGGTTGATTGGCTTGTTGGGACCTTTAATTGTGCTGTAGAGTTAGCAATGGCCTGTGGTGCTCTAGCATTTCAAGACAAGCAAATGGGCTGACAATTACTTGCTTTTTTTTTTTCTGAGGCTTTGAATCAATAGCTAAATTGAACTCAGAATGAGTTAATGGGTTTTTAAAACATACATATGTGGGATTGCCAGCCTCTGGTTTTGGAAGTGTTTCATTGTTTTGATGCAAGGAGTGTTTTGAATGGGAAGGTGGAAGAAGTAGCAAGATAACTGCTGTGATGACTGCAAGGATTGGAAAGTTAGCACTGTGGCATCAGGGTCAGAGGGGAGCGTCTCTGCACTTGTGAGGCCATCAGCATGACAAGCTTAACCCATCCTGTGTTCAGGGGAGTTTCCAGTCTGATTATTTGTGTGTCCTTGAAATGTGGAAGATGTGACTTCTCCCTGCACTGCAGAAGTTGGGGGAAGGACTTGACATCCCCCTCTCCTTGCTCCCACATTGTTGAGGTTCCTGTGAGCTGTCCTTGTGTGGTGGTACTGCTTCTGAACTTTCAAAAGCAGAGTTCTCACCTCCCTTTCCTTAAAAGGTTACACAGACATCTTTTACCTAAATTAACTTTCCATATCACCTCTTAAAATGTTTCAATGGAAACAGCCCGCGTTCCTGCTTCGTGCCGTACGCTTGCAGTATGATTCAGGACTTCCCACTGTATCGAGATGCTAAATCTGGAAGCACGCTTCCTATTTATTCCCTCGGTGTTTATTTGTTCTAACGGTATATTCCCTCTTTCTGGGGGAGAGGAGGGACTGCTTCCTCGGGGAACGCGTAGGCCCTCAGCGGGCTGCGCACAGCCCCGAACGGGCCTGCGGCCGGGCCGTCCCCTCACGTCCGTTCCCCGGGCCCTGCCTGC
>VXBZ01004136.1:1505633-1530568 GCA_013399135.1 Heliornis fulica | reverse complement strand
AAAAAAAAAAAAAAAAACCTCATGTGGTTCATTAATTTATTTATTTTTTGGACCATTTCAAAAGACAACATTGGTCCCTTTTCCTCCAAACTGGGCAAAGGCTCGATGATCAGAGCAGTGTGTCAGGAGCTGGGTGGGACTGCAGCAGGTCAAGAGGTTCAGCCCTGCCTGTCCTTCTGCTCTGCATCTGTCTAAACAATCCTACTGCAGGAGGCCCCCGTGTCACACAGTTGTGCTATTCTGGGCTGGGGAGGGAAGTCCATCCCGGGCACTTTTGACTTCTTTTGGATTTTCTTCCCTGCTCCCTCCTGCTTTGTCTGCTTGGCTTCATGGAAAAGGGCTGTAAAGGAGGTCAGCACATGGACTGCATGGTGAAACAGAACTGCTGGAGAGTTGGGCACAGAATCTGCCGCCTGCTGCTGCTGCTGCTGTCCCTCTTCAATTATTTATGCTCCAAATGGATGAAGTGGAAGTTAGTGCAGGGCAGGGGAGAGGTTCATCCCTCTTAGTGCGAGCAGCAATCTGCAGTTTATGAAAAGGAGAAGAAAGCATTTCCTGCGCGGGGTCTTTTTGTCCCTTCAGTTTCCAGGAACTCCTCAGCTGCTTGTGTGCAAGTCCAGAACTGTGATGTTCTTGTGTGAATCGCTGCTTCAGGCGCTTCAGCCAAATGTGTAAGTGTGACAGATGTTGTGGCCTGATCCCTGCTGGTGCTAGTGAAGGAAGGGCAACCCTCATTTAAGCCCAAGAGATGCTTGTGATACTTGCTGGGGCGCTACAAAAGGCAGCTCAGGACTGCAGAGGTGAAAGGCTTTGCTGCCACCTGAATAAGGAGAAACTCAGTGCCTGGATTCTTTTAGTCCCCAAAGTCAAGGAGTGTCTTACCACCTCTTAACTACTCTTGGAAATGACACCAGCTTCACACACGTCTCCTTCATTTGATTGTTCTAGCAATAAATGTGAGGGGGTTGTGCCAGTTCACTGCAAAACTTAAGGAAAGGTGAGTCTAAAGAATGAAACAGCTGGTGGAGTTCAGTGTCTTCTAGGGCCCCCGTTGCCCACCTTGTTTCAGTCTAAGTTGCTGTTCACTAATTGTCCACTAAAGCAGACACCTTGGAAATGCAGGGACATTGCGTGTTCAGCCAGCTGGTGGCTCGCTGGGCCAGGCCAGGTCAGGTCCCTGCTGTGTATCTTTAGAGATTTGCCAAATTAGTTTGAAATGCTCAGTCCAAGGGGTTTCCCTAAGTGTTTCTGGACACCCCAGTGCTCACAGGAGTGATTCCAATAGCCATGCTGCACCTGCTGCCGATGTGTGCTGACACCATGCCTGGACAGCTCTGCTCCACCTTTAGTACTTCAGGAACTTCTTGTTGAGGTATTTCTTGGCTTAGCCAAGAGGGTTTCCCATTGTTTCTTTCATTTCAAGTGGTTTCTGTATGACATTCTTCCTGGAGAGCAGAGCATGATCTGGAGGGCACCATCTTTGCTTACCTGCACAGCTTTCTTGCCTATCCAACCCGAAGATCTTGTCCCCTTCTTGCCCAAGGCAGGGATTTCTCTGAGACAGTGAAACCACACAGAATAATCCTATAATACTCATGAAAGAAACATGTGGCATCTCTAATACATCTGTGTGACTTCAGATTTTTGTGAATCGTACGCAAGTTGTTTCGTAGCACACTGGAATAATCCCCATCTGGGCTGGACTGTGGAAGTCTACAGTGTGGTTAGCCTCTAAGCACAGGAAAAAATGTTTGCCTGCTGTTACTCATTCCTTTTCTCCCAGAGAATTGTCCCTGGAGCTGTGAAGAGGTTTGCAGTCATCCTGTTCCCACAAGGATGTTCAGGAGATGGATTTGTATGCATCAGAAAAGCTGGGATCAGCTCCCAAAACACGTGCTCCTCATCAGCATGTGTGCTGCTATTCATGCAGGACTTGCTGTCCCAGGAACATGTTTGAGTGACACATGGAAGGTGGCACTGGGCGTGCTGAGGGAAGGGTTTGAATGTGCAATGTTGCTTGAAGGGGTTGGGCTGTTGAATCAGATTTTTGTCCCTCCTGACTCCAGATAAGAAACCTTTCCATTCTGAGGGCTGAATGGGTTAATATTCTTAATTCCTTCTGGACTGAGTGTCTTTCCAATGCTTTAATTGAAATCCTATCATGGCTTGCTAACACATTCAGCTCTACACTGCTGTGCCTTCCCTCAGTCTGTCACTCACTGCCCTGACTCATGTGGCTGGTACTACTGCAGTGTCACAGCAGCCACCAACAGTGCTGGAGGTGGCCGGGAGAAGAACCCGCTGGAGGGCTGCAGGGACTGGCTTGCTGGTAGGCAAAGCTTGGCTAAGTGGTGGCTGAGAGATGAAGAGGAAGTGAAATCCTGCACAAGCATCTGCAAGGGTGTAATGCCAAGACAGGGAGGAGAGTTATTTCATTTCAGGCTTTAAGTACAGCTGTCCTCTCCTGAAATGAAGAAAAGAGAAGTTGAGGCAGGAGTTGAGCTCTAGAAGAGGGATGTAGCTGTGCTGTGCAGGGCAGCACAGTGCAGGGATGCTCAAGATGGCAGAAACCTCTCTGGATGCAGCCTTCAGATGGCATCAGCCTGATGCTGTGCCATGGCAGTGAGGTCTGAGAGATGCTCAGAGGTGCAGGGTGCTGGAGGATCTCGCTAGCTCCAGAGTGAAGGTGTAGTAGAGGGTGTGAGCCAGTGTAGTTGTAAGTCAGTCAGAGGTGGGAAGCCCTTAACAGAAGTTAGCTCCAGTGTTTCACTCAGCTCAGCTGTTGCCAGGACTGATGTGTTCACCCTGGCAGGAGCTGATGGGTCAGCAGAGCAGGGGTGGCCGGCCTGTCCCTGGGTGCAGCGGCTGCCCTGCACAGCTCCTGGGAGCTGGGGAGCAGGAGAGCTGAGGTCATTCCCTTGCCAACTTTGTTCAGCTCAGCTCTTTGCTCTTCCTGGGTACTTTGGGAGTGCCCTGTTTGGTTTGAAGTTTGTTATCAAGTGTGTCCAGGGTGTGTTTATGGAGATGGGATGGCCCGTCTCTGCCTGACCCTGCCTGGGACAGCTGGTGCCGTTGAACGACTCCTGGCAGGGAAACGGGAGCCGGGAGCACAGGCTGAGCAAATAAACCACGGGATCCTGAGCGCTAACTCCTGGAGACTGGCCATGGGGAGAGAGCCTGTCCCACTGACCTCTGGACAGTCTCAGTGCAGAAGCAAGGGAGGGGAAAAATAGATGCTCTCAGCTTGGGAAAAAGAGGCTCCAAGGGCTTGCCATGTGCTTTCAGTGGGGCAAACCCGTGGCAGCACAGATGTGGTCTGGGCTCCAGTGACTGTGTGGCTGCATTTCAGTTCTCCTTGCAGCTCCCTGGTGTTTGGAGCTGTGTGAACACACAAGACAGTGCAGGCCAGGCTTTACTTTGTGCTGCAGTTATTTTTAAGATCACTTCCCAGGCAAGTTGCTTTGCTCTCAGCCTTTTGTAATGTCTCCTGGCTATTTCCTCAGTGTGGGAATTATTCTAATCCTGCCTGCCGTGCTGAGCTCATTTCTGCTGTGGTGCATACACACATAAGGTCTCTTTAGATCTTGCAGTCTTGGATCCACTTATATTTTTCAAATAAATTACATACCACATTAATTATATATTCAGGTGAAATATGAGTCACAAAGGCATCTGCTGTCTGCCTGCCCTACATACATGGTCCCCTTGGCTGTGCTTTCCTTCTAGTTTAAAGCTCTTCTGAGTCTCTGCGTTGGGTATTCAGTGATGTGAAGTCCAGCAAATGTAGATAAGTGGTATTGGAAATGCCCATTAGTATTTGCCCTCTGGCCAAGGGCTGCTGTAAAAAATGGCAGGGAGGTTTATGGCTTTTAGGATCCCAGAGATTCTGAGAGCTTCCTGCTGCTCAGAGGAGCCGGTACCAGTGAGGATCAGACAGCTGTGGGAGAAGCTTCACAGCCTTCAGGAGCTGGTGTTTACGCTGCTTTGTAGGCTGTGGGCTGAATCAAGGCAACGGGGGTTAAACTCCAAGTGATGCAGCTGGCCTGCAGCAAAGTCTTGCTGCTGTGATGGCACAGTGCTGAGATGAGCAAGGCTGTGTCATCAGGAGAGCAAGAGCTGGTTCTTGCCTGCCAGCAGATGCGCTTACGGCCCCGGCTGCGCCGCTGGGTTCTGCGCCACGGCTGGAGCTGTGCTGTGCTGTGCAGCCCTTAGCTGGAGCACACCAGGGAGCTGCTCCCATCACTCCCAAGGTTTATACCTTTGCTGCTTGTCTACTTACTTTAAAGAGTTCTCCACCCCTTGAAAGGAGCCCTTGGCAGACAGTGTATTTGTGAGGGAAGTGGCTAGCAGAGAGGACAGTTATTTAACAGGACTTGCTGCTTTTTCTGGGCAGTCAATCCAGGCACATGCTTGGGAAGGACTCCAGGCCCACTGAGCACCAAACACCCTGGCTCTGCCCTAGTCTGCTGGCAGCCCAGAGGCTGGCACTTAGGCAGCTCAGGCCATGCCCACAGAGGTGGGCATGTTAGAGTTGGGTTCCCTGTGCACACTCCAGCAGTCACACTGGTTTGCTCGGGATCCTCCTAACTGGTGTGGTGTAGCAGGAGTGTATCCTCTTGTCATCTGGATAAGCCCTCTCTGCCCTGCCCCACCACGCTCCCCTCACACCAGGTTCACAGCAATTTAAATAAACCAGAAGCAACTGGATGGAGCCCAGTGTTCCTGTTCCTCAGTGCCTGCTCTGTTCAGCCTGATGGTCCTGCAACAGAAAGGCTGCATGCCATCTCATAGCTGTGTGATGGCATTATTCTCAGCAGCCCTCATTAATGTCCATGAAAGCCTTTCTGTTGGAGGTGGTAGGGCTGGTCCTCAGCAGCTGCTCAAAGGCTCCAGCCAGTGCCAGGCATTTTGCTGCCTAGCTTGAATGGCCAGTGTCATCTGAACATCTCCCTGCTCCTCTTGTGGTCACACTGTCATGGGCAGGTGTCAGTCAATAGCAGAATTGTTCTCTTGGTAAACAAGTGATGGTGTTACTGGAGTTGCCCTTCGTGCAGCAGTAGTGCAGTGTGTGCAGGGGATGGCTAATGAGGGGTATCGTGGGGCTCGTTGTCTGAAGGCTTAATCACCCGTCTTATGTTTCTTTGCAAAGCCTGTGGATGATTCTTCATGGGTGCTGTTCCTGTGCTGCACCTTGCACTCAGGTGTGTCCCTGTGAGGTAGGACTCACAGCATGGGCATTGCCTTTTTGGAGGACTTGGATCATGACCTTAATGGCAACGGATGTCCAGGAAACATCTGGATGAAACCCCTGTGCCTCATCAGATGCCCTGCATGTGTCTGAGGGCTGAGATAATCTGTGGCTCCAGTGAATCCATGTGTATTGGGCACCCAGAGCCTGTGCACTAAGGTGTTACAGCTTTCCCTTCATGACAAATAACTAGTTTTCTTTCTTATTTTTTAAAGAAATAAAATAGTTAGAGCATCCTCCCACTTCTTGGCTGGTGTCCTGTGGTAACAGCCCAGCATGTGTTTTCTCCAGTGGAGGAAAGCAGGTCTGGCTCTGTATTTGTAAGGCAGTGGTTGATAAATGATTCTGAAAAGAAAAACAGATTTCCCCACCGACAGCAAAATTACATCAAGAAAGAGTCATATCACAATTTCTTAAAGCTGGGCCGTGAACTTGACCTGGTGCTGTTGACTGGATCATGCACCTCATGTACAGTGGGAATAGTCAGTTCCAGTGGTGTGCAGGTGAGAGAGCCTGTTCCTTGTGCACACAGAACACCAGACTTACTCCACCCTCGCCCTGTCCCTCGGCACTGGAGGTTAGAAATCCTCAAGTTAGAATTTTTCTTTCCTTTTTTATCTCCATGAGACTAGAGATAAGGGCAAGAACTTGACTTTGTGTAGTCTGAGGGCACGTGAGGCTATTGCAGTCCTCCAGGACAGCCACGTCGGGGGCAGAAACTTGTGTCTGGTTTTCAGCTGTTTTTTATGGGTTAAGGACTCGGCATCTGCCGAGCCTGGCCAGTACAACTACAGAAAATAAATCCCAGAAAATAAATCTCAAGATTTGGCCTGGCAAGTCAGAGCCCCACCCAAGAGTCCAGGAAAGTCATTCATTGTTCTGTGAGTTTCATTGGTGGATTTGCTTGGAGATGGCTCATGGAACCATCCTTTGATTCCTAAAGAATGTAAAGGTTTGGCTTAAGCTGTGCTGCAGGTCCCAAGAGCTATTGGTGGGGTGTTCATCAGATTTTGTCCCCCGTTCTTGTTAAGGGGCAGTGACAAGGGGCCTGCTGTGTCACTTGAGCTGACAGTGCATGGGGGTGCTGCCTCTGTGTTAACTTACAGCTGAGCTGAGCATTCCTCGTCCTGCCCCACTCTTCCCTCTTACTGATGTGGCTGTTTCCATTTCCTTTGGGTTGCCTCCTAGGAAAGCACGGATCTAGCAAATGCAATTTTTCCACTCCACTGCTTCCAAGTTCTTTCTAACATTGGGTATTGCTGCTCCTTGTGTGTCCAACAACCACAGCCTTTACAGTCAAATGACTTTCTGTCTTGTCTAATATCTTCTTTAGTCCAGTTCAATGTCTCTGACTTACAAAATCCATTATAGTAATTCCAAAGTGACATTTTTGTGAACTCTGCTCTTCCACTGTCTGTGATGTTAGCATCTTCCATCTTCTGTCTCATGCACTTTACCATTCTCGCTATTTTCAGGTGGAGCCCAGAAAGAAATTGATGAAATCAGCAATACCACCAAAAAATCCACAAGAGTGAGGAGTTATCTGTTCCTTGAGATCAGGGCTATGGTAATGAGTTGCTGTTAACAGTTTTGCTAGAGAGCAAATAGAGACTATATTGATGACACTGAATAAACTTTATAGCGGAAATCAAGACTGAAATAGCAGCAAGACCAGTGTCACAGCAACGTTATCTGCAAAGAATAGATGTTATCAAGAACCCAGTTGGTTCTTTTTGATGGCTGAGTCCCTGATGTAGTGACATTAGTTAGTTAGCTTGGGGCACTAACCTTTTGTGATAGCTTCCTCACTCAATTTTTTTGGGGGGAGAAAAGTTGTTACATTAAAGTGGAAAGGATTTTAGGAGGAGTGGGACAGTATGATTCAGAATGTGTGCCCTTTAATGACCCTCTGCAAGATTTAGGGCTTTGATTTCTTGTCTCTGACAATCCAGTTGGATGCTTTGTTCCTAAGGCTGTGATGAGGAGAGCAGAAAAATGCTCCCCTCAAATCTGATAGAAATACCATCCCTGAGACTTTTCCAGGACAATACCAGTATTCCAGGTCTTTCCTGGTCAAACTGGGTTGCCTGGTGTGGCTGCAGTATTCTATACTGAATTGTCACTGGTGAAGTTTGCCAGAATGGCCGAGTTGGGTTGTAAGCCCCAACTTTGGAAGGTCACAGCTCTGATGCTGCTGTTCCTAATGCTAAGCTGAGTGGGGCCTTGTGGCATGATGGCAGGGTTACTGGGTGCTTGCACGGTGATGGGATCTGTGAAGTCCTCTCCTGGGTCACAGCCCTGCCGTTTCATGGTGTGCCAGCCACTGTGGGATGCCCTGCCCCAAACAAAGTGATCCTGCCTGCAGGGACTGTGAGATTGCTGGCATATTCCAGATTAACCAAGGAGCTGACATGTTCCTTTGGTCTGGGTTGGTGGTGTGGAGATGAAAGACAACAGCCTGAGACATCAGCTTTTCCACATAGGCCGTTGTACAGTGTGGTTACTTTAAAGGCAAATTTTAGGCTATTTGCAATAATACAAACCAAGGGCCAGTTCTCTTTAAATACAGATGAAAGTGCCCAAGTCCTTTGAAACTGAGAGGACTCTCAGTTTACAGGCATCTCTGGTAGTTTGATACCTTGGGCTTTGCCACTCCTCCAGCCGCCATCCCGGAGGCTGATACAAGTTTCTGCTCTCGCCATCTCCTCTGAGCAGGCGGAGGAGATGGTGAGACACACACCTAGTGCCAGGCTTTCAGTAGCCTTTCATGTTCAGTGGTCCACGGATTAGGTCCAGGAAAGGGGTTGGTGAAGGAAAATAACTGGGAAAGTAGGTTTCAGGCTGCTCTGAATGGCCCTTTCAGCTTTGTCTCAAAAAAAAAAAAAAAAGCCAGTAAGAGACAGTTCTGTGAAAATGGCTTTGAAAGGATCATGGCTGTGCTCAGGAGTGATAGACCCATCTAACATTTTGGCTTCTTTATTGGAACTGAAACTGCTTTTTAAGGGACTGTGTTTGGCAGAGATGCTGCACTGTGGATTAGTGTTCTCACCATCTCATCCCACCTTAGTTCTTTTGAAAACTGTCCTCTTTCTCCTCCTCCAAACTCTTCCTTAAACCCTCCTGTGCATACTTGGCAGCAGCTAGCTGGTGGGTGGTCACTGTTTATCACACTGGCTGTCCTGTTCCCTGACTGAACCCCATGCCTGGTAGTTCCCTTGTGTGCTTCTGACTGCAAGCTCTTCGGGGGAGCACTGCTGCCCTGTGCCGGTTCAGCACCCTGCGCACGGGGATGCGTGCTCTGGCAGCGTGTAGCTCATTGCACTCCACTCCAGATGACAAATCCAGGGCTGAAGAGCTAGACAGTGCTTTACCCCGAGGCTGGATGCTTCTGCATCCCATGTGCACGTCTCTGCTTCACCTGAACGCATCACGGCATGAAAAACTCGTGTGGACTTTGCTATTTACTGCACATCTCTTCTTGCCTTTTGCAGTGTTGATAATTGAGGCTGTTCTTGCCTGGTTGAACTCCTGTGCCCTGCTCTTTCTGGATGTGCCAGTGACATCAAGAGTGGCAGGATAAAGAATCAGAGAAGGGCAAAGTGCCACAGAGCAGCTGTTTGCTACAGCCAGAGTTTCTGTGGGCTCCCAGCAGTTTGGGAGTGGGTGCTTTAACCTTTAAAATCCAACTCTAAGGCTCTTGTGAAATAGGATCTGCTCCCAGGGGAACAGTTTATATAGTTAAATTTAAGTACTACTGGAAAATACAGTATTTGTCATCTCTGAATGCAGCCAGGGCACTGCTGTCCTTATGTCTGGAATTCCTTTGCACAGAGGAAGCCTGGCTTGCCTGGGAAGAGAGGGTTTTTTCTACAATTTGGTTCCTTTCTGTTGTTCTTGTATACTAATGAGTTCACAGCATCTCTTCCATATCCACAGATCTCGTTGGCCAGAGTATTCAACAGTCCCTGAGCAGACCCTTCCAGCTTCTGGCTTTGGAAAGCACAGGGTGTGGGTTTGTATGTTAACCCCTAACCTACCTGTGAGTTCCTCAAAAACAAGACAGTCTGATTCTTACAAAGCTGCCCTGAGTGAATCCTTTGCTTCCAGTCTGAATGGCTTCTGCCTCTGTGTGGAGCCATTTAAAACCCAAACCAAAACCAACAACACGTGTGAGATCTCCGTGGGAGCGTTCGAGTGGGCCTGCTCTCCCTGGCATTCCTGCATGCAAGCAGTTGAGTACTGCAAAAGTGTGAAGATTATAGCAGGCAGGAGTCTTCTGGGACAGAACATGGCTCAGAGCTCTCCAGGGTGTCTGGGTGTCCAGGGTGAAGAGCACCACCCTTCCTGAATGCCTTCCTGCCCAGGAGCTTCAAGGGCATTTGAGCCTCAGGAGGCCCCTTTGCCTAAAATTTCTCCTTCAGACCCAGTCCTTCCTTGGTGGTGTTTCTCCGGGCGGTGGGGTGTGAAGTATGCCCTGCTCAGCTCCTTGCTGTTGGAGCTCTCCTGTTGGGAGCTTGCAGGTGGTCATCTGTAGAAGGCCTGTGGCTCTCTATCTGCCCAACAAGGTGACCTGTCTACTGGATATTTCTTCCCCACTGGGTCCTCGCTATCTTGATGGCTTCTGCTGGCATCTTACCAGTTGGGTGTGAGGCCTGGACGAAGGAAGCTGTTGGGAGTGCAGCCAGGTGAGAACAGCCTGCTGCTTCCTCTGCCATCACATCTGTCCTGAAGCACATTTATTCCTTGTCTGTGCTGAAGAGGAACCATCCCTGCAACCCAGATCTCTGTCTGGAGTGAGGAAGAGAAGTTTAAGAGAAGTTCCTTCCTCTGGTGCCCACTGCTTCTAGAAGGGATGAAACCCACCAGGAAGAAAGCTCTTGTTTTCTTTGTGTTTTTTTGGCTGGTTTGTATCCAGGGCTGTCTGGAAGAAGCAGTCATGCTGTCAACTTCTCTCCCTGTTCACCCCCAGGGGTGTCCTGTGGTCCAGAGAAACTAGCACAGGATTGGCTGTACACATGGTCCTGAGCTCCAGGGTTTCATCTGCTTGTAGGAAATCTTTCCATTTAAAACCATTACCCCTTGTCAAAAATGGCTCTGCCCAATGGCTGCTGTTGCAGTGAGGCTTGGGATTGTGGAAGAGACCCACAAAACCTCAGTGCCTTCCTGTGTAGAGCAAAATGTGGAGTGAGGGGGAGAAACCCATGACTGGGGGAGGGAGCTGTGTGACAGTGATGTGTCTTGGCCGTTACTGCTCGAGGCGCTGCTGGATACTGTGGTCAGTTTAATGCTTCCAGGAATGAGACACTGATTCATCTGTGGTCAATGTGTTTTTAAAATTACCCCACTAAACTGTCAGTCTGGTTTCTCCTGGCCAAGCATGGTCATTGCAAGACTCTTCATTTAGGATTTCCCTGGGCTGGTGACCTGAATTTCCATCCCCCTTGCTCAGCCTGGTTCCTCAGGTGCTGGCTAAAGTACTGCCTGACTCAGGCAGGAGAATCCTGCTCCCACCATGGCCACTGTGGCTGCCTGGACAGTGGAGAGTGGGGTTGTGCTGGAGAGGCCACAGGATTGAGGTGCTGGTGCTTGGTGCTCTGGGGATAGGATCAGTTGCCAGTACTGACCATGTCCAACACTGCATGGGGAGGAAAAGTTGGGCTGCAGCAGTGCAGGCATTTGAAGGCTGGCAGTTGGAGCTGGACACAAGGTGGAGTGGTGTGACCGAGCTGGCCTGGCAGCACCAAGCTGCAGTTTGTCCCTTGTGCACGGGGTGGATCTGAGGAGGTTGAGGCTGAGCACAGTCCTGTGCAGCTTGTGCCATACTCTGCTGTTAACTCAAAGCAGTTTCTGCCAAGTTTGGCCTTGCAGGGAAGGAGGGTGGAGGGCTCAGATGGCAGCTGACTGGGAGGCAGAGATTAATGAAGTGTTGAGCTCCTAATGGGGAACATACTCTGTTGATTTGGGTTTCCCTCCCCACCCAAACCACTCTTTTTTTAATCCGTGGCACAGTCCTGAGAGCAGCTTGAGAAGGGAAGTGATTTCATGCTGGAGGTGACCTCATCTGTCTCCAGCTCTGAGGTGGAGCAGCGTTTGGAGCCACAGCTTAAGACTTTCTCAGAATGACGCAGGCATGAGAGACTGAGGCTCTGGAGAGAACCCTGTGCTTCCCACTCCTGGCATGTCCATCATGCCCTGAGGCCTCCCACCGTCTGCCAGCCCCGAGAGTACTGGTGAGACAGCTCCAGCCCTGTGAGGTCCCGGCATCTCGCCACAGTACCGGGACTTGAGGCTGTGTGGTGATGTCTGAGCAGTTGTGCTGCTCTCTCCAGCGGTTGTGACCTCTGTGGGGATGGTGCTGGGGGTGTGATGTGACCTCCTCTGTGTTGGTGGAGGGAACAGCCCCAAGGAGGAGCAGGAGGTGTTGTGAACCAGATGTGTGTCTGCCTGAGGGAGGGGTGCTCTCCCCCAGTGCTGGGCTGTGGCATGGTGCTCCCCAGCCCCACAGCTGAGGAGCAGTGCCCAGTGCCAGGCAGTACAGCTGCACAGGCAGGGTGGGAAGTGGGGACAGCTGTGGGGTTTTTATCTTTTTGTTCTCCACTTTCTACATGCAGGGGTGGGAGGGAGGGGAAGTAAAACGGAGAAGACTGAGTGGAGTCCAGAAAAGACAGCTGGACAAAAGGCCTTTCTGGAAATGCCACAGAGGAGAGAGGCTTCCTGATGTTCAGGCCTGTCCTGCAGAGTGCTGAGCCATGCCCAGCTGAGGGTGTGCTCAGTGTGGTTGGTTGTTGGTGCAGAAAGGTGCTGGAGGTATGTGCATGGATGGAGGAGTCCCTGCTGAGATCTTTGTATCTGAGGGCCCTGGGGATCAGAGCCCTCCCAGAGGCTTTCTAGGATTAGAGATGACCATGGGAGTGGATCTGGAATGTGGGGTGGGAGCCAGCTGTGATCCCAGACAGTGTCTAGGAGCTTGGGAGAACACAAATGGTGCTTGCAGAAGGTACCAGGCAATTCTCCTTCCTGACATGACACAAGGCCCTTCTTCATCCTGCCTTGATGTCTGCTACTGTGAGATGGCCAAGACTCTCATGCACAGTTAGAGCTTGGAGTCCTTAGACTGTGGTGTCCAGCAAACCCAGCTCCACCCTGGCTGCTGGAGCTCCTCAGCCAGGCACAGCTCTGGACTTCAGTGGATGACCATATGTGCTCCAGTAAGGACAGCTTCCAAGCACTGTCTCCCAGGCTGTGTGTGGGAGTCCAACCACTTCCCCTCAAGCCTAGTTGTCGCCTGGCTCAAGCTCAAGCTGAAGAGATGCTGAACTCTGTCAGGCTGTGGGTGGGAAAATAAAAACCATCTCTTCTCATGTCCCTGTGGCTGTGTAGCTGCAGAGAAAACTCCCTGTAGCTGGGTAGACAGTGTTGGAGGGGGATAAGTTCACTGGAGGAATTTGCTTGGCCTCATCCCAGGTGGTATCAAGACTCTTGCCTGGAGATAAATCCCCTTCCACCACTGCCACATAGGGAGAGTTTAACCATTTGTGGGAATGGGCAAGAGACTTCCCCCAGGCCTCCCTCCCCATTGCACTGGGAGAAGGACTGGAAACACATCATGGCTATGGTGAGGATAAGAGTTGCCAGGCCTTCCTCCTCCTGCCTCTCCATGCCTGTGTGTGATGGAACAGTCTGAAAGTGCATGGACAAAGGGGGGGTGTGAGTTTGCACAAAAATGTCCCTTTGTCCCCTCTGTTCAGCACCCTGTTCAGTGTCACCTGCCACTGCACTGCAGAGCTGTGTGCACTGCAGTGCACACAGCTCTGCAGTGCAGTGGCAGGTGACAGTGGCCATCTGGGTGACAGAGGTGCTCTGCCAAGCCTGTGAGAAGGGGTTTGGGTCAGCAGAGCCCCAAGGGAAGCTTGTGCCGCTGTCAGTGGTGAAGGACACGTGGTGCCAGTGCTCACTGCTCCTCAGGGCTCAGGACCCTGGCAGCCCTCTGCCATCTGCAGCTCCTGAGTGTGAGCTCCAGCAGCTTCCAGAAAGGGGCCTTTGAGCCCGAGCCCTGCCTGCTGCCAGAGTCAGGAGGGCACAATAAAGATGTGTCTGGGCAGCAGCCTGGAATAGGCTCATGTGTCAGGAACAAATGAGCCTTTGTAGCAGGCGATGTCTTCAGCGGGAGGTTTGTCAGGATGCTAATGCCGGGCTCCGTGCCCAGCCCCGCGGCACTGCTCCCTTCCACCCCCAGTCAGGGCTAACCAGCAGCCTGCTGGCAGAGTCACTGGTTCTTCCTTCCCTGTGCCAGGTCTTTGAGGCACGTCCTGCTTGCCTGAGCGTGGCTTTGCCCAGGGGCTGAGTGGCCACAGAGGGCAGGACTCTCCTGGGCTCTCAGGTCCCGGTGCTCAGCAGCCTGGCTGCTCTGTGCTGTGGTTACAGGCTCTGTGTTTCCTGCACCGGGTCCTCAGGAGCGGCCTCAGGGTGACAGGGACAGGGCTGTAATGGACCAGGAAGGCAGTGCCACTGTAGCTGGGGCTTGGAGGAGAGGTGTCTCTTCCTGAGAGATCAGCAGAGCAGGGATGAGTGGGACTGCTTGACAGTATGTGTCAAACCAAGGCAGACTGGAGAAGTGAGAGAAGCTCCTGTGCTTGGGCTGTTACTCTAGATATGCTCACTACAGGAGGATATGCTTTAGATAAAATTGTCTTTTCCAACTACTGAGAATGGACTTGAGATCTGTCCCCTGGGGCTCTCCTCCCCTGGTTACTCTCTGGTTGCAGCATCGGTGCCATACTGGTGCTGAGCTGAGCATGATGGTGCCTGCAGGACACGTGTGCTGGGTGGTTCCACGCTGCCTGCTCCAGAGTGGTGTGGTTGGTGGTGGGTATGTGGAGCTACAGATGGGCTGAGAAGCTGCTGATGGGATTGGGGCAGTAGGACAAGATCATGTTGGGAAGGATCTCCTCGTGAAGCTGTGTAGGATGCTCTGGGCTTTTGCTTTGGTGGCAGTTTAGCCAGGTGGTTGCTGCTATTGTAGCATCACAGTGAGCTACTGCTGCTGCATTTTGTTCATGGTATGTCCTGTATCTGTCCTTCTTCACTTAAGAACACTGTTCATCAGGAAAATTTTGTTCAGCTGTCTCCAAGGAAGACTATGAAGATTATGTTGGGAAAGAAAATTAACTTAGAGCATATTCTGCCGCACTCTGCCATGGCTGCAAATCTACCACAGGTACCAGTTCTTCCAAAGGGAATTGCCAGGCCCAAGGACAGGCTGAGAGGAGCATAATGTCTCTTCTGGCTCTGAAAAACACTGTGTGCTCAGAGAGGAAGCTGCAACCACAGGAAAAGGGGTAGTTGCTGAACTCAGATTGCCAAGAATTAAGCAACCAGTTTCAAAGCATGAAACCTCCTGTTGAGCAAGAGGACTGGTTTCCCTCCCAAGGCAGGTGTGACCATCAAAACGGGGCAGCAGAGTCCTCCTGCAGTTCAGCTGCCAGACAGGGCTAATGCTTCCTCAGCCCTCCCCATGCAGGGTGTCCCCTGCTTTTCTCCTTTCTTCCTCCTGCTACCAGTTCCAGGAGCTGCCCAGACACTCCCGTGCTTCACACTGCCATTTTTCTCTCCACCTCCTGCTCGTGCTTTTGAGCTGGCTCAGACTGTGCAGGTGCTGTGGGCACATCTTGCTGCTTTTAGGGGTGGGTGGCTACGTGGTTGTCCCATAAAAATGAATATGTGAACAAGGAGCCCAGGTAAAGACTTCTCTGCACAGCATCGTCTCTGGAGGACACTGACAGAGAGAGAGGGTTGGGTAGCTGCTCGTTTGGAGATCTTGGATATTGGCAGCAGGTTCACTCTGGCTGTGTAGTGAGCAGACCAAGAGGTGTGGGTACAACTTACTCAGCCTCTCCTCTGCTGCAGTGGCATACAGAGCTGTAAGTCAGTGTTGTTGGGCTGTCTGCTAGGAGCAAGTTCTCTGTGCCCGTAGGGAAGTGGCCTGTGGTGGGTGTATGGCAGAGCTTGATAGCATAAGGGAAGTGGGGGGATTGCTGTACCCCTCGTGTGTGCTTTGCCCAGACAGGAGGTACTGGGTCACTCTTGGGAGGGTGAATTCAGACTGTGTCTGTCCCAGCTGGCTGGCTGTTCAGTCTCCATGTGCTCAGGAGAGCAAAGTCTCTCTGAAGTCCTTTGCTGTGTAGCTGCTCCTGCGAGCCAGCACGTAAGTGGAAACAGATGGCATCATCCCAGTGGTTAGCAGGAATCTCTCACTGCTCAAAGCTGCTAGTGATGTGTGGGGCTGGATGGAAGCTGATGGGGTGCCTGTTACCACCTCTGTGCTGCAGAGACCACTGTGATTGCCCAGCCAGCCTCCCAGCCCTTCCAGCTGTGGTGTTTCCTGGAGCAGACTCAGACAGGGTGTTCATCGGGGTGGCTCAGAGCCATCAGGACCTGTCAGTGTCTGTCAGTCTTGGTAAATAGTCCATACAGGCATCCTTCCTGTCTGCCAGACCTCACCTATCACACCTGCATTATGGAAGGCTATGGGCTCTCTTCTCTCTGCAAAGACTCTAAGCCAGGTACTCTCCTTCCAAGGCAGGTCTTTTGCTCTGTTCCACTACAAACTCAGATTAACTATTCTCTTTGTTTTCCCCAATTGGTCAGCATCTCTGATAAGGAGAAGCAACACTCAGCAGTTACTATAACTCTTCAGCTTGAAAGAAACTTTCAGATTCCCTCTGACAGCAGGAATTGATGTAGATACTCAGTGACTTGATGCTTTCTCCCATTATCACAGCATGTAACACAATGTGACTCTCCAGTCTCGCTGCAGGGCACGGAGAAGTGGTGAGTTGTGCAGCCGAGGTGTAACCAGGCTTGGTGTGTGCTGGGGCAAGTACCTGGGGAAGGAGGGGAGAGAAAGGTGTTGGGAAGCATCTCTGGATTCCCGTATTGATTATTCTGACGGCATCATCCCCAGCCACGGCCTTGCTGCCTGTGCTGGCAGGGTGCAGGGACCTGATGTGAGTGCTGGGTGGCTGCACAGCTGCAGGGAACCTTCATGGCCTGAGCCTTGGGCTGTAAAATATTTTGACAGTCTTTGAAGTGTGGGATGAGCACAGGTTTTTGCTGCCTTGTAGCTCTTTTCTTCTTGAGTGCAGCAAACTGCCATGTTTGTATCTCCCAGACTGGTCCTGCAGCTGTGCTGGTGGCCCACGACACGTCTGACCTGGGGCTGTGATGCCCTTCGGGAACACTGTGCCACAGTGCTGCTGTGCAGCAGCAGCTCTGGTCCAGCACAGCCACTGGTGTGCATGGGGTGCCAGGCCCCCAGGAAGGCCAGGCCACGAATGGTGGAACAAGCACCAACCATGCAATGGCTCCAGTGTCTCAGGCCTCGTGGCCCTGCAAGTCTGCCAGCAGCTGGGTAACACTGTCCAGAGCTTGGTGGGCAGCCAGCAACAGGTAGGCACAGATCTGGGGGCAGAGAGTCAGCAGCAAGCTCCTGGGGCAGAGAGTCAGCAGCAAGCTCCTGAAACCTTCAAAAGTCTATAAAGCCATCTCCACAGGGCAGGCAGCAGTTTGGTTTTCGGACTCAGGTGGAGGTTAGAAACTACCCAGCCCAGGCAGTGATGTGGAGCTGCTGGAAGTCACAGTGGTTTGTGCTGGGGTGCTGTGAGACCTGCAGTGCTCTGCACAGGCTCAGGGCATTGCCTGTGCAGAACACAGTGTGGTACAGGGTACAAGGGGGCAGAATTGACAGATCATCTATGAAAACTTTGGTCCGTGAATCTCCTCTCAGAGGAGGGTTAGATCTGGGGGGGAGCTATAAATCCCAGCAGGACAACTGCTCTACTGTCCTCTGTCAGGGGGAGATGGTATATCTGTGCATCTCTGCAGGTCCTAGGGATGCTCCTGTAAACATCAGGGCTTCAGGGACCAGCACTGCTCCCAGAGCCACTGCTTGGTGGTGTGGGAGAACAGAAACCCTCTATGCTCAGTGGTATCCCTGTGGATGCTTCATCTGGACACACTCCTGTGACAGTGGTAGCTCTGTATTGTTTTACCCAGATTTTGTGGTTGTTCTGTCTCATCCTCAGGTTTTACTTCTTGCAGGAGTATTAGGGTAACTTTCTGAGAGCATCTCGTGCTATTGCTGACAGTCAGGGGTGCTGGGTTTAGCCCTCCCTGGAAGGAGTGTTTTGCACCACTGCTCATAAATGAAGGTGTGCTGCAACCAAAGTGCAGCTGATGCCTTATTTCTGCTGATTAGCTAATTGCTTGCAATTACCAACATCACCAGACTCATTTTAATCACCCTTATTTTCTGTGTCGGTGGGGGAGCAGGGGTAGGGTGCAGGTGTGGGAGGGGAGGTGGTGTTTGCCAGACTGGAAAGGGTAAATCCTTCTGCAACCACATAGTCAAACTGTTGCACAGTTCACTTTGCTGTTTATACTGAACCAAGGGAATAAGGGAGCAGAATTTCCCTCTGACTAATGCTGCTGGATCATGCAGGGCTGTGGGGGAACTGCCAGCCAGAGAAACCATCAGAAGGACAAAGGAAATGGAAAGGGAATCTAATTATCCATCTGCAAAGACAGATGCTGGTCCCGACGCAGGGGCCGGCCCTGCGCAGGCTGATTGCACAGCAGGGCTGGGAAATGGGCTCCTGGGGGTCCCCTCTGGAATGGCAGATGGTCGAGTACACATCACAGGGAGCAGGGTAAGACTGGAAGCCATGTGGCTGCATTTGCTGAGGACACTGTCCTGTGTGAAGCCCCGAGGGGCAGCACTTTGCAGCCAGGTATGGCTGTGTCGTGTCTTAGTGGCGGTGGAGTGTGGGTAGAGCTGTGCAGGTGCAAAGGGAGGGGGGTAAATGCCCTTCACCACCTCAGCAGGCTCCTCTTGGTCAGGTGGGCTGGTGGTGCCAGACCCAAGGGTGAGGGAGGGAAGGAAGGTGGAGGTCCCCTGCACCCTCTGCCTCTCAACAAGCATCCACAAGGACCACGCTTCATGTTACTGCAAAGTGACTGCGTGGGGCAGCTCACAGGAGTGAGGGTGAGCACCTGGGTGGTGCAGGAGACCTCCTGGGATGGAGGAGAGGCCTCTCCCTCCTTGTCATGAAAGTCCTTGAAGGGTGCAGTCTGCAGAGCTGTTCAGGGTTATACTGCACACGGGCCAGGGCTGGCCTTCCTCTCCTTGGGTGCCTCCCAGGATGAAGGTTGCTTCAGAGAGCTGCTATTTTTTTTTTCCCTTAACTAATGGAATTAAAAATTATCTGGTGAGCTAAGAGTGGGCTGGTTCTTCTCTCTTGTGGGCATCAGCTACTCCTAAAGTTATGTTAATTGTAGCTGGGAGGCCCAGAGATAGGTTGGGAGCTGTCCCAAGACAGTTGGCTTGTGTTTTCCCAGTATTGTTTTCAGGAGCCTGCTGGGAGGACAGCGGGGTTAAGAAAGACCTCCTTGCACTGCTGGAGTATTCATGAGATGGGTGTACTGGAGATGAATGAGGAGCAACCCTGCTTGGGTGGAGCATCCCGTTTCTAGCCTTGTTTTTCCACTGCCTTACCCTCGGTGGTCCCTGCTTGGTGTGCTGCTTGCAGGTGTAATGGCCCAGCATGGACTGTCTTCCCCTGCGATGCCCTTGGACTGACTTCTGCTGGACCAGGTGTATCTCAGGATGCTCAGAGGTGGAGATGTCCTCTCCAGTTCAGGATCCAGCCTCTTTGGTAGACAGGCCTGATCCTGCATCCCTTATTCACGTGAGCAGTCGTCTCTATCTCAATGGGACTACTCGGTGAGTAAGGATCGCAGGACTGGGACCACTACCTATAACTTTAACAGTGGACCTTCTGTAGGATCCTGTTCCATCATTGTGCTGTTCTATGTGTTGATGTGATGATGCTCTTGTCATTTGGATGGAGAACCTGAGAGCTGGAGAAGCAGTGTGCTTCCATTTCTGAGGATAAATCACCGTTATTTTCCACCCCCTCCCTCAAAACAGCTTCCAGCGCAGCCACCTCTGTGCCATGGAGCAACATGCACCTGTTTGTCCCCCAGGAGTTCCTGTTCCTGGCTTCGTGGGGCTGCCAGGGCTCTGCTCTGCCTCTCCAGTTTTCCCAGCCATAACTTTGAGATGAGAGACAGGGAATCTGTTCAGTGTGCTTCGTGCTGCCGAGCTGGAGGATGCAGCAGAGGGAGGGATGAGCAGTGCTGAGAGACTGCTGCCACCTGGTCTGCCTAAGCTTGGAGACCCCTGTCCCACGGTGTGGCTCTGAATGCACTGGCACCTGGAGGTGCCATTGCACTGTGAGCTCTGCCTCACACCGGGTGCAGGCACTGGCACCTGAGGTGCCAGTGCCTGCACCCGGTGTGAGGCAGAGCTCACGGGCTGCAGGTTTGATCTGCAGGTTGCTCTCTGTCCAGCCCTGGGAGCTCCCAGCTCAGACACCCAGCGCAGCCCCGTCACCCATGCACCCATTCTTGTGTGGGCTGGCTTCTCCCTCGCGTGGAACACGCCGGTACCGCACAGCAGTGGCTGCTGGAAGAGGCTCCTCCGCTGCTTCTGCGGTGAGGAGAGACCGAGCCCTTCACAGAGCTCCAGCCAGCTCCACATCTGCCCAATCCATTAGATTCTGCAGATCCTGAATGATGAGCAGTGGAGCTGGGTGTGACAGGAGCTGCTCCAGAGGGAGTCATGGTATTATACCAGAGGGAGGCAATTCCTGGTTCATCCTTTTTCAGGGCTGGAAGTGGAGGCATTGTGTGAGTCATGAAGCGCCTCTTGGGAAGTGTGAGGTGCTTCCCGTGGAAGCAGGGAGCACAAATACCTTTAAAATGGAATTTCATAGCTCTCTGGAGGGATTACCTGAGAAAGCAGTTGTGATCCTTGAGTGGAAATAAAAGTTTGACCTGTGGGGTAGATACAAGAAGAGGCAGGACATCTATTTGCTGTTGTGGTTGTGCCCATGGCACTGCATGGACAGGAGATTAATCCTGTGCTCTGAGACTTCTGCAGTGCCAGTCTGGCTTCTTGCTTATCCCTGAGCCTGGCTGAAGTGTCAGGGCTACGATGCTCCCAGTAATCACTCNCTTCTGCAGTGCCAGTCTGGCTTCCTGCTTATCCCTGAGCCTGGCTGATGCTCCCAGTAATCACTTATCTAGAGCCTTGCTTGCAAGTTCAAGGTTAAACTGGTCATTAGATTTTAGGTCAGCAAAGCATTTTCCCCCAGGTCAAGTCAGCAGTAACATCGGGTCAGTGTGCAGCTCTGCTGGTGACCAGGCAGTGGGGTGCAGACCTTGTAATACCTGAGATTCACCTCTTTGGAGTCAGCACGACTCCAGGGGGTGGAGGAGGAGAAGGTGGGAACCAAGCCATGGAGATTCCCAGCTGCTCACCCACAGGGAAGGCACCTGCAGCTCCTCAGCCTCCATTGCTCTGGTCCGACCTGGGAGCAGGTCTCCTGCCCCATACTGGGCTTACTGCCTGCTGCAGCTCCTGTCTGACTTGAGCAAACGGCTCCTCTGGAGCTGTCCTCACCCTCCTGGTAGAGAACAGCCAGGGACTGAATTTCCCTTCTGGGAAGAATTCTGAAAATAGCTTTGTCTGCTTCAGAGGAAAACGGATAAATGCTGTCATGTCATCACTGTGCTGACCCTGCCCAGGCATGGATATCCAGAGTTTCACCAGTCCTCTGCTCAGGCCAGGCGTGTCCCTGAGGGGATCCTATTGCTTCTGTGACATGGTCCTGGTTGGTCCCCAGGGATGGAGCCTGTGCACTGCAGTCCTTTGGCCATAGCATCTCTGCCAGAACCAGCTCCTCCGTGGGTGGGGGACCTCTCCAGTGAGCTGTCTGGGGCCCTGCACCATGCTGCTTCCCCTCAGACCCCTCCCCCTGGGTGCTCTGGTTGATGTGGGGAGAACAGCTTTTCACACCTGGACCTCTGGATCCAGCCTCCATAAGTGTTGTCTTTGCTGCTCAGAGCTGAGCCTCTTGGCTAAGCCCGTGGAAAAGGCCAAGGGTGGAGGATGCTGAGGTGAAAGCCCTGCTTTGATGGCAGCTGGGCACTGCTGGGATGGAGCTGTGTGGAGCTCTGGTTGTTGTGGCTGGAGGTTGGCCAGGATTGTGCAAACTTAGCAGAGGTCAGAATTTCCTCTCTCTGCCTCCATCCCCACCTCTGATCTCATCCACCCATCGCTTCTGCTCCTTGCTTGTCATGTTTGCAGCCACCTCAACCCACTGCACTGAACTCTGTGTGGCTGATCCCTGCCTGTCACTGCTGCCAGATCCTGAGTGCAGTGTGCTCTTAACTGGGTGTATCACTTCCAGCTCCCAGGACTGGGTGATAGCACAGCGCTGTGCCTGCCTTCGGTTGGTGCTGTTGGTGGAGCATAGCTCCTTGTGCCCTGGGCCAGCAGTGTGGAGGGCAGCCTGTGGGTCACTCCTGCCTGCCCCTTGCAAGGCCGATGGGCTGCTCTCGGGGAGCATCTCTGTGCTCCAGCCAGCTGACAGTGGTGAATCTTGCCTTCTGCAAGTCTGTATCTAAATATGTGAAATAATGTGCTTTCTCTCCTCTTCCCAGAACCCACCCTCAGCACTGCAGGCTAGAAATGCCCTCAAACAGGGGGGAAAAGTAGGACATTGCTCCGTCACTGTTAGTGCACAGCCATGGGGCTTCCTACACGTGGTGCAGCCCCTGCCCCAAGCAGCCTGCGAGGCTGGAGACAGCACTCAGTGATCTTTATTTCATTTTTATTTTCTTTTGCTGTCATGGTTTGATGGAGAAGGGCTGGTCCATGTGGTGGGGTCAGCTTGGCACACCCCAAGCCTGCCTGTCGCTTGCTGAGGCATCTGCGGGTTGGGGCTGGGCAGATCTCTGGATTTCACTGCCAGTTTCACCCGAGTGGATGGTGCTGCCCATCTGGAGAGGATGTTAGAGGTGCCTGTGGCCCACAAGTCAGGGGAGGAAAATGCTTTGGGTTTGCTCTAGATCTGGAAAGGGTGAAGATGCGCGTTTCCCCGCGGAGCTCTGCTACGCGCCGTGTTTGAGATGTCCAGTGTGCTGCTTGTGCTCTTGTAAGAGTGTTGTGCATCAGATCCCTTGTTGCAGGAACTGGCCAGAGTTTATGCTGGGCATTTCCAGGAGCTGGGTAGGAAGTTGGGAGTGTAATTGGGAATGACAGGGGCAAAATAAAAGTTGGTTTGACTGTCTTTGGGAAGTTTTCACCCAGATCAACCTGAGCCAACAGCTCTGGGTGTGTTATATGGTATGCTCAAGGGATGCAAATGTGCCCTCTCCTTGGCCAACATTTCTGGTTTGATCACCCTGGGTAGGAGAGGAGCCAAGATGAGCATCGGTAGGAGGGGCAGAGGAGGTTGAGTATGGGACTGTCCTTCAGCATTTTGAAAGCCACACTGTTGGCCACGCAGCCTTAAGATGCTCTCCATAGCCAACACCTATCCTGCTGGGTTTCTCTTCCTAATCTGGTCTCTACATTCCCAGGCACGGTCTCCTGGCTGGAGTTCCTCCCTGGCTGCCAGTCCTGAGAGTGAGTGTGATGTGTGAGAGCTCAAGGCACTCACGACACAGTAACTCCTTGTTCTTCTCTGCACTGTCAGCACAGCTCCCAAGGCCATGAACAACACTGTGGTTTTGTCCCAACCAAATCATTATTGACTTTATCTGTGATCCCAGCTCAGAAGAATGCTCTGATTTGATGCAGTGGGCTTGTGGGGACACAGCATGTTTTCTTGTGCCCACGGAAGATGCTTGTGGCTGGTGGCCTGTGGTCTTCAGACAAGGGTTTACCAAGCTATGAGAATTCATGGGTGTTGGAAACTGTTTGCTTGCAGCTATTGTGGTTTATGGTGTGGAAGAACTGGGGAAACCTCTGTGTTATGTCAAGTAAGTCTGGATGCATCTTCAGTTTACCCAGCACAGACCATGTGGTACCTTCATTGCCTCTCAGCCACACATCACCTGCAGACCCTGGTGGTGGAGTCCTCCTGTCAGGAAAGCGGGAATTGGGTGTTGTCAATCTAGGAGGAAAAAGCCCAGCCCAGTGTCCTGAGCATGACCTGAGCTACCACTGGGCTGGGATGACTGTGTAGGGTTATTGGCTCCCTGAGGAGTGGAGCAACACTGCAAAGCAGGGACAGAGCCACCAAACAGGGACGTGTTCTGAGAGGTGGCAGTTTCTGCCACACCGGTATCACAGTCCAGGCCTTTCACTTGAGTGTTATTCTTAGAAATGACTGGGAACTAAACCCAGTGGGTGTAATTTAAGGGTGTTGCTGTCTGAGCAGGATGGTTTGGAAAAAGGCTTCATGCAATCAATGTGACAGCTACTGTATGGTGGGAGTTCTCCTGCTCTGGGAATGTTTCCCAGTTCTCCTTCCTTTATTTTTCTCATCCTTTAGGACCTCGTGTCCACCACTTCTGAGCTCACCTTGCTTCAGCTTGCAGGTTGGCAGCATAGGTAAAGCACTGTTCTTTCTCTTCCTCCTCCTCCTCCTCTCCTTTTTTCCAGCATGTGGCACATATAAAAGCCAGATTTCTAAGACCTTTCCACTCTCATGGCTGCCCCAAGACTTGAGGCCACTGGACACCTTGCAGTAACTTGGTACCTTATAGCAGCCACGCTCGGGGTACGCGGTGGATGCCCTGGTTTGTGGTCTGCAGTGACTGGGCCAGACCCTGCTCATCAGGTGCTCTCTGGAGCTGCTGCCAGAGATCTGAAGCTGCCAGAGAAGCAGCAGGAGCTCTGGCTGGGTATGAGGCAGGAGGGTGGCAGTAGCCTTCGTCTTTTGGGAGCAGAAAGCAGCTCAGGAACCCGTATGGCAAGTGGCAGGTTCCTCCAGCACCACCAGTGTTGCAATCTTGTATGTCTTCATTATAGGCACTGTGATTTTAACCCCCCAGTTTCTGGACTCATGTAATTATATGAGATTATCAGCTTTTGTTTGTTTCAAATACATTTCTGTTCAGTTTCTATGACTGCACAGAAAAGCATTTTCCATGTGAGTTCAGAACCCAAGTTTGAATGGTTTTTCAGCGTGTGCTAGGCCAGTGCTGGGCTGGGTATTTGTGCTGAACAAATACACAGATGCATCTTTATTTTGAAATGTCTTCCAAGCTGAAATGGTTGCTGTAAGGCCCAGAATACATCAGCTGCTCTTCCAAGTGGATTGAGAGATGAGGCTGTAATGTAGCCTGGGCTAGACAACAGATGGACCTGCACCACGTGGAGGCAGATCCGTGTCAACCAGGACTAGGATCAGGGGGTTAAACTTGTTCCCAGCTTTTTGGGAGCTTTCCAGACCCTTCAGACCTTTGCACGCACAACCAGCAGCAGCACATTTCCACCAGAAACTTCCACCAAAACTGCCACGGCTGTTAGGATACCAAAGAAATCCTCCAGCTGACTGAGCCCATCTGACAGAAGGAGGCAGACCCATGGCTGGGGCAGCATCCGGTACGTGTACAAGGTCTCCACGGGACACTGGCAGAGCGAGAGACAGACGTGTCCTCTGGCCTGCGGCCGCGGTGGCTTTTGTCCTGTCCTTGCTGGCAGGCTCCTCCTGCAGCACAGGCGGAGGCAGGAAATCCCGGGCAGCTGCCGTGGGAGCCCACTCGTCTCTCCTCTCCTCGCCTCGCCCGGCCGCCGCGCCGGAGGCGAGCTGAGCCAGCCCCGCGTGTGTGT
>VXBZ01004136.1:1485974-1505375 GCA_013399135.1 Heliornis fulica | reverse complement strand
GTGTTTTCCCGTGGTTGTTTGATGCGGTGATTCCCTCTCTGAATGGCGTACGTGTGCTTGGAGGCGCTCAGGGCAGGAGTTACGCAGCCTGGTTTGTGTTGGCATGTTGACCCTGTGCTCGGTTAGCCCGTTCCTTTCTGCTGCAGCAAGCGATGGTGGGCGAGTGGTTTTGCTGATACTCCCGCACTCGGCTCCAGGCCCGAGGCAACAGATGCACACGGGAGAGGCCCCAGGGCTGTTTGTTATGAATTCTGTGCAGCTTTCTGGGAGTGGAAGGAAGGGGCTGCTTCTCCTCTGGGGCTGGGCTGTGCTGGTTCGTGTGGACACGGCGGTGCCTGGGCAGAGGGGAATGGCTGGTGGAAGGGCTGTCTGGGAGGGAGCTGGATGGCTATGCTGGAGGCTGTAACACTGAGAAGGCTCCCCCCAATCCCCTTTCCCAAATACGTGGAGGCAGGGGCATCGAGACCCCAGCACAAGCTCTGTAATTTCAGGGATTTGCCTCAGAGCTGGGGTAGGGACTGTTGTTCAGATTTTCTGGGGTCCTGTGGTGTTTAATTTTAGCCCTTTTGGATAACCCAGCAAGGCTCCATTTATCCCCGGGCTGAATGGTGATTCACACAAGATCTGGATCGGTTTAGACAGCACAGCTTCCAGGGAGGTGAGGGGGAATGGGGAATGGCAGGAGCACTGGAGCCCGTGCTGTGTACCCTGTCTTGGAGGTACAGACAGCACTGCAGACACCTTGTAGTGGGGATGGCTTCTCCTCTTATGCAACAGATCCTGAATGTCCTCAGAAACAGGACTTGAGCCCACCAATGCTTTGTTTCTTGGCTTGGACTCCCAAGGAGAGCACTGCATGCCAGGGAGCGTTGGCCAACTTGGTTGGGTGGTGAAGGATGTGAGGACACACTGTGTTGCTGTGATGTTGAGTGTGCTGAGGGAGAGAACAGACAAGTTCTCCTTGGCTTTGGGAGTTTTGGTTTGTAACAGGGCCCCAAAAGTTGGCCACATCTGCCTCTGCTGCAGTGTGTGGGGCATGCTTCCAGGCACGTGGATGCTGGATCACTCTGGGAACAGAGGCAGCTTGTGGAGGAGGTGGTGGGATGAGGTGCTTCTGGTGCTAGAGCACTGCTGGCTTGGCTGGCCAGGGACCTTTCCTGACAGCTAGGGCTGGTGGAAGAAGTGTGGAGCAGGAGCCAGCTGACCAAGCCTGTGTCAGGTTGATGGGAGCTGGCTTGCAAGGGTCAGGAGCACAAGGAGGGGCTGTGATGCCTCCAGGAACTCCCTCAGCACAAGTCTTTCATCTAATTAGTGGATTTCAGGTTGTCACAGCTGAAAAAGCCACCTGCCTCCTTCAGTGGCCCTCATAACCCTCTACACATCTCCATCCCTTTCATGATTGCGTCTGTGTTGGGGCCTAGCAAAGATGGAGAGTACTGTAGAGCTTTGAGTGAGGCAGGCACCAGGCTTGTGAGGCCACTTGGGCTCTGTAAATGTGATGTTGATGTTGGCACACTAGCAGCGACAGTGGCAAGATCCTGTCACAGTGTGCCAACAATCTGGGATAGGAGCACACATTGGTTCTTAAAGTTGAGGAACCATGGGTCTAGGCTGTCCATGGTGCACCAACCATGCTGTTCCTGTGGGAAGGCTGTTAGAAGAAGACCTCCCTCTCCAGAATTTCCCCTGCCTTCTCCTTAACGGACATGTTGGCTCCAGCTCCTGGCAGAGCTCTGCACCATGTCTGTGGCTTGGTCAGAGGGGGCATAGCTGGGAACAGGGCTCTTCTTGCAACTCTGGCAGACTCCCACTTAGGGTGGAAGCTCTGCTCATGGCCTTGTGCTCAGCATTGACCTTCCTTAGTCCGAGGGAAATGACCTCATGAGCTGTGAGTAAAGGGCAGTGTCCTGCGCCAGCCGGGGTTTCGTCGTTTGAAGTGTCCTGACTGCACCGAGCTGGGAAGAGGCAACAGCAAATCCACGTTCTCTTGGTTGGGGTGAGCAGAAAGGAGAGATCAGGTTCAGCCAGTTACACTTGGCTGAAGTGGAGTTACACCAGAGCTCAGCTCCCTGGTGTCTCCACTGTCAGCCCTTAGTCATCTAGGTTAAAAACAAAAATAATAAGCACAGCCCAAGCCTCAGCTGTGGTTTTACTGGTGTGTTACTGGGGCTATTTCACATCTCAAGTCACTGGAGAGAGCAGGTCTTCCCAAAGATCTTGGCATTACCACATTTCTGCTCTGCACACTTCGTTTGGGTGGCAGCTGGCAGTGTCCCCCAAGAAGGCATTTCTTTGCCTGCCATCACATTTCACCCAGGAGTCTTGCTGTCACTGCTTTGGGGTGCCAGTGGAGCACTTCAGGCACTCCTACCTCTCCCCACTTCCCTCGCATTCCATTCGCTCTGTCCCTTCCCACCTTTCTGGACTGTAAGGTGGTGGAGAAGCATTACTTCAGCTACCTTAGCAAGGGCATGGGGTGTGGCAAACCAGACCCCACGGTCACTCTGTCAGGGTTAAAGTGACCAAGCCTGTGACCTAACCCAATCCTGAATTTCTAGAAGGCAGTGGTCATGCCAGCGAGCAGAGTCCTTGGGCCCCTGTGGCCATCAGCCGTGTCTGTCATGTCTGAGCGTGCAGCTCCGGAGCAGCCGTACGCTGGGAGGAGGAGACTCCGTGTCCCCCTGCTCTGCCCCTGCCATGACAGTCTGCCCAGCCCAGGATGCCCGAGGATGCTCACACACATGGACATGTGGCCAGGGGCTGCCAAGGGCTGCTCAGGAGCTGTGCTGCCCGCTTGCAGTGTGGAAATCGGTGCAAGACAGCGTTGCCCTAAGCGGGACACACCAGATTGTCATTCGTGGGTTTTTGGGTGTGTGCCCCAGGAATGGAGATAATTAAACTTAGGCACAGAGGTCTGCCCTGCTGTGTTTGGAGAACCTGTGCCAAGGAGCTGCAGAGTGAGGACAGCCCTATGCTTGAAGGCATCTGGGGCCGAGTGGGAGCTGGGGCTGGTTTTGAGGAGCTCTGGCGATGTGGATTTGCTGTGGTGTGAATCCCAGGGATATGTTAATTTTCAGTGATGTTGAGATGAGAGTCTGTGATGTCTCAAGCTCAGGCATTTGTGAACTGCTGGTTCCCCTTGGGTCTAGCTTGGAAAGTATGTGAGAAGGGAGGTGTTTGCCACGGTCTGTGCCCACTCTCCCTCTGTGATGATGGCTGGGGAGGGGAACACGCTGCAGAATGCTGAAGGTACTTCACAGGCTGCTGTGGGTTCTGCAGTGTGTTCTTTGTCACTCCTTGCATGCACTTAGTGCTCCTGTACCTGCCTGTGGGGTGGCTTTTATGCAGTAAGAGACCTCTCGGTGCTGGGGATCTGCATCTGGGGGTGGTGAGGCCGTAGGTAACGCTCCAGTAATACCCTCACCAAAATCATCTTGCCTCGGTGTTCTCAGTGCTTTCATCTGCTGACATCCCATGCTCCTTGGAGCTCTGTCTCTTCAGAAATAGCACTAGAGTTTATTCAGGATTTTCTCTTGCTCAGCCAGGAGTGGCTGTGACACAGCAAGAAATAATCCCCTCTCAGGTCAGACAGAAGCCAAGCCACCGCACCTTCCTCTAGACACAGTTCATCACAAGTCACATTACAGAGAGCTAATTACAGAGAGCTCTCCATCAGGTGCTGCACGTGCCTCGGGAGGGAGACATGCTCTGGAAGATCTGGCAAGAGGTGACATTTGGTGACTCTGTTGAGAAAGGAGCCTGTGACTTTAGGAACAGTGGGATGTGCCTTTTCACTTGTGCTCCCCATGCTGGGAGGTTGCAGTGAGTTGCTGCATCATCTGGTGGGAGTGAGCAGGCAGGGCAGACGCTGAGGGGAGGTGTCCTCTGTGCCCACCTGCAAGAAGAGCAGGAGGAGATCCCAGGGCCCAGAGGAGATGCTTGCTATGCCCCACACCTCTGCCAGGGCAGGGACCGACCTCTCCCTCCACTCTCCTCCTCTCAGGGACTTTTTGAGTCCAGCTCCCTGTGGCTATGTGAGGCTTGAGCAGGAGGGGTGGCACACCCTGACCTGCTCCCTTCCACCTCTGCCCTGCAGGACCATGAGAAGCAGTACGTGGGCTTTGCCACTCTGCCAAACCAGGTCCATCGGAAATCTGTGAAGAAGGGTTTCGACTTCACGCTGATGGTCGCAGGTGAGACTGCCCGTGGGGGGTGGTGGCTGGGCCATATGGAGGGGACCAGCTCTCCTCACTTCCTCTAGGTGCTCCCTTAGCATCTGGATCCTCCCCTTGCTGTTCTGGTCCTTGTCTCAGGCCTTGCTTTGCTCCCCAGCCTGTTTGCAGTCATACTGCTCCCCCAGGAGCAATGGCTTCCTCCTGACAGCTCATAGTCCACTCAAGAAAGCACAGAGTGTAGCTTCTCCAACATAGTGGCTGGTTGGGTGGTGAAGGCAGGGTCAGCCAGGGATCAAGGAAAAGGAAGGGGAGGGAGGATGGGGAGCTGGGAGATCACATTTCTACAAGGGTTGAGACATCTTACAGTAAAAGTTCTCCCACTGCTATAAAGAATGTAATGCCCATAAAGAGCTGACAGCTCATTTCTCTCGGTTCCTCTGGCTCAGGATTCAAAGCCCTGTTCAGAGTTTCATTTGTAAATCAATAAGTGGGTCATGTTGCTTGCTTTTCCCTCCTCCTCTTGCACTCTGCCCATTAGGAGAGTCGGGTCTGGGCAAATCCACACTGGTGAACAGCCTGTTCCTGACAGACCTCTACAAAGACAGGAAGCTCCTCAACGCAGAGGGTAAGTTGGGACAAAGAAGGTCAGTCTACCCAGAGGTCTAGACTGTCCTAAAGACCAGAATCTTGGTTCCTTCAGCAGCAGCTACAGGCTTGGCTGGGTTTGTCTTTTACTCTTTGGGTGCTGTTTGGTAGGGACTCTCCTTCCCAAACGATTGGACAATATGTTCTGAGCATGTAGCACTTCAGAGGTTTGTGTATCTACTCAGAGCCTGTGTGCCTGCTGTTGGCCTCAC
Organism: Heliornis fulica; assembly: GCA_013399135.1. Classification (NCBI taxonomy): domain Eukaryota; kingdom Metazoa; phylum Chordata; class Aves; order Gruiformes; family Heliornithidae; genus Heliornis; species Heliornis fulica. The sequence goes on along the minus strand of VXBZ01004136.1, from coordinate 1,500,343 downwards.
ATAGTACCACTCCCTTGATCCTCCTGAGGGGATGATCAGGGTTTTTTGAAAGGCACGTTACTCCCTGTGCTCAGTGTTAAGGAGGGAGCTGGCTTCTGGGTCTGAGTGGGGATCCCCAGTTGCTTCCAGACTTTAACTCACGTATTCCTCTTCAAAGAGAGAATCAACCAGACAGTGGAGATCGTCAAGCACACAGTGGACATTGAGGAGAAGGGTGTCAAACTGAAGCTGACCATAGTGGACACACCGGGCTTTGGAGATGCTGTTAACAACACTGAGTGGTGAGCAGGCCATGCTGCCTTCCTCCTAGTCCTTGCCCATGTCTGCTTTCTGTGGATGCTTCACAGGAAGGGGGTCTAACAGCAGGAAGGGGATGATACTGCCTCATGGTCCCTAGAAGACAGGATCCTGCCTAACATAAGATTATTTTTTTTAATTGAATTACCCTTCCCAGCTGGAAGCCCATCACTGACTACATCGACCAGCAGTTTGAACAGTATTTCCGTGATGAGAGCGGCCTCAACCGGAAGAACATCCAGGACAACCGAGTGCACTGCTGCCTCTACTTCATCTCGCCCTTCGGGCACGGGTGAGAGCCTCCACTCCAGGGCTGGCTTAGTGCAGAGAGAAGACCCTGGTGCCCCAGGATTGCCCTATAGCTGTTTGTACTTTGGCATGGCTGTTGGCACAGGAGAAGAGTCATCCTGCTGCTCTCCCTTGGCTGAGCGTAACTGCACCTCCCTCCCGCTCGCTGGCATGACAGCCTGTGATCAGGCAGAGCGGATCTCCCTCAGGCTTTACAGCCTGTTTTGGAAATCAGGAGAAGTAATGCCACACAGACTTGTATCTTCCTATCTAGCTAAGCCTGACTGATGGGTAGGAAAGAGTTTTAAGCTGCTCTCACACCCTTCCCCTTGCTGCCTCACATTCCAGGAGCAGCTGGAGGGGTCATGTTGGCCGCCTGTGCACAGGGCAGCCAGGGGGGATGGAGGCCCCAGGCTGTGGCCTGGGCCTGCAAGGGAGTGAACACTCAGCCTGAGCCTGTGTGAGACTTCCAGCAGCTGAAATACAGGACTGTTTTCCTGAAGATGCAGCCTTAGCTGAGGGCTGTCCTGGTGCTGCCCCAGGCTCTTGTGGCAGTGCTGTCCTTTTCCCTTCATACCTGGTGGGTGGGATAGGCTGGAGAAGGAGCTGCTGGTGTGTCCTGGCTAACTGTGTCCCTCGTTGTCCCTGCTGCAGGCTGAGGCCCGTGGATGTTGAGTTCATGAAGGCTCTACATGAGAAGGTCAACATTGTGCCCCTAATTGCCAAAGCCGACTGCCTGATCCCCTCTGAGATCCGGAAGCTAAAAGAGAGGGTGAGATTCTCTTTCTCTACAGGGATACACCTGGTATGGCAGCAGGGGTGGGCTGAGGAGGAAGGGGAGACATATATATGTGTACAGCTTGTATATACACACACATAGTACCTGCAAATCTAATTGTAGCAGTGCTGCAACTGTGGGAAGAGAAGTGTCTGTGGAGAGTCTGGCTTTAGAAGGAACATCAACTCCTTTCTCTGTAGGCTGTAGTAAACCTGTGGTAGCACAGACTGGGAATAAACCCAGCATTTCCATATTTTTCAGTGTTGCATCCTTTTGTTTTTGTTTTGCATGGACATAGATCCGTGAAGAGATTGACAAATTTGGCATTAAAGTGTACCAGTTCCCTGAGTGTGACTCAGATGAAGATGAGGAGTTCAAGCAGCAGGATAGAGAGCTGAAGGTAAGGAACCCACTCAGCAGGGACAGTGGAGCCTGGCTCACAGGTGTGTTGGTTGCTCCAGAAGGAGCCAGAGCTGCCCTATGCATGCCAAAGGCTTGTGCTACTGATACCCAGGGGACAGCCTACATTGGCTCACGTGGAGAGGGTGCTGGCATCCTGGCTGGTGCCATGAAGTTGTGTGGCATGAAGACATGGCACTTCTGCTCTCCCACCAGGCAGCGTCCATCTTCTCGGATTACCCCAGCCTGTATGTTTAAGATGGGGGCTGGGTTTTACAGCATTTGTAAGCACTGTTTCCAAGTGATGCCATTAGCAAGGAAGAGCAATTTGTGAGTGATGAGGCATCACTGTGACACATTAATTGCATGAGGGAAAACAGTATTATACAGTCCTGTCTGGTGGCCCCCGACCCAGGCCTGCCCCTCTCCCAAGCTGAGTCAGCCCCGTGTGTGAGCCCTGGTTCCTCCTGTCAGGGAGGTGCAGTGGGCTTTGACTTCCCTTTGAGCAGAGAGGAGCACAGCTCATACATCCCTGCCTGGACAAGCTCTTGGCCTACATCGTTCCAATGGTGTCCCAGCCTCTTTGTTCTGGTTTCCCTGTGGAGTTTCTCCTCAAAGAAGGAATGCAGGCACCTGCAGAGACACAGCTTCCCTCAGGACAGCTGAGGTCAGGCTGGGAATTAGGATGCCTGCAGGTTCCAGAGCCTTATGCTTTTTTCTGAAGCTGTGTTGTGGTGTTCTGTGCTGTGGCATGTGTGGTTGTCCCTCTGCCTTTCCTACCAGCACCTTCTCTCTCCTGTTCCACTCTTCCTGACCTTGGCCCTTGATGGGGGAATCTGTGGGCAGCCCAGGGCTGAGCTGGGCTCAGTGATGCCTCTCATTCCAGGAGAGTGCTCCCTTTGCTGTCATCGGCAGTAACACCGTGGTGGAGGCGAAAGGCCAGCGGGTCCGTGGACGTCTCTACCCCTGGGGCATTGTGGAAGGTAAGCGCAGTGCCTGGGAGCTGGCAGTGAGGGGCCGGCAGGGACAGGAGAAGGGAAGATGGGCACATGCAGCAGGGATGATGGGGACGGGGAGCTCATCTCTGCACAGCCGTGACTGACCCTGCCCTCTTTAGCACACGGCAGAGGACAGGGTGGGTAGAGACAGAGGCACTGGGACAGCTCAAGAGGTCTGCTGCTGGACGTGTGGCAGTCACCCTGCCTCAGAAGCCATGCTAGACTGAAGAAGAGAGGCTTCAGTGTGGGTGGAAGGATGCCTGGGCTTTAGTGCATTAGGATAAGGATTCTTATCACTGGGGGAGGCTGGGCATTGCCCCTGGAGTTTCTGGGGAGACTCCCTCAGCCAGACGGAATTGCACTCCTTCCTCTGCTGACGCTCCTGTTTGGGCTGGAGTTGTTGGGCTGGAGACTGCTGGTGCACAATGTGTATGTCTCTAACCTTCTTCCTTGCTAAAGGGAGAGATTTCATAAAGCCTCTAGGCAGAATAGCCCTGGAATGGCTTTTGCTGCTGTTGCTGACTCCCCTGTGCTGGTGCATTGAGTTAAGATCTTGCAGCTTTAGGTCCCGAAAGCTTCTGTCTGCACTCATGGGCTGCTGGGGCTGCTCAGCTGCTGGCTCTGCTCTCTGGCTGTGGAGGGGGCTGTGCCTGTCCCGGTGCTGGCATTTGGCTGCAGGATCCATGAGACTCCGAGCCTGACTCAGCTGGCTTCCCCCAGCCCTGCAAGCAGTAAATGGAGAGATCACCATGGCAGTGCACAGCTGCTGAGCACAGCTGCTTCCCTGCAGTCACACAGTGTTGCCTGAGGCCTGACTAACAGCAGCTATTTCAGCTCCCCAGACCATATAATGTGGCTTTTCACCTCAGGGGTTGATTCAAGTCCTTGGGGAGGGGAACTGTTCTGCCTACAGCAGCCTTTTGATCAGTCCTAAATACTGAGGAGAGGAGCAGCTTGTTTCCAGTGCTCACTGTGGTTATAACAGCAACTTCCCATGTACCTGGGAGCAGCATCCTCTTTCAGTGCTCTGTTGTATGTACTTAATTAATCCCCCTACCCCAGAAAAGTCCTGGAACACTGACCCCAGCAGCCTGGCTGCAGCATTGAGAAGCCCAGAGTACCACCAAGGCCTGTGCCACGGCCAGGAGAGCCACAGGCAGTGGCAGGGAGGATGGGGAAGGGGCTGTGTATGGAGTTTTAGTCCAGTCTGGGTGCCAGGAGGTGAGAAGTGGCTCCCTGGAGAGGGCTGGTGAAGTGAGACATACAAGCACTCTCCTGCTGTTGCTTCTGCAGTGGAAAACCAGGCACACTGCGACTTCGTGAAGCTGCGGAACATGCTGATCCGAACACACATGCACGACCTGAAGGACGTCACTTGTGATGTCCACTACGAGAACTACCGAGCTCAGTGCATCCAGCAAATGACCAGGTGGGTCCCCAGTGCTTCAACCGGAGGTGACAGGGATGTGTCGCCTCACTCTGCAGAGCTGGGTTTGCTCTCAGAACAGCTTACCGCCAGGGGGCTGCGTGCCTGCTGGGGACATGCTGGGCTGCATCCTAGAGAATGGCAGGCACTGGGAAGTAAAATAGCAAATCCAGTGTGTGTCCAGCAGCTTGAATCCATGGTGGGGATACTTCTGAGGATGCATGTTCCTGTCTGAGGATTCCCCACACAAATCTTGGGATGCAGGCCTGGAGACTCTTTTGAAGAGCTGTTCTTAGCACTGGGTGAAATACATCCAGCCTAATGCAGCAGGGGATAAACTGTCTCCCTGGTGTGTGATAGCTGTGTGCACTGCCAAAGAGGGAGGCAGTCTGCAGCTCTCTCCAGGTGACAGCATGACCCTTGGCATGCTGCTGTTTCTCAGGCAACAGAGCCCAGTCAATTAGCAAGACTCATAACACATCTCCAAATATTTTTCTGTGTTGTCTTCCCACTGCACTTGATTCTTGTGGTTTTATTCATAATAAGAAGAAAATAGAAGAGATACCATTCATGGGCTTCTTGTTTGGAGCCTCTTTTATCTTTCTCCCTTCCTTGACTGAAACACTAGTGACAAATTTTAGGTTTAAGTAGGTCTTGGTTTATGTGTTCCTGCCTGAACTGTCTGGGTAGCTCTGTGATGCCACGTTGCAGAGCAGAAATGGGTGCCCTTCCCCAAGGAGCAGTCCTGCATGGGAGCAAATGTGCAGGTTGGCACGTTCTGTTCACACAGAGAGTACCTCGGTACTTTTCCATAGCAGACAAGCCCGTCTGTTTTCAAAAGTGAGAATACAGTATCCAAAAATAACTATGTTAAACGCCAGAGATCTGTGAGAAGTGTCACAGCTGCTGTTTGAGGTAGGCAGTGTGTCTATTAACAGAAGAGCAGGCAAAAGCAATAGCTCAGCTTAAGGAAAGCTTGGGTTTGGTACTGCTTCTCACGCGGTGGCTAGTTCCCTGCCAGTGAAGAAGTCTCACAGGACTGGAGCAGTGGGATAAGGGCCCTTCCCTAGAGACTTTTTGGGAGGAGATCCCAGGCGCCAGGGCTGGAATTGACTCGATAATGAGCCGATGGTGACACCAAGTGGTGACACCTGCGAACGGCATCTCCAATTTCCATTTTTGGCCCAGATGCCTTTGGCCACTACCACTCCCTTTGCACTTATGGAGAGCTCCTCTGGCTTTTGGAAGAAAGTACCTCGTGTCTTTCCCCTGTCTGTGTGCCCCCAGCCCTCATCATAATGCTGTGGTGCCATGTCAGTTGTTCTTTGTGTCTCCCACCTCCTCGATATGAGGGCAGGCTTTGTCACCAGCCTTGCAGTAGTTAAACTAGTCTCCTGGTTTTGTGGTGTAGCCCCTGTCTGTGGCCTAGGTTGTCCCACAGCCCCTTCACCTGGCTGGGTGCATGCTGCCATGCTACAGGCAGGGATGTCACCATGAGTGACAGCTGTCATGTGGTGATACTTAAGCCAGCCAGCCTGAACCATGACTTACTGCATTTCTTCTCTCTCTTCATCTCTCTAGCAAGCTGACTCAGGACAATAGGATAGAAAGCCCAATTCCTATCCTGCCTCTCCCAACACCGGACACTGAGACAGAGAAGCTGATCAAAATGAAGGATGAGGAGGTGAGACTCATTTCTGCCTGGGCCTCCTGGGTGTTGGAGCTTGTATCTGAGGAGTTTCTCCAGGACTGCCCCATAGAGGATAACCTGGGGCTTCAAGCTCCTAACTCACCATCATGGGTTCCTGCTGTGGAGTACAGGCTGTGAAAGCTCTGTCAGGGAAATGTGGCTCTATTCCACCCCTGACAGATACTCTGTGCTCAGAGAGAAGTTAATGCTCTCTGAGGGATCCTTTTGACAGCTCCAAGGGACTGCCCTCAGTGCAGACCACGAGCTCCACACGTCCCTTCATCCTGACTGTCTCTTTTCTCTCTCATCCAGTTGCGGCGGATGCAAGAGATGCTGCAGAAGATGCAGCAACAGATGCAGGATCAGTGAGAGGCAGGTACTCGGAGGGCAGAGCGAATCCCCCAGTGACCATCTGAGGCCTGGCAAGAACTGCGGATGTTTAGAAAAGGTTTCCTGTTGTATAGAGACTTGTGGGCAAGAGCTGCACCCGCACCCTCTAATTTATTAGCAGCAGTGCTGGCTTTGTGGTCAGCTGGTTGTGGAGGAGGCTGTTCACTTAACAGTTTACTGATGTGTATTTCTTTTTTAATAATGATTCTTTCTTTTCTTTCTTCTTTTGTTTCTTTCTCTCTTTTTGTTTTTTAAAGAAAATAGCCTGGGAAGTCTCTAAGGCATCCTAAAAAAGAAAAAAAAAACACAACAGAAAATAAAAAGATCTCCCTTTCCCATGTACTAATCTCTTGTTTGGGAATGCTCTGGTATTTAAAGTCCTGGTTTCTCTGGTGTACAAACGTGAAGACTATCTGTGTCAATGCACGTAAATGTTTACTCCCAGCTGAGGTGCTGTGTCCTGTCTGTGTTCCCTTTGTCTGGGGCCAGCACAAGCATTGGAAAGGCAGCAGTGCCCTCCTGTGAGTTTGATCTGCGCTGCTTGGGTTCCTCAGCCTGGTGCTGGGTCTGTCCCAGAGGTGTGGGGGGGTGATTCTTTGTGCACTGACCTGTTTAGGGGTTCTGATGGCTGTCTGGTTTTCTGCCGGGGTTTTTCTGGGTTTTTTTCTTTAGTTGGTTAGGTTTTGGTTTTCCTTTCGAGAAACTCCAGGAGCTTTGCACTGAACAGCAAAGGACTGAGTCTCTTGAGGTTGGTTAGAAGAAAAGTGGCTTCTGCTGCTCTCAGTTATGTCTTCCTGATTGAGAGGATGAGGGCTTGGCTGTTGCCTGCAGGGAGGAGATGATGGGAGTGAGCACCTTCCTAGCCATGGTTTCCTCGCATGGCAGGCTGGAGGCATTGGTAGAAGAACCCCAGAGCCCCACAGTGGCTGGGTTGAGGGTATCTTGTAGTTTAGCTCTGGTCATCCAGCTGCTGTGTCTGCTCTGAAAAGCACCATGGCAGCCAGAGTGCTTTGCCAGGACTGCTCTGGAGGGGGTAGAAACCCAAGGGCTGAAATGCAACCCAAACACAGAGCTGTGCCCTATGCCCAGGCTTGGCAGTCCCACAGGTGTGTTGCTAGCTCCGAGCTTCTCTGGGGAAAGGGACAGGTTTTGTAGGCTTGTACCAGAGATCTGCAAGCCACATGTCCAGGGAGGTGTTGGGTGAATGTGGCAGATGCAGGAGTGTCACTGTGTGTGACAGAGCACAGCCCAGCTGACCTGGCACTTGCTTCCCTGCCCTTCCCCTGGGACTCAGCCCTCTCCCTCTCCCTTGGTCTCCAGCTCTTCCTGTCTTCAGTGCCTGGTGCATCTGCTGGGCAGAGATAAGAGCAGTCTTTGAGCAGCTGCTTCTGTCTTGTTCTTGCTTCCTGTGGTATTTTTAACTTCAGTCCAGCCAGACAAGAGCCCTGGAGTGCTGATGTGCCTGACAGAGCAGGCATCACCAGCAACACTGCCACACTCACCGGGAATCGGGGTTGTTGGAGGGGAGAGACGCTTGGCGCTTCCCTCTGACTCCAGGGAGTGCTGCCATGGGCTGGGCCCTTCTGCTCCTCTGGCTTCCAGCCCGATTCCTCTGCCCCCTTTCCCCCTTTGTATCTGCTCCTCCATCCCCTGGCTCTTCCCACTAGACCTCCCTAGGTAGGAAGCACCGTGTTGGCCAGGAATAGCCAAGCCCTGAATTCTGTTGTTAGACACTGCGTTCGTCTGATTTCACTGTGGGGCTTTAGAGTCATGATCAGGACTCATCCAGGTGGTAAGTTGGCTGGTTCCAGTCACTCATCCTAGCCAGAACATGGGCTGTAGGGGACAGGGGAGAGACCCTGACACGGTGTGAAAGGACAGTGTGAGGGTGGAAGCCCCTGTGCAGGTCAAGCAAGAGCTGTCTCCAACAATGTGGGGGTTTTTGTTTCATTCTCCCCTATGTTTGGCTCATACATGCCAGTGCCAGTTTAGGAGGGGAGGGGTTCAGCTTGTCTTCAATAACATGCAGGACTGAGGTTCTTGAGGAAATCAGCCTTTCTTTGTGCAGTGTGCTTGCTAGAGCAGTGGTGTAGTCTGAAACAGAAGCTTCCTCCAGGTTTTCTGGAGCTGGTTGGCTGCTCTCCAAAGCAGAAGGACTGCTGTGTTCTTAGCTTGATCAGTGCTAGCATAATGGAAAACACCTTGTAGTACCTGTCCTCTTTCTTCTTACACTAGTGGTGTCTGTGAGGAGGATGTTCATTGCAAATGAGCCCTGTCCAGCTAGAGAAGTTTATTTTTCAAACACATCAATTCTTAGAAGATAAAGGAGGCCTTTACCCTTTAGCATGGACATAAAGGAGCTGACAGCTTTTATTCTGGGCTGTGTGTGGAAGTGCTGTCTGCTGGTGAGAGCACAGGCAGGCAGGACTGCTGCAGGTGAATCTGCTCCTGTCCCTCTTGGTGAAGAAGGTTCCATCAGCTCAGTGCATGTGGCTGCTACATCAAGTCCATAGTCACAAGTTTGTCTTCTGCAGAGAGTTGAAGCCTTCAGCTGCCAGCTGGCAAAGGTGGTTCAAGTTGCACTTAGAAAAAATTGCACAGGAATGAGGCTCCTGAGATGTGTTCTACTGAGGGGCAGTGGTACTGCTGAAATCACGTCTGTGTAGGAGGTCCCCTGCCCAGAGCACCAGACTTTAGGGGCTGCTTGGGAAGGGCTCAGAAACTGACTTTGGGGGGCACCAGGGATTCAGACTCTGCCCTGGAAGGTGGCATCTGTTTATTAAAGGACTATTTTGTACTGGATTGAGCTGCACAGTAAGTGGGTAAGAGACTCCTGAACAAATGTGGTTTGGCCATTTGGCCCTGGCAGTGAGAAGTGTGGATAGAAAAGTAATTTAACACCTCCCCTCATGAAACCCTCCACAACCTCATATGCGACCCCTGCACCCCCAGGCACATTCCTGTGCCTCTGCCAAGTTTTGCCCTGCTGAGTGAGTGGCTGCAGGGGTGGTGTCCCACTCTGCAGAGCTGTCCCAGGCTGCAGCTGGGACTGTCCACACAACCTTGTGCCTGACTGGGGAGAGAGTTGGGGCATAAACTCCTTGTGTGCCACTGCTGTGCTGGTCCTGCCTGTGCAGTGCTTGCTGCCTTCCTGCATGCCTCCCCCCAAGAGAAGGAGGGGCTCCCACTCTTCGTGCTCTGCGATGGCCGTTCCCTGCTTCTCCTCACAGCTCCCGCCGTGCTTTAACGCTGGCTTGCTCCTGCCACACAGCTTCCTCACACCTCGCTTCTTTCCTAGGCTTTTTGTTTCCTGTCTGTCTCTTGGGTTATTATAATATATTTTTTTGTAAATTTCTGTTGGAACATTTTGTCATTGTGAACAAAGAAAAATGAAACCTTTTAAAACATATCCATTTTATTAAATGATTATTGTTATTAATAATGTTTACTACCTGAATTGATCAGTGAAATAAATACATTGGAAAAAGCTACCCATTTCTGTTTAATTTTCAGTTCCCCTGAGCAGCATCGGTGACATGATATGGGCAGGAGAGACCCAAACTGACCATTCCTCCTTTTATCTAATTCCATCACAACAAGCTCCAGGCAGGGCTTCCTGCATGGGATTTCTATCTGTGCTTATGTCAGAAGCTAGGTGAGATGATCCTGAAGTTCTCTCTTTAGAAGACACCCTAGGAGCAGTGTCTAAATCATCAGTGTGCAGGATCCAGTCCCAGGGAATCCATTTTGTAAGTAGCCATAGGAGCATTGCTGAGCCTGTGCTGCATGCAGAGCCAGGATGGGTCTGGCTCGAGATCAGCTCCATTCAACACTGGGCCTGCACACCTGCCTGTGAATAAACACAGTACCAAATGCATGGGATGAGGCAAGTTTGCTGAGCAAACTTCCTGCAGTAGTCAAGGTGCTCCCAAGTGGAAAACAGGCAGGAAAAAAAGCCTGTTAGCCTAAGATCTGTCTCCCACTCTGCCTGCCTGCCACAGTGAAACAACTGGAATGATCTGTTTCAACTTACTAGAAATTTGAAGTTTGTTTTGTTCAGAGCATCAGAGATTTGTCTTTTGGTTAGGGCCAAATGCTGCTGTTGGCATCTGAATTCCCTCAACATCAGCACGTTCAGGGCATTTCTGCCCTCTACAATGTACACAGTACGAAGTAATGGGGCCTTGGGCCCGATGGGGCAATGGCTTCACAGTGTAACTCTGGTGGCCTTATCCTAAGGAGCATAGCCAACACCTACTCAGACTGATGGAAGATAAATGTCTGTGAAGACCTTGAGAAGACAAGATTCTACCTAAATGTAGTTTTGTCCCTTGGACTTAGCTGTTGAAGTGTTTGTGTAACACAACTTCTGAATAAAGGATGTGGTCAGCCTTTCTCAGTAACTGCAAGCTGCCAAGAGCCACCAAGTCACTTGGCTATCAGAAGAGCAGTCCCTCAGAGCACTATCTTTCCCAGTCTGTCATCCTTCCTGTCAATCTAATGATTTTATTTTTATGTAGACAGCAAAACACAAAGAGTTATTTTTTACCACCATAGAAATCCTGAGAGGATGCAAGTGCCTGGAGGCTCCTTTCTCCTTGGCTAAATTATTGACACCAGTGTGGTCACTGGAAGTCCATTTCTTTCAGCAGATCTTCCACTGCTCATTAGGAGTGGATTTGTGTCACTACCTCAAAGGAAAGCCTAGAGTCAGCACACCGTGAAGTTCTGGGGTTCACCACTCCAAATAATGCCTTCCTAATGGGATGGGAAACCAAAAGCCTGTGCTCATGGTGTGCAGTACAAACCAGTAACATCACCTTCCAGGTTGAAATGCATTTTGAGTTACTTTGCAACTGAGACTTTGCAAATTTTCTGTTTGACTGAACACAATGGCCCTGAATCACAGTCAGCATCTTTGCCAGCAGACTTGTTCTTGCCTTACATTTCTTGGAAGACTTGCTCAATAAAACCTCAGCTTCCCGTGACTTGCAGCAAACTTGCAGGAAAGCCTCAATGTGGGAGGTGTCCCTGGGATGAGCCTGACCCTTATCTTGCCAGCCAGCTGCAAGGGGATTATCCAGGAGCTCAGCTGCCTGCACTGTCTGGACACTCTTGCACGGTCTGGATTGTGTCAAGACCTTCTTGTGTTGTAAAGCCAGCGATAAAGCAAGGATCGAAGTACTCCGGTAAGTTTAAAAAGCCACCTGCTGTTCTTTTAAAAATTATTTCTATTTGTTTGATGAATTGCACAGACAAGTACAGCCTTCTTGTGGGTATGTGTAGTTACTCTCCTGAGGAAGTTAGAGTTCAGCAGTTCATGAGTTTGGTGGCATGAGACTGAGCTCATTGACCCATGTCACCCAGCCCTGTCACAGCTCCAGAAGGAGATTATTCACCTGCTGGAGCAATGTCTAGTATGGAAAACTCCACTGACCTCCACCCTTGGTGGTCAGCAGCCTCTCTGCTGGTCAAGGACTGTTTATCACTCTTTTCAAAACTGGAAAGGCGATTTTTCACATGTGATAACAGTAAATTTATTTCTGAATGTCCTCTTGCAGTTTGCATGGCCAAATCTTTATTTACAGATATAATTCAGAGCTATGATAAAGTATGAGCAGTTTCATATTCTAATTTTTGATTCCTTGGCGTAAATTTTCTTGGCTACCCTAGTAGTGTGCCTCCAGTAATGCTGAAATTACAAGCAGCTCTTTTATACTTCTGAGGACTAATGAAAATGAATTTGATGGCTGCAGCTAAGCCTTCCAGTAGCTGTCTGTTCATATAGCTCCTCAAATTGGTTGGAACACCAGGACCATTCCCTCTCCTATAACAAAAGACAAAGAATTTGCACCTCTCTGTGTTCTTTTCAGACCTCTTGCATCTCCTGTAAAGGAAATCAAAGTCACCCAACTTTAGAAAATCATTCTCAGAACAAACCAACGATAGACCTGGGCTGTGGTGTTACTTCTAGAGTGTGTGGTGTCTAACTTGCCTGATCTTCACCTTATCCAGTCTCACCAGGGGACTATTTGCCAGTGAAGATGAACAGTGGAATTCTCTTCCTTTCCCTCCTTGGCTTCCTCCCATTTGTGGTACCCATGTGCCCTGTGCCATGCAAGTGTACCAACAACATTACTGACTGCATGTCAAAAGGCCTAACCGTAGCAAAGCTACCGGTTGCTTTCCACCCTTCGGCTGAAATGATCCACCTTGGTTACAACAGGCTCACCTCTATTCCCAACGGGCTCTTTGACAACCTAAGGAGCCTCCAGGTGGTCTACCTGCAGGGCAACCCTTGGGAATGCAACTGTGACATCCTCTACTTGCGTTCCTGGATCCAGTGGCAGCAAAACCGGACCTTATACAGGGATGTGAGGTGCACAGCCCCAGCTCACCTGCAGAACCGGGTTATCGCCTATCTGACAGAAGACGAGATCATCTCCACATGCCAGCACTGGTACTGCAGCCTGGCTCTCCTCTCTCAGCTCTGTCTCTTCATCCTCCTTTTCCTCCAGGGTGTCTTGGTTATCTTCATCATTGTCTACCTGCAGAAATTTCGGAAAATGACCACTGAAGTCCGGAGCACCACCCAAGATCTGCACAAGCATGTAGAGACCTAGGTGTCATCTTCAGGAAGCCCCTACAGCAGTGATTAACATCACAAGACTGAAGACCCTCCTCCCCCTTGGATGTTGCTGTACCAAGGTCATGTGGCATGTGATATCCAGTGGGGACAATCCAGTGCAGCATCTGATCCTGACTGCAGTCTGAAGCAGGACTTGAACTGATCAGACACTTGATGTATTTCCAAAGACCTGATATTGTGGTTTTTAATGTTTTAAACTCTAGCATGATCTTGATTGCTTTGCTGAGCCAGGAGTGGTTCTGGTTTGGTAGATTAAGTAAATCATCAACTACAGCAACCAGAAGTGACTCAAACAGCTCATAAATTTGTAGGGACTGTGGTGCTTGATCCCTCCTATGCAGGAGTATTTTGACCATACATTCCACGATGCTTCTGGTTGCATTGAGTCAAGTGAGGGCAGAGAAGGATGGTGAACAGTTAAGGTACTGGACTAGGCAGTGGAGAAATACAGCTTCCTTGATGCTACTATAGATTGCCTTGTAACTTTGGGCAAGTGATTTTAGACACCCCTGCCTCAGTTTCCCACTAGTAAAAGGATGGTTCTTCTTGCTCAGTGAGTCTTTTCCAATGTTACTCTTGGGTAGAGAGGGATGTTTAGAAGCCCACCCATTTATCCTGTCTTGATTCTTTTTAATCTACTTAGAGTTTTCATACTGACTTCATCATGTGCTGAGTCAAGCCCTGAATGTTTATGAGAAACTCAACCTGAAGCCGAGAGCTGTTGAGACCAGACCAGAGGCTCTTTCTGACTGTGCTCATACAGCTCCTGGCACAACAGATCCACTCTTTTGTAGAGACTCTGCCAAACCCACTGATGTGCCTACAGCTGGATATGATGTACCTTAATGATTTTTGGAAAAAAGCAAAATTGAAATAAAAGAATGATGTGTGATGGTGTAAACGGCTTGGGTTTCCATGCTCCAGTGCCTTGCACTCCCGTGTGCTCCTCGGCAGTCTCACACTCCCTTACACAAACCATGCCAAGTGGAGCCCCCGCTGGATGCAGGGGTGGTGGTAGCAGGAGCAGGAGTGAACTCGGCCTCCTCCAAACCGGGAGGTCTAAACGTGGATTTTCTGGGCCTACTGAGTAGCTCCCTTCTTGTTTGTGATGTGGGCTGGAGAATGAAGGTGTTTCTTGGGCAGCGATGGCCCCTGTGCCCTCTGTCCCTAATCCCAGGCCTGGGAGGTTCAAGTTCACCTCAGGGTTCACTTCAGGGTCACCAGAGCCCAGGGCCGAACAGACCTGACTGACCAGCAGGGCCGCTAACAGCTGCCGAATGCCCTTTAATGGTCCTGATTGGCCCTGACTGCCCTCACCTGGAGCCTCTCCTCACCTGAGGGAATCCTGTGAGGGGAAAGAGGAAGGAGCTGCCTGAGGAGGAAAGGAGGGTCCTGGGGCTTTTTTCTCTCGGGTGGTTTCACCTCATCTTGGAGGCTGTATCAGCCCCAAAAGT